>CM060842.1:108445000-109045000 GCA_030762175.1 Metallyticus violacea | reverse complement strand
AAATGGCTGCTTCGGAGCAGACGGCGGTAGCGTTTATGCATATGCAAAGTGCAGTAACTAATTTGCTTGGAGTAATATGAGCAAGGATAGCTTTCTTATAGTGCAATTAATCTTTTGTCCATTTTGTCCATTTTTCAGTCCACACAGCCACTGATCTTCATTTCTCTATATCATAGCTTGCCCTTACTCAGAGCATGGAAATCAAGTGTAATTCACTGCTGGCTGCTGCAAGTCCCGAATGACAGCAGAGAGAGCCAAACAACTGTGACAGTGAAAATGTTGCATGTATTATTTTTTTGTTAGACATAATGTAACTTATGCGTTGTCCTCCGTAACTTTTAAATATAAATTGATACGGGATTGTTAGGCGGGTAAAAACTGTCATGGTGGCAAATCTTCTCTTATTGAAATTCGCAATTAATATATAACAACCTAGCGCTAACCTCAGGTAAATCCTAGAAACTGGTGGACCCAGTAGTTTTTCATAAATATAAATTGATAGGGGCGGGTAAATCACTGTAATGGTGGCAAACCTCCTTTGATTGCAGAAAAAAATTCATAAACATCAATTTATAGCGTATTCTGTACGTGTACCTTCGGCCCTCTCTGCCGTCGCAGGGCCTTAGGGCAGCAAGAGTTGCATTTGATTTCCGTGCTTCGTGTATGGATACATTCTACCATAGAGCTCTACAAACAGAGCAGCTGTGTTCTGATTGACTGATTTCTTAAGTTTAAGGTCGACGCAAACGCAAAACCTTGGACCTTGCAAGCTTCTAAGTTTACATCTAATTGTACGTTTATTTTTATGTTTACGTGATTTATTGTGAATGGTTCAATTAGAACACATAGCATCTAGTTTTCACTTTTAAGTTTACGTTGCGTTTAGTTTTCATTGTGAATGGGAACTGACTCACAGTTCACATACCTACGCCGTGTCCAGAGTCCCCCTATGCTTTTCTGGAATAGTAACCCCATATTACGTCGTAAGGGTTGAGTAAAGCAACAGCTTATTTAACAATCCTTATGAGCACTCAATTTAGAATCACCAACAGCTAAAAGAAATTACGTTTAATATAGATACCGAAAAGGAAATGAAAAATGTATCAATAATTGTGTATCGATTATGTAAGCTATTCGATAGTGAAAATATTAGAGAAAATTACAGGAAAGAAACACAAATAACGTCTAATTTTGTCCATCTTTAAAACCTTTGTAAGATGCACCCAATATGACATTTGGGCTATGACAATAACTTGAAGAAATGTACGGAGATTCTGGGACACCGCGAATAAACAATTCAGCTGGATGCAAGTAACTAAAAGGTAACACCTTGATCACCTCCACATGATGAAGGAAATGCACATAAAACAAAAATTACATTTTCGTGCTTGTTTTCAGTATAAGGATTATTTTAGTTTCTTCAGCACTATATTCATGGTTCCTCTGTCGTTTAGGCGAATGCCAAGAATTTTCCACTCTCCTAATTCATATCATTATATTTCATTGATTCTGTTACAGAGTCAAAAGTCCAGACAACAACGGAGGTGGGCTGGCGCAATGTGACGGTGGCTTGCACTTTGGAAGAATTTCTGCCGCGGCATCTGTTACGAAAGACTCTAACTCTTTGGAGGGAATTCTCGTCGGCGTCGGAGTGCTCTATCTGGAAACAAATGTTACCGACGACGTCTACGTTCTTGCTTTATGGCAGTGTAACCTGGCCGCCCGGTGTTTTCTCATCTCACCCATCCTCCCAGATGCTCCCATTGGGAGATAGGCACAAACGGCCAGCCCTTGAGCAAAACTGATGTATGGAAAGATCCTCCGTCCCTAACACTCCACTCCAATTTCCCGGAAGTGTATTGCAGGAAAATTTCATAAACAATCTGAAATCTGAGCAAGTTCTTTATCTAAAGGTAAGTAAATGTTACACATACGTATGTAATGAAAATGTGTATTTGAAATCAACCATAAATATCTTAATAGCTATTAAAAATATAGAGCACGATCCAAGTTCTGGATTTTGTGATGGGCAAAACGGGATCTGTGCAGTTTTTCTCCTGGTACTCCTAATTCCCTGCTATTTTTTTTAACTCCGTCGTAACTCTCTAGTGCAATGTTTGCGCCACTTAGAACTGCAGCTCTCGACCGTCCTATGCCATCCAGGCGCGATACTTCAATACCTGAAGCAGTATTTGTGCTCCTCCCCTTAGTTTCAAGGCGCCCTCAAGTGAACAAACTGTTTCATTGCGCATTGTTATTTAAGAATCCTCCATAATATATTCGTGCCCAAGAAATACACTTGTCATGCACTCTTTTTATTATTTATCGTTTTGGCTTCCCTTTTCTACTCTTTCTCTTAGCATTCCGTTCCAGTAATCTTTGACAATCTGTTGTTTTCATCTGTTAAAACGATTCTACGACTACTTTATAAAAAATATTCGGTTTAATTTCCATCATATCTATAATAGCACATTTTCCTATTTGCTCTTCTATGCTACGTAAGAGTCTTTTGCAATCAATAAATAAAATTTTTAAATTGATGAAGTTTTATTATTTCCAATGAGAAGTACCTCTACAGCATATGATAAGGAGATAATTCAAAAAAGCAAAGATTTGAATTATATAGATATCATCTGTTTTAAGAGTTTTTCCGGAATGCTCTATCGGACTTAAAAGATCGAATAGCTTCAGGCACCGACAGCTGCGTCATTTCCTGAAAGATGTATTTAGGTTGGAATGAGACATTAAAGTTTACAAGAAAAGAAAGTGACTAATAATTTATTTACTTGTTGCCTAAAATCCACAATCCCATCCATATAATTAAAACCTTGTGTATAGTACCATGTTATTAATTTATATAATATAAATGAAAAATAATATAACACTATTAACAATGTAACTAAAATAGCAATAATTAGAAAAGCAGAAAAGAATAAAACACTAAGAAAAATCGCAGATTTGTAATCGCTATATTTCGAACTCGAAGTTCTATGGCAACAAGACAAGTGAACGTGGTAAAAATAAATACGAGTATTTAATATGGAAGGTAACGACATGTATGGAAACAGATGAAACTAGCGAAAAGAGTGAGTGAGATGGAGAAAAAAATTAATACCCATTTAAACCAGGTGGTATACGCGCTTTATACAAACATATAGCTGATTTTTCTCTATCTCCGAGTAAACTTTTCTGAGCTATTAGTCGGTAACGCAACAATAAGTATTAAATTAAAAGTACCAACAAAATCCTTATAGTGAGATAAGACATGTTGGGCAACCTGCAAGGGAGATTTGGATCTATACATGCTTCAGAAGTAGCTGTTGTTTGTGTCAGTGCTTCTGTTTATGTACTCTGCTTAAAACATTAAAGTAGAATTAAGCAGTTATTAGAGTTATTAACTGTTCCACAATCACCTGTAGAAATTTAACATCTTGGAATTGTTTACAACGAATTTCTACAGCAGAATGTTCAAAATGTTTACCCCATTTAAGAACGCAGTTTGGTATTTCTGTTTTGAAATTTGCCATCTTTTATAAGATCATTCGTTCTTATTTGTCTTACGGCGAAAAGCAGCATCAGGTAATTAGAAAAGATGATAATAGTGGTTAATGTTTGCTTTGCGAGGTGAATGATTTATTCTTAATTCTATTGTCAACTGAATCCACGAGTTTCAAAACAGAAAGTGTACATTTTGGCACTAAATAAATTGCATACAGCTACATTGTTGTAATTGTCTAACTGAGCTCTGTCATCTGACAGTGAAAACAGCACAAGTTTCCAGTATTCATCACATGTTACTGACATATTGAGTTCCATAAGCGCACATGGCCCTGTGTTGTTCTGGAAAGCAGCTAGGTAACAGGAGTTTAAACATAAATAACAGCATTGTTAAGCATTTTAGTTATCTAGCTGATCTGGTAGATTTGTCTAAGTTCATCTTGTGCGCCCAACAAAAGGAACTTGTACGTAGTTTGTGATGGGTACTTTGCTCAAATAACGTGATCAAGATGTTCTATATACACTTAATGATTGGATAGGCATAATGCAAAACTTATCCAACGAAAAAACCAATGAAGTTAAAGTGAACAGAGTAGGATCAAAGATTTTTAAAAACAGTTCTTTTAAAGCTAATAAATCCATTCCCGATGCTAAAAGGCAAGAAAATGCAAGGAACAGATAAAATGAATGCTTACAAAACAATAAATGTGATAAAAGTGAGCAAACTTCAAGAAGATAAGTTAAAATGCATTTCTCAATTTTACTTGAAAAGTAACGTAGTTTTCAAAGACTTCTGGACTAGTATGGTAAGGTATTTCTAGTTTTGGGAATTCAGTAGATGGAACTCTTGACTTAGCAAAGAGAAAAGATGTGCAAGATAATTTTATTATTTCTGGTATAATACTACAGATAAAATAAACACTTGTGCAGTGACTGTTATTTTTACTCTTAAATACTGTTGCACACCAAATGCGCCAATTCTTCTTCCTGAACAAAGTTTTAGTATATTTAATCAATGTTACAGACTAACGAATTCAAAACTTGAATTTATTATATACAATAGTACTTGTCATTCTTAATTTAAAATTTGGCGACAATTACAATTGCAAACAAGCAAACTTTATTATGGAATAATGAATGTATGATTTCTAAGTTGTCATTCTAAGAGATGTTCGGTTTATATTGATTTTCTCAAAATATATTCAACTGTACTTAAGTGGTTGTAGACGTCATAGCTTCAGTTTTATTCCACTGAAAGAGTTTGCATCTTAAACATTGAATTTAAAAAAAATATTAACATTTTAATAATTAACTTTAACAGTTCAACAAATACGAATACAAACATGGATATAAATATTAATATATGTTAAAGAAAAAACTGAGAAACGAATAATAATAGTAATAATAACAATAATAATGTACTTAGAGTTAGTTTTATGCTAAACCACTAAGGTATTGTAGTGTTTCACTTTCTACGGGATGCAATTGCTGAAGAATTTATTATTAGACCATTACCATCATTCTCAGATACTAAATATGGCTTCCTTCGGAAGGGAAGTAAAGCCGTGGGTCCCGTGTCGTACATTTACGGCACGAAAAAGAACCTCAAGCCTGAAAGAGAGGCCTCTGAGCAAAATTTGTCGGCCGTTTCACGCTCCGAGTTGAATGGGACGCTGATGACCTGAGCTGTTAAAGAGCGTCCATAAATAAATCAATCAAAAAAAAATTCTCAGATACAAAACTCTAAATTACACCTGTTTGTTGGCATCTCATATCCAGATTTTCTTGTGGATGTTAATGAAAGACTCTTTGTCTTCAAATAGACTTGAATAAACTACAATAATACAAATTTAGCGAACAGTAAATCCATCGGGGGTCTTCAAAGAGATAGATTGCTTTTGAGCCGAAATATGTAATTAAACTGTTGAAAATTAGAATAAATGTACAAATTTATACAAGTTTGCGCTAGGAAAGCTCCTTAAAGGGTGTCTGAAATAACTTAGTTTAGCAATTATCGCACTTACCACTTTTACTGTAATGACAGATAAAAAATATTCCCAGGATCAACTACTTCTAAAATGATAATTACTAATTTTATACCTAAGTTCTCAAAAGTAAAAGGAGAAAAGTGTTTTCGAATAGACAAAGGCAATCTTGCAGAACAACCACCGGTGAATGTTTCTGAGAGATACGAGGCGGAAATGAATTCACTTATCGAGGAATATCCAGCAGTGAGTACACAGTTGAGAAACTTGAAACCTCTTTTAAAAGTGGTGAAGTGGAATACAGAAGGAAAGTATACCCTTAGTTGTTTGACAAATGTAAGAAGGGATTAAGAGGCATAAAGGATTTTATTTCTGTGTACTAAATGAACAGTAAACAGAAGCAGATTTAAGAATTGTATTTTTTGTATAAATTTCTAAATTCCTAACACTTAACAACCATGGTATTTAAATACCATGAAACAGCCTAACATTTTCCATATTGCGATAACTGTAATTTAAACGTCTTTATATCAGCTAGTTTGATATGACATACATTGACGTATAATTGGGTCAATCGGTAGAAAGGTCCAATGTTAAAGAGCCACTTGCTATGGGATGTGACGTAAGGCAGAGTGACATTGTGTAGTTTTCTTTATGTGGGTGAAGAAATAGTACTTGTATACTTATAGCTTTTACATAATTTTTAATGTAACAGGTAAGAAGATATTTGCTTAATACACGTTTATTAACGTAATAAATGTTTTCTGAGCGTATTTGCGATACTATTGAATTAGATAGTTCGGAAACGAATGGTATTTTTGTAATTTAAGCTTTAACAAATTATTCAAAACTAACTTATTAAACTAACCTAGTTTATTTATGCCTTTAGATAAAAGCTCTGACTTCTAGAGACGATGAAAAGTTTAAATGCCTTTTCACTTTTTCTTGGTAGCATATATATCCAATGAGGTAATCTTTCACAGTTCAGTTCATACAGCTTCAGAAGTATTCTTTGCAAGGTATGCAGCCAGGCGTTATCATGAAGAAAAATAGAATCTTTTTATTGACTTTCTTTTGCAGATTAAGATACATTTTGTCATCTTCTTGGCAATACTGCTCTGAAGAAATTGTTTTGCCATGATACAGAAGATTGTAGTGTATTTTACCAGCCACAGATAACCATAAAGTCGTCAAAAACTTCCTCCTTTTTTCAATTTGCGAAATGTTTCGCTGCTTCATATAGATTCGGTCATTTTGCTGATCGTTTGCGGTTGAGTAAGGAATCAACTTTCCATCTCAGCAAAAATACTATCGTGATGTTATGCAAAAACAGATTTCAAACTTAATATTTATTTAATTCATTTGAAATCCATTTATCTGATCAAAATAGTTGAAGCTACATACCATTCGCTTTAACAAGTTATTTAATAGGTTGATGTATAATGGCTATTCAATACGGAATGAACATACTTTTTTGACAATATATATTTACTCGTACTCATAATTTTAATAAACTTTCTCAAAATATTCCCGTTGGATGTAATAATCTATTCCATTGTTTCCGCCAGTCTTCAAAGACAGCATGGAAATCATTCTACAACAGGTTCTACAGAATCTCCTCCTCAGATTTCACCACTGCCTCTGGTGATAGAAAATGATGAAATTTGGGGAAAAGAAAAAGTAGTATGGGGGTAAATCTGTACTTTAGGAAGGGAAGGGACATGCTTCACGTTGGTATTTGTGAAATATTCAGCAACAACATTTCTGGCCATGCAATATCGTGGTGCAACATTCAGCTTGTCACATGGAAATGTTGCTTTTTGCGCGTGATATAACCTTGTAGAGTTTTCAGGATGTCTGTATAGCATTGTTCATTTACAGTTGTGTTACAGGCACGACAAGGTGGTAAACCATTCCTTGGATATCAAAAATTGACATGGTCATAACTTTCTCTGCAAAAACAACCATTTTTTGTGTAAATTTCCACACAGAGCTTTGCTCTTAGGGTCAAAATTATGTTGCGAAGATTCATCAGCAGTGATAACCTTTGAAAGCAAACTCCGCATCTTTCTGTAACATCATTTTCAACTGCGTGCATACCAACATGTGAACTTCGAGAATCAGCAGTCTAGGAACCAACCATTTCAAGAGCAACTTATCAATTATAAACATATGGTGCAATTTTCAGAATTTCTGAAAGTATTCTTAATGTTATTCGATGGTCCTCTCGCAATGACACCGCAGTGTTAATATTTTCTTCCATTAGAGCACAAACTGGAGAGTTGGATCCACCTTCCTTTGAAATTGATCACCTTCTCTATTTGAACGTTTTAAACCATCTTCGATCTCCATAGGCCTCCTATAATAGATTTGTTAAGAAAAAAACAGAATTTCAGAGCAAAATATTTTCGCAGCGTGTTACGTGCATTTTGCTGTAGGTGGAACTGCTGTCTCAACCAGCACAACTCACAGGTGGAAACCGGAAGTGACAAGAATGAAATTACTATCACGTATGCATTACATATTAAGCTAACAGAACACTGTAAAGTAAAATTTTAGAGCTATAAATTATGCCTATAAAATTATGTCCAATCTTTACTTTGCTTTACAACCCTCGTATGAATATATTTGCTTAAACAATTTCCCGAACTGACCATTATAAAATTTACTGGGACGTCCTCGACGTTTCTCGCCTCCAAGATGAATTTATACTTAAATCTTGCTTCAGAACATATTTACAAGTCCCTTTAATCATACTTTTATTTTAAACAATAATAAAACTAATAGAGCAGGCCAAGTATACGCTTTAAAATAAAATGACATAATTAAATATATACACTTGTACGTATTCGTGTTTTACAGTTTTAAAAAAATGCCTGCAAATATGCGGTTGAAAAACATCTAAAAGCACCATTTTGTTGAGTGCTATAATGATTTTTCAGAGGATTAAACCATCTAAAATTGATTTGAATATTTAAGTGCTCTGAAATTTGTTTTAAATTATTTTAATCATATAATTATAACATTATGCCAAACTTGTCCAACATCATGCTTACATATAGAGTTGTGTTTATTGCAATCAAGCTTATAAGGCAAATCATAATATTGAATAAATTATTGCACTGCAGCAACCAAACAAGGAAGACCTCCCCTTCTTGAATATACTAAGTAGTCTTAAGGAACTGCTTTAGTCCTTTCGAAAGGAATATTATGAACAAAATGACTCATGTCCTTAGTGATGGTAAGTTATTTCGTCAAAAACGAACAGCATATTAGCATATAATTGTGCGCTTATATTCCAGTATAAATAAAATGTCAAAACAAAACTACGTAAATTGGCATAAAAATGAATAATATAATTCAAATTGTGAAACCAATGAAGTTATCCTAATAGGCAAATTTACATCAGAAGAAGCCAGTGAGCTGATGCTTTCAATCAAGCACGAGTATGAGGGACAAAATTATAATTTTTTACCTCTAAAAAGAATTAAATATGTATTAAAAAATAAAAGTTACATAAGTATATTATTTTTAAGAATAAAAGCAATGTAGCAACATTTCTCAAACAAATAAAATCGTGAACAAAGTCAACGATGAATTTGGAATAAGTTAAATAAAGGAAACTTAGCTTGTGGTAGGTTCCATAAGAGAAAAATTAACTCGGAAAGAGGAAGTTTTATGCACAGTGGTTATTTACATTAAAGAAGAAAACCATACAGAGAAATGTAGTTAATTGAATAGAGACGAGTACCATAAATTTAATCAAGTATTGCTTACACAGAATAATTAACAAATGATATTTCTATAGAAATATAAGAAACGTAAAATTGTGTGTTCTTTTGTGCAAAATGTAAAATCAGATAGATTGCCAAGAAATAAAAAATAAACATTACATATTGTGCAATATGTCATGATATTTTTTGGAATGAAGATTTAATAACTCAGATCAAGTATATTTTTAATAATGACATTTCTATTTATCTTATATCTGTTTCAAACATTTCTCGTTTCCATACATATTTGTTATTAACATAACTTTACACGATTTCAACTTTTTTATTTTATCTATATTCTTACTCAGTGACATAACATTCTCAACTATCTAAAGTGTTAATATGTAGGGTCTCAGTAAACTATTTTTCACCATACAAAGTTAAAGCCTTACTCTGGTCTAGTGCAAGAGATTTCTGTCTTTATACATCCAAATCTATGTGCATGAAACATGGCCTAATAAACAGAAGCTTGAAGAATGACGACTAGTAAAACCTAAAATAGTAAAATTATTGAAATAAATTGAAGTTATTGTAATATAGGGTGGGAAATGTGCCTTTATACAGACTTAAGAATTAATATATAACTTCAAAAGTATATATGAAAAAACTAATAGGGTAGAAAGTAAATAAATGTAGAATATATTGGCATGGCAGATTTTTTTTTAAAAAAAATGCAGTTTTGGATAGTACTGCTTTAGGCCCCGAGAACTGAGCACCCTGTATCCAGTTTACAGAAAAGTGATGTATTAAAGGAAATAATACTTATTAAAAAAACGGGATCCTATGATCAGATTTCTTCTAATAGTATACGGCAAAGTGTTAATATATTATTTATGCGAACAAACAGAGATAATTAACAAAAATAACGTGAATAGAATGAATACAACCACTAGAAACATCCATTGGTATACTCCACAAGAATGCATGCACGTGGTAAGGTCCAAATCTGATTGGTTGTCAACGATGATGTCAATGGTAAAAGGGTTTAAATTGTGTAATTCTTTATATATAGAAACTGTTATTTCAAACTAGCCGTGTGTAGGACATTAAGTTGGAAATGAAGAATCAGAGTTAAAAAATTCAGGTCACTGCCGAGTTTTGAACCAGGGATCTTCAGTCTTCTGGAAGGCTCCTTACCAAGTACGAACCGCACCTCTCTCGTCTGATTCTATATAACCCGCAGGACTTCCCAATATTTTCCACTATGAGAGATTAGTTTCTTCTAGTTTAACCATCAACTATATAGGGGTTAATTTAAACAAGTAAATTGTTCTTTCATAGCAGCCGTATATAGGATATACTTTTTTAAGTCTGATTCTTAATTTTCGAATACTATTTTTTGTTTAACTGATAATTATTGCTTCTTTAACTGCATTAGTTCTTTTGCTACATCTGTTTGTTTCCAATCTTTTGAATCTTACAGCCCTATCTAATTTACTTATCGTCACACAAATGGCCTCAATTGCGTAACAGTCTTCCTTTACCCCCTGCTTCCACAATTTACTGCTAGAAGGTGGTATTCTTGTGTCGCCTTTTAAACTAGCTTGGACAAGTCATGTGAGCGACTCCAGAGACCATTTTAATAGTTCGCCTGTTTTTATACCTTACTTTGTTGCACGGAAAATGAACCTATTAGCACTTTTCTTATAAAGCTTGTTCTCTCGCATTGCAGTTACTAGAAGTTCTGCAGCCTGTTGCACCCATACTTAAACCCCGCTCCCTCCTTGTCATTTTACTGAAATATGGAACCTATTTCCTGCAGGTCTCTCGCCAATATTCATTCATTCACGAAGATGGAAGCTGGTCTACTTTAGAGCAATGCATTTTTGTATGTAAACATTGTTTTAAATAATAATCTAGTCTTGTGCGTTGATCAATTTCCTTTTTCCAGAACTGTAATTCACCATATTGTGCATGAATGCAAGGGATTAACGTTTAAAAAAACAGTAAAAACGAACAATTTTGACAGGGGGAAAAAAGTAGATGAAATTTGCGTAAATCTTGAACGGGCGCCATAAAAATCACTCCCGAATTATCACACAGAAAACATTGGTAATGAAATAGAAATCATTGCGATGTTCCAACTTATTCCAGTCTGTTTAGCCAAGGAAGGACGATAGTCTTAATATCTTTTTTAAAGTAAAATTAACTGCCCACCTTACAAAACGGAATTGAAATAATGACGCCGTCGGCTGCGACACATCTAGTAATCCAGAGCACAGAACATCCTGTGAGGGTACAAGATTTATAACAAAAGCCCAGTGGATGTTGAAATCTCTCTAAGGAACGGGTTTTTTATACAACTCAAATAGAAAACTAAATAAATTAATAGCCCTGGGCAGCAGTTCATAATTTATTTGCATAGCTCAAGCCACCATGACTGCTTTCGATTTCAATTAGCCACCTACATTTCACTTGTTATATAATCAGTCACTGAATGGTTAAAGAGAACTGATTTGCTTAATTTATGAAGACGGTCTCCACTTTTGACGAAAAGTGAATGTACTACCAAAGATTGCTACAGTTCCTAGCAGGCTGAGGGTGGGTAGGTGGGCTGTTCCCACTTTATGTAACATACAGGGCACCTCCATCCCTTACAGAAATACAAGCACGGAGCAAGAAAGAGAGAGAAATACTTTTGTTGGAAAGCGTAGGAAAGACCTGTTTTTGCTTCTAGTTTCATGGAGAACCTGAAAAAACTGTAGGCCGCTGCCTCAAAGCATGAATGTATTTAGAGAAGCATGGGCGTCAAGAATAACAAAGTAAATGTCTGAGTAGATAACGAAGTAGGCGAACGATAAACAGTGTTGACATCTTTCTATAATGTTTGCAAAGCTAATGTACGTCCAATTAGTTTTTTTCCCCCTTCGTATACTATAATTTTAGTTGCATAGCTTATATTTTCTTGTTAAGACCTTTCATCTCAAAGGTTGTAATATTCAATATTAATTTGAAAAGAAATCTAAAATTAAATAAATGAATGTCTGTAGACAAAAAGTTTTTAACATGTAAAATGTCAATTTTTCAGATAAAGGGGAAAAATATGATAACACTAATTCAAAGCGTTTTCTATTTCTTTCTTTGCATTACATATTACTTCTGTAACAATATACAGAAACGAAAAAACGCATTCAACAATGCTGCACTTTAAAATCTGAACCAAATGCCATAGTTTTTCATGCAAAAGGATTGTAATACTTGCTTATATTGTAGCCTTTCGGAAATTTGCATTATCTACCATCATATTTAGAGTAATGGCCAAATCAACCACTTCTGATTGATAAAACAAAAATATTTATTTTAAATTCTTGAGTATCGGCACAAAAATCTGCTCTGTTTGCAAGATTTGATAGAAAATCTGTATTTTTTGGAATATACTGGCACATGCAATTGTTAAGTTGCATTTCTTTCCATAGATACACTGAGTTCTTTTTCATGCAGAAGTGGCTGCCTATTTAAAATAAAAACACCTGAAGAAAGTGCTGCATTGAATCTTGTACTTTTGTGTATTGAATAACGATTCAAATAGATTTAATAGATAATATATAGCAAATAAAAATTCAATATTGTTAGTGAAATAGTTTTGCCGAGACAGTCTTATTTTCCAGCTCTTAATGGAGTCATGGCAAGATGGCTAAAACTTCAATTTGGAAATTAGAACGCACGGCTACTTGTGATATATTTCACTGATATTAAGCTAGAGCTATTGTAAATACTTCCGTACATCTACAGAATAATTCTTTACACACCTCATTTTTGTTCCGTGCACCTTATTGTAATAGTTATTATCTCTAACAATGATAGATGATGAATTTTATGATTAACTTTATGTGTTAAAATGCTCAATTTTGTTGTTTTGTTTACTTAGATCCCCTATCTAATAAAGCTGATTGACATTGCAAGCAATAGAATGCGTTTTACTTTAATATATAAGAATAAGCTTTATTTTGTGATCACAATTGATATTTTTATTGAAAATGTGTCCTTATTATAATTTAAAACTCATATATTGCATAACACAGTATTTTTCCCTAGTATTTTTCCTGGACTAGATTTGTATCCGTGAGCTGTAGGTATATTGTCCTTGCATTCCTACTATGATTTATTTCCTTTTCCTTCCACTTTGACACTTATCTTTTCGTTTTTTATCTTTATTTCTGTCGTGAGTATACCGTGGATTATCTTCAAAGCTTGCAGTGTCAATCACTGCTAACAACAATTACAAACTTCCTGCTCTCCCGTAAGAATATAATTTAAATGCCAACAGAAAACTATGTTTAACCTCATAAAGGTATTACCCAAAACGTATAAAATCTTTCTGCAAGAAAACATGTCTTTGAGAAAAAAAGCATGCTCGTTATAACCTGTCGCAAGTACTCAAAAATAACCGCTTTCTTTTGTTTGAAATAATTGCAAAATATGTTGCAGAGGTTGACTTGAAGTTTTTCTTGATAACTTTAAAATTTTATTTCATTTTATCTATTTTAAGACCTTTATTTACACCATATAGAGAAGATCTAAAAATCTCGTATTGTTTTATCATAAAAATGCATGCGTTAAAGGAAATGGAACAGTTGGCAAATAAAACGTGTTCGTATGTGTTTTGTAGGAACAAACTACAGAGAGAAGAAATCACGCTCACAATAAAGTACACTAAAATGTAATACTTTTGTTTTATTGTGAATATATCTTAAAGTTGACAACCGAGAGTATAAATATATGCTGAAGTGTTTTTTGGGGCAAGCGTTGCTTGTCTTGACTGCATTAGATAAACATAAAACATCAACAACCGTAATTTTCTTTTTCTCTACGCTAAATCTGTCAGAAAGATACTCACGCTGCATTTAAAACTACACGCATAAAGAGCCAAAGATAATTTCATTTTGTGTGGTCAGCAAATACGAGTTCGTTGCGAAGTAACCCCTACGCAGCCGGCAATGACGTAAGCTCCACAAAAATGTTTGGCGCATCAGTTGCTGAGTGGTCAGGAATCTAGATCTCTCCTCCCACCCCCACAACAGCCCAGGAATCGCTTAGGCAACTTTCCAGCTTGTATCTCGTTTTAACAGAGTACACTCCCAACTGTATTTTTTGTCGTGTCACTCAGGTTAACATGGAAATGCAGACGCTTTCAAAAGTTGTCATAATAGTCTTGTATATAACAAACTAATGTCACATATTTAAATTGCATTTTTGCCTTTTTAACCGTATTTTTTAATCAATAGACACCTAGTTTGGAACGTTACTGCAAATATAATTGGTCTTTCACAGTAGTGGTTCCGTTTACGCAGAACTCAAGGGAAGATTTTAATAGTCCTACAGCTAACACAATAATTTTAAATTTCCAAAATTCTGAATTTTTGCAAATGTATTTCAAACCTTTCCCAGCAATATATTGGCTATCTACATCTATATTTCTGCATATTTTAATAACAGTTGAGATAACTAAAATATTTCGTAATTAAAGGTGTGAGTTCTAAAACAGCACAAGTCCAATTTTTGGCACTGTATGAGTTATTTAAAGCTTTATTTTTCATCTCACTCAGTCTATCATTTAATTGTCAAAACGATACAAGTTTTCCAGCAGCTTCCACAATTTATTGATATACTGAGTTTAATTAGCAGGCAAGTCCATGGTCCTGTGTTGTTCAGAAAAGCAGGCAGGTAACACGAGCTTAAACAAAATTAACACTATTGTTAAGTATTTCAACTATCCAACTCAGCATAATACATTCGACTGCATTTATCATGTGTAAATAACAAAATGGCTTACATACATGAACTTTACTCAAATAGAGGTGAGTAATAAACGTAAACACGATGTATGCATAACTGATGATTGGCTAGGCAAAATGCAAAACACTCAAAAAGTCAATCTGGTTAAAATAGAACAGAGCATGGTTAATTTTTTTTCCTAAGTTAAGAAACCTCTTCCCGATACAGAAAGACAAGAAAATGGAAAGTTACTTTTTACAAAATAATTAAATATAGATGAAATATCATAACAGTGAGTAATATTCGTTATTTTCGGAAATATTTATAATTAAATGCAAAGCTCAGTTTAATGAATTTAGCCTAGAGAGAGCTACCAAAAATGAAAGAGCTCTAAAATTCCAGCAATATTGCAAAACATCGATCGTCAATTTTTCTTGAAATGCAACTTATTTTCAAAGACTTCTGGACGAATTTATTGTAATGACTAAATTCGTAATACTGAGGACCAGAAAGTGAAGTGTAGAACTGTAGACCAAGCGAAATGAAGAGGTTTCCAAGCCTCAAATTTTTGTTTCTTTTATGATAAAATAAAGATTGATTTACCCTAAGTGATTGTTATATTTATAATTATTTTTGCACGCAGAATGAACATATTTTTCTTCCAAATTAAAGATTTATTATCGAAAATCATCACAACAAAACAATTTCAGCATTTTTACTATTTTATTACATGCAAAATGCTTGTTGTTGTTATTATTTTCACATTTGAAGACATTTGTAACTAAGCAACGATTTATTAGGAAAAAGATCTGAATTTTAAGATATTTGCAATTTTTATTCATTTTTCTATAAAATTATTCAACTGAATAAAGAAAGTATGGCTGCAATTATAAAAGTCTAAGCAGTGTGTCTACTTTCTTTGTTGTAAATTATTAAGAGTATACCTATAACGCCCTAATGGAAAGGCTAATAATGAATTGATGCAAATAGGATTTGTTAAAAGATTGATAAATGATCTTATGGTCTAAGCATTAGATGTTTCTATTTTTTGAGATTAATTTATTCCATGTACTTTTTAAATCATTTCTCTCTTTATTCCCAAACCATTATCTCCAGAGATAAATATAAAAACTATGAAAAGGAAATAAAAACAAAAAAAATTATTTGCTACTGTTTATCTAATATTACACTAAATCGGCATTTCCTTAACCTTTATACTTTACATCAAAAGCATTAACGTATTCCTCGCGTCGACTCAAAGCTCGTCTAAAACGGGACCCAAAACGAAATACTACAAAAAATATTAAAAATTGCATACTCTGATATTCGCTTTCGAACATAATAAAGTGTCGAGTCAATATTATATATTTACCCAATATACATAAATGATTGATTGATTGATTTATGGTCGCTCTTTAAAATCTCAGGTCATCAGCGTCCCATTCAACTCGGGGCGTGAAACGGCCGACTAATTTTGCTCAGAGCCTCTTCTTTCAGGCTTGAGGTTCTTTATCGTGCCGTAAATTACTTCCCTTCCGAAGGAAGGCATACTTAGGATTTTTACGCCCCGAAAAAATCCATCGGTCCTGGCCGGGTTCGAACCCGCGATCTTGAGTTTAGGAGGCAAGTATGGTAACCACTACACCACCAGGACCGACATACATAAATGAAAAATAATGTAACACTATTAACAAGAACTAGAAAAGCAGAACAGGATAAAACACTTACGGCAAGAAGGACTCAAGCAGTTCAAAATATAGTGATTACTAAACTGTGGTTTTTTCCAAGCGTTTTATGCTTTTCTGTTTATCTAATTATTGATATATATTAGTTCAATGTTCTTTCTTATTTCTTAATGTTAATTCTTTATCTACGCGTTCAAATCAGACGATGAGTGGTTAATGAATAAGAGACAGTGCAAATGAATTCAAAGACCTAAAGCGTTAAATCTACCAATATTCTCCTAAGGACTAAGGAAAAACTTTGAATAAAAGCCTCAGATAGCCTACTTAATGTAACTGGGATTCAAATTCGGGCCACAGCGATGAGGGTCAGGCACATTAACCCTACAACACTGCGACAGAGGAGTTTATTGGAAGCAATGTTCTCTAATAACAAAAGATCGTACATCGTAATGCAATAAAAGGAGAATGAAAAAGTGAAAGACATATGCGGTGAATGTGCATTAGAAAAATTAAAGAAGATGATTTAGTAAGAATTCAAGAGAATGTCATAGGCGCAAGTTTGAAAGCATGACAAACATCGGAGAACAGGAATTAGTCGAAGTTCCCGAGCTGGATTTAGGACGTAAGATGCTGAAGAGATGAGGCAACTAACCTAACTGAACAACACCATCTACTTTCTCAGAGACACATATCAAGCAAATGCTTAATTAGCAGTCATGTGTTCTTACATAAGAAGGGTACAGGGGGAAAACAAAGTCCACTTATGATGAAATTTGAGATTTTGATGTCAATAGACTGTAGGTATGCAGTGCTATATTCCAACACATTCATAAATGGAAAAAAACCAGACGTAGTCCATAAAAATCAGCATAGAAAAATAGTGTCCAGGGAAAAAGCAACCAGAGTGCTCTGTAAAATACCTCAATGGACCACAGCAAGAAAGAGAGCTGATGAAGTTGCATCAATATTGTTTGACTTTTGTTTCCATCAATTATTCGAAATTTGCAAATTTTTTTTGTGATTTGTGCCCCAATTAAAATGAAAAGCATAGCATTATTTGCCTCATTCATGTTATGGTTCATAAGTTCAACATATTTGAATCAGTAAACTAACCATTTCCTTCACAGGCCACAATTATATGGAATGTGACAAAAATATGACGTTAATAACTCAAATTGCGATTGGAAATGAGCACATTAGAATATGGAACTTGAAACTATCTTCCTTCAATGTCAGTGTTTCCAGGATATTTTAAATGGTGGACTTCATTTCTTAATAAATAATACAGAAAGACATGTCCAATGAAGATAAAATATACGAAAAATTATAGCTGACAAAACCTCTTCTTGAACAATTTACAATGGCTCCTTGGAGTCCCGTGTTATTGTTGACAAAATGTGCCGGGCAGAGACTGATAATGAAAATTTGTTAAACATTCAAACTGACTTCTAACACAAATGCTATCTATGTCATTGCACAAGTAACATATGTGTATGTAATTATTATTATTATTATTATTATTATTATTATTATTATTATTATTAAGGAAACTAACATTTTTTGGTTATTAGCAATTCAGGGCATGAAATCTCAGAGGCGTCTTCTTGCAGGTTGAGGTAACCGCCACGGGTGGCCGAGGTCGTTAAGGCACGGACTCGTGAGCGGGAGGTCTAGGGTTCGAATTCCGCCAGGACAGTCCTCCCTGACTGAGGTTTTTTCCAGGTTTTCCTCAGTCCTCATAACTGGCAAATGCCGGGGAGGTACCCTAAACTTAGGCCTGGAACGTTTCCTTTCTTAAAAAATCCTTTCCCAATATATCATTTCATTTCATGAATCACCTGTGTTCACCGCCTGTAGTGCCTCAGTAGTAAAAACAGGCGTTAAACACCATTAAAAAAAAAAGGTTGCGATTATTTTACGTGACAACAATCCACGAAATGGAATCAAATGGCTTTGATGGAAAGTACATATATATAGTACATCTTAAGTAAGTACATAGGTAGCTAAAATAATAGTATTAGTTAAGCATTAAAACATCTTGTCAGATGTATAAATTCACATCAATTTGCAGAGACTAATTTTTGTTATCAATATCATGACACTCAAGAATAATATAAAATACAATCATAGAATTGCTAATATTAGACTTTTGAGAAATATCGTTAATGTGTTTATATCTGGGAGGGAGCCCTGGTTCACTTTTGCAGTACCTCCTAATCTCTTTAAGATGCTCTTTAATGAAAGGCAATCATTGGCTCTTTTCTAACATAGAGAAATTTAAAATAATAAATTAATCGTTAAAAAGTAATAAAATATGATATCTTACACCGATACTACGGTATAAAGGCTATTAAGGTGGTGTGATACAAGAAGATGCCCAGACATCTAAGGCCATCTGTTTGCATTAAGTAAACTTCAGTTTCAAGATGTGTAACTGACCCAAATGATGGTCAGTTGTTTCCTTTTAATTCTTCATCATCACAATCATTATATCCATATTTCAAATATTGATAGTTCCACTTCTAAATTATTTTATCGTTATATATCTCTGTCAAAGGGCAGAAGAATTAGAATGAGGGGCTCTTTAATTGCAATGTACAGTAAATTAAAACTTTTTCGTAATTTCAGTAAACGGTTTATATGGGTTAAGCCAAGTTCAAGGAGAATATTTTTGAAATTTATTATATTTAAATTTTTTGAAACCACTCTACCAAAACATGTTCTGAGAATGACAGCAATGAGTAACAAGTTTTCTTATGTTGCAGCTTTCGAGAGAGAGTACGGAAGTGTGAAACCAGAAGCGGCTGGAGTAATGTAATATAATGGTCACTTTGTAACTTTGCTGGTGAGGTACATACTCGAAAAGTGTAGTATTGTGTTGTTTTAAATGTTCATTACAATTTTGATGTGCACTTGAACGAATAAATGTTCAAATTAAGGTTTTTTAGACATAGGATACAATTTTTTATGTTTGCCAGAAAAAATGATATTTTTCTTTTGTATCATGTGCATTATATATATTAAATTGCTTTGATGAAATACTCATCCTTCTCCTCCTGAGCTTATAGTTCTGATTCCCTTGAAGACTCTGGTTTCTGAACATGTGGGCGACACCTGGGGAATTTCAGGATCGAATTTTCAAACTGAACAAAAATCAGTGGGCCTTTACTCTTTGGTTCCATATTATATTGATTCATAAGAGATCCCAGAAGATGGCTGGCAGATGGAGCTTGTGGCACCGTAGGGTTCATTCATTATGTGCGAGGGCACATAAGTCTTAGTGTAGGCTTTCAGCTTCTTTACTTTTATTTCTATCCTGCTGTATAAATTAATAAATATTCACTATCAATTTTATCATGGATGGAAGAATATTCGTTTACGATGGCAGGATGAAAATGTGTGTGCTTAGCGGAGTTTGAGTCATGATAAAAGCTTCAATAAATGAATTTTGGAGCAATTACCAAAATTGTTTGTACATTAGAAATCTTTTAAAAAGTGTCAATTGAGGCTGTGATTTGCTTTTATATTATTTAGCGCAAGCCGATGCTAACAGGCGTTGAAGAACTGAACTGAACTTCCATAGGTGCAAAAATAAAAACGAAATATAAAAAAACTAGAGAATGAATGTAATAGAAAAGATAACAAATAATCTAAATTTGCTTCTTCATTCTACATGACACATTCTACATGATATAATTTTTATGCACTATAAAAATCATAAACAATGTACTATTTCTTTGAAAGTATTCAACCAAATGGCATGGTATCGTAGCTCATTTTTATATACAGTGAGAGCAGTTAAAAAGTTTCGATAAACGTGCAACTGATCAGCGGTTTGAAAAGTCGCAGAACTTTTAAACTGATCTCACTATATAACAATTTGAATTGTTTAGAAATTTAATATTCAGTAACACGCTCTTTTAAAAACTAATTATCGTGGAACAATATTAACAAATCTTCATTAGTTAAATTTTTAAACAAGGCATAATCTAATTAACTGATTTTGTTAATATTCAAATAAAAACTCAAACCAAAAGAGTAAAGGTACATTGCTAAAGCTTACATATTCAACTATTTATAAATAATTTGTAAGAAATTATAAACAATAATAAAATAAATGGTTTCTATGAAAACTTAAAGCTTACATGCCAGGTTTTTAAATATTTACAAAAATATTGTGCATGAAGTTAATTTGAAGAAAATGTTTGGTTTTCATAGTCGTTAGTTACTACCCTCATAATGAAGGTACTCATTATTATATGAAATTTTTATATTAGGACGTGAACTTCTGAGAAAAGTGTATCTATGTTAAAATATTCAGAGAATCTCAATATAAGTACAATGTATAATTTACAAATGTAGAAATTTCCTGAACTTGGATACTTCTAAATAGTCGATTTTATAATATTTTCCATTACTTGCAATGAGAGGAACCTTAAAAGAATGTCAACTAGTGTTTCTTTAAATGTAAAAAAGCCATACGTTACTGTACCTATATCAGCAGAAATGGTACTGTCCTTTAAATGTCAATCGCAAGAGCTTGCGCTACTTTCAGCTTCTAGAATAAGTACCAACTTCAGCTTCGCAAAAATGCGATGTCATTTTCAATGCTCTGACATTCTCCTGGCCTCTTTCCCAAAATGTGTTTCTCTTCAAATAAAAGTTCTGCAACACATATCCTACATGATGCGGAAAAGGTTAGGTGTTCCAGCTCACGCTTCGACAGGTATGCATCTACAGGAAAATGTTGACCTAAATACATTATCGCTTTTAACAAGATGGTTGCAAAATTAATTCTAAATAAACATAAATGTAGAAAATGTTATTTCAGCAATGAATATTTCTATTCTATCCTGGTATGGAGTCATCATGGGCTAGCTATAGAAAATATTCTGAATGACATACTACTGTGAAGATAATTCAAATAAAATGGAATGAAATGGAATGTCACACTGCAGTATAGTTCCAAGCATTATGTTTTTCACTTATTATCCAATCGAAGCCTATTACCTTACTTAAACCAGCCTATGCATAGATTTATGTAACATCAATTGTGTAACTGCCCATAGCTACCACCCTAATATACCTACTATGTACAATATTTGTTTGTCTTTTGCATACTTTTTATTGCAGATCAGAAATAACATATTAATATAATTAGTGACATGGATATTTTTAATTGTAATATCAATATCCCTAAGACTGTGTAATCAAACGCCATCAGCATAGTCATAGTGTAATTATTCTCTCAATGTATTTACTATGTAAAGAAGTTACAGAAATTGTAGCTGAAAAGTCGTATGGTGAACCGTCCGTAGGCAGCCGCACTGCGGAAACGCTGTCATAATTGTCACAATAGAAAAAATATTCGTCTTCCAAAGCCCCGCACAAAAGATTTCTTAAAAGGGTAGAACCTTCTCTGGCCGTGTGAACCAAATCTTTGCGAGAATTTCAACCGCTAGCTCGCTGAGAACATCGACCTGTGTGAGAGTCAGATCTTTAAACCTTAGAGGGCAAGCCTATTGCCCGGCTCGTATTTTCAATAAATATTTCTAGCTAATAATATGTTATAAATATCTTTGAAATGTATCCAATAGATGACGGTTTTATGAAAACGGCGCCAAAAAGTGGCAGCGTCATTGTAGCGAGATTGGTGCAGCTTATATAAAAGAGCCTTCGCTCCGTTTTGGCACGACTATTATACTAGTATTCGTCTTATACTCAGCTTCTAGGTGCGTAGTTCGACTGAGATCGCAGGGAAGTTTCAGTTAAGCTGTGGTCAAAGCCTCAAGTATCAATTTCAGTACTTGCTTAGCAAAGCGCTACGCTGTTCGCGACTGTTGTGGCGAGGTTCACCAATCGACCATTAAATGATCTAACGATTAATAAACAGCAATTCCATTATATATCGTGTGGAGTGTTCTATTACTCCTGTTAACTCCCATATTATCTCTGTTGAACCCACTCAACGAAAATCAGCGAAAGACCCGTGAGACGGAGTCCCAGAGGAAGTGTTGGCGGTCAACGTGAAGCTCCTATGTCATCAACTCACAGCACACTACAATCGATCACCGACAACCTCAATTGCTAACCTCATTCTTTTTTGTTACTTAAATCCCACTATCAATTAGTTGCAAATTATAAGTTTACAGGCTGTTAGTATAACGTTCGGATTATAATTTCTATATTTAGAATATCTAGCACATATTTTATCTCTTCTCTAGGCTTTGTTAATAAGCCCAATGTAAAATTTCGCAATGTGACCTGTATGAGAAACTGGAACTTATTTATTTTGGAAGTGTCTCTTTATATTTGAAGTCTCTGATGTACGAGAATTGAATATGAAAAATATGTGCGACTGAGGACGTTTGCCTTTAGCATCATAGATCAGTACTTCTGTTCACAGACAGTGAAACAGAAGAGCATTTGCTCTTATTCATGATATAGAAAGTGCAGTTATTTCATTTTTGCTTTAAATTTACGGTAAAATATCAGTGAAACATATTCAAGATTAGATCAATCAAAACAATGCTATCAGACAAGAACTAAAAACCCAACCTACTACAGAGATAGTAAACCAGCAAAAAGAAAATGCGCAGATAATCTCAAGCTCATATTTCCAAAACAGATATTGCGAAAACCTTTAATAATTAATGTATATAAAGCCGTGGGTAAAAGAAGGGTTGAAACACTGAGGAAGGGATGGTGAAGCCGAAATAAGAAAAGTACAGTTAAAGTGACCCTGGAAAATGGAATATCTCTAGCAATTATGTTTTAAAGTTCATAACTTCAGAGTTATAGATTGTTATATATCGCCTCTAAGGGGTATTAGACACCGTCAGTTTTTCGTTGAAATAAAATAAATAAGGTAACCAGCTGCCGCAACCAGATAGAAAAATAGCAATTTTATTATATAAGTAAATTGCTATTTCACTCTAGTCATGTTGGACATAAACTGAAAATTAATAATGCACTTGAAAAATTCTGGCCATGGCCGGAATTCGAACCACGGATCTTCAGCCTTCTGGACTGACGCACTAACCAAATGAGATACCGTGTACTCCTCAAAGCATAGAAGAACAAACCTCTCTCATCTGATTCTATATACCCGGAGACCTCTGTAAGGTTTCTCTGCTATGAGAAAAACGTTTAATTCTTCATTTTCAACCTTTGTCCTACACACAGATAGTGCGAACTTGTTTGTTAAACTAAATGACTCAGTATTGAGTACTTGTTGCAGTTTCTTAAGGAATAAATCTCTCATACAGAGAAGCTTTAGGGAGATCTTTGGGGCATATAGAATCCAATGAGAGAGGTTCGCGGTTCCGTGCTTGCAGGACGGTTGGTTAGGCATTATATCTGTGTCTCGTGTTCCGGCAGTGAACCCAGTTTTTCAAACCGGATTCTTCATTTCCAAGTAATATGATTAGTTTGTAACCTTGTCTAGTACTTCTTGCCAAAACTCTTGTTTAGTTATTCAACTATCTGAAGAGAATTTTGTTTTGAATTTATGGACATTTTAAATAGCGTTTAACTATTGTGACATCACTGATAACATACTAAATAAAATTATAAATTGCAAAAGGAATTTTGGGAATGAAGGTTTCTAAGTATATAAGTTTAGAATGTCTCCCCGGCATTTGTATAGCTGAGGATAACCAGGACAAAACTTCAGGGTAGGAAGGCCCTAGCACGGATTGCCATAGCAAATTTGGTGACCCGAGTAGGTTAGGAGAATTTTCGAAAATCGTTAAGTTCGCGAGATTTAAAGGTTCAAAATATTTCAATTTAGTCTTTTTGAAGAACTGCTTTAATGCAATATAAACTGACAGAACTTAGTGCTTTGAAATAGTGTGTTTTGTACTCTTTGAATATGTATATTGCATATAGAAATGGAGATAGTGTACAGGGCAGTTGTTATGATGTAAGGGGCCGAAATTGGGGGAAGGGAAAACACCGAGGAGATACAAACGGGTGTTAAAAGTAGGAAGGGCTTACAGAAAATTTCGGGGTACTTAAAAGAGTTTGGCATCTTTAACGAAAGTATACATTTAAAAATAAATTTAAGAACGCTAAGAATAATACGAGAGGATCAAGTGCTTCTTGGAGTAGTTTATCTAAGGGAGCAAATGTGGGAAGGGTGAGGTATGAATTGGGCATCAAAATGAGTAAAGACTTAGACAAACTGACTGGGGCACTTTGTAAAGAACAGGACATTACGCGCAATAACTGGAATGTTGTTAACAGATGTCTGCGGAATATTGATATGCAAAATACTGAAGTTCGATGCACAGAAAAGTATGGCTGAAACCTCCAGGCTGAAGTAGATCAGGTATGGGGAAGAGGGGATTATCTAATGGCAGTGGGAGAGAAGTCGTTTTGCATGGTTCAGATTACCAGCTTGGAAAGGAAATAAAATAATTAATGCTTTCGGGGCAAAAATTGCCCATTGTGAGGAGAAAGCGATACCTGGAGGCATACTCTAGCAGCATGCAGGGAAACGGAGATTTTAAGAAATGAGCATTTACCATCACAATTTCTGAATTTCAACAGAAGGTTGAAAATCTGCCGGAGAGTGTTGGTGCTTGCGAGATACACAGTTGGGAAATATTTGTAACGAAGACCAGACAAAGCAGGTTAATGGCTATAGAAAAAAAAAAAAAAAAAAAAGATGGTAGTTGAAGAGGGTGTGACTAAAAGGAAGGGGATGAGAGTGTGGGTTCTACGCAAGTTTGTAAATATATGAAATTATTCATAAAAATGTGTGATGTAGGTATTACGTTGTGTTTGTACATATGAATGTACAAATGTATATAAACAAAGTTAATCATATCAATTACAGCTACCGTTTTAGGGGGGATTTGTGCATTTTTATTGTTAAATTTAGGTATTAGCATGTACGGCCGTAAAGCCCATGGGACAGTTACACTTAATTTTGTGTACTTTCTCCCACAATAAAACTCCACCACCATTACTACTACTAATACCACCATCACTACTACTAATACCATCAACATTACTAACACCACCACCATTACTACTACTAATAATACCACCACCATTACTACTACTAATACCACCATCACTACTACTAATACCACCAACATTACTACTACTAATACCATCACTAATACTATTAACACCACCAACATTACTAATACCACCACCATTACTACTACTAATACCAGCATCACTACTACTAATACCACCACCATTACTACTACTAATACCATCAACATTACTACTACTAATACCACCATCAACATTACTAATACCACCATCACTACTACTAATACCACCACCATTACTACTACTAATACCACCATCACTACTACTAATAACACCAACATTACTACTACTAATACCACCACTAATACTATTAACACCACCCACATTACTAATACCACCACCATTACTACTACTAATACCACCACTATTACTACTACTAATACCACCATCACTACTACTAATACCACCATCACTACTACTAATACCATCAACATTACTACTACTACTAATATCACCATCACTACTACTAATACCACCATCACTACTACTAATACCATCAACATTACTAACACCACCATCATTACTACTACTAATACCACCACCATTACTACTACTAATACCACCATCATTACTACTAATACCACCAACATTACTACTACTAATACCACCATCACTACTACTAATACCATCAACATTACTAACACCACCACCATTACTACTACTAATAATACCACCAACATTACTACTACTAATACCACCATCACTACTACTAATACCACCAACATTACTAATACCACCACCATTACTACTACTAATAGCACCAACTTTACTAATACCACCACCATCACTACTACTAATACCACCAGCATTGCTAATACCACCACCATTACTACTACTAATAGCACCAACTTTACTAATACCACCAACATTACTAATACCACCATCACTACTACTAACACCACCATCACTACTACTAACACCACCAACATTACTATTATCACCAACAGTACTAATACTAATACCACTACCACTACTACTATTAACACCACCCAACATTACTAATACCACCACCACCACCACCACCACCACCACCACCACCACCACCACCACCACCACCACCACCACCACCACCACCACCACCACCACCACCACCACTACTACTACTGTTTCTACTACTATTGAACTCATTGAACCGTCAAATAAAGAATAGACTTGATATCAATGTCGGCAACTCACTTAGTAGTACACAAAAGCTCATATTCTTAACAATTTATAAAGTTATGCTCTATTCTTAAGTAATTGCACAACTACACTTTTTTCTACATTAATATCATAACGAAATAGTTAAATTTTGAGACAAAGCATTTCTTTTGCCTATAGCGCGACCTCCATGGTTGGATTACAATGTTCTATGTCTATTAAATATTAACATAGGCATATGAAGAAGGTCACAAAACACCCACATAGGAGGAATAGCGTGTCTGCTCTATTGAATGTTTCACTTAAGAGTCCTGAAGTATTCCTCATGCTGACGTTTATGGAAGCTAAGGTTAGCCAGGATGCTGCAGCATTAAGCACTTAGAGCTGAGTTATGTGACGAACTGCGGCTGGATCCACTGTCACATTAACCTCCCGTCGAGCCCTCCTCTTCCACAAGAGTGACTTCTTTATTAAGACTTTGCGGTAATCTGGATCTTTGACGCAAATTAGATAGCTCCTTCTTCCTTCCATAAATCGCACTTTGCTAGGCTGTGTGACAAACTTTGTAGATCCTTCAGTAAAAGTATGAATATTAATAAAGATAAAGGGGTTTAATTAGAAAGCGACAATGCTGACATCTTCACAAAGGGAGCGTTTCAGCAAGACCTTGACAACGCTTCTTGCGCATTAGCTTCTTACAAGAAAAAGTATTATACTGGATGCGGTTGTACAGGTAAGTCTCTTAAAATTTCTTTTAACACATTAAACGTGCAGTATATGGAAAAAGCAAAAAAGTCACTTTGAACCATTTGATTGACTTTTATTTCAAAGCTTTTCAATCTGAATAATTGCCTATTTAACATTACATCAAACTAAACGAAAAACACCTCAATATATAAGTTTTAACCGATGTTAATTACATTTTAAATTTCACCCCAACAACTCTTACTTTGAAATTTCAAATAACACCACAAACTTTTGATGAGTAAATTTGAAAGAGGCTATAATTGTTGTCACACCTTTTATGTTCTATTGTTGCTTGGCAACCTGAAATGCTGAGGAATAAAAACAAGTTAGTTAGTTGTAGGAAAAAAATATTTTGGGTAATATTACAATAATAATGTCCACCTCCTTGGTCTAGTGGTTAGCGTTGCCGACTGCCGGCCGGGAGGCCAGGTTCGATTCCCGGCACCTACTTTGGAATTTTTCTTAGTTAGGGAGGTCTGGAATGGGGTCCACCCGGCTTAATGAGGACAATTGCGAAGCTGCCTACCTCCCTGCAATACTGCCCTCTACCAATCATATCCTGTGATGGAGATAGAGGACGCAGCGGTCGTCGCGGTAAGCTAAGGCCCATATGGGGCTGTAAAAGGCTATGAAAGAACAGTATTAAAGTAATACAGCTTATATGCGAACTGCTGATAACATGCTTACGTTTCATGCGTTTTTGTAGGGTATACAACATTTTGAAGAAAAAAAAAGTTTTTATAGCTGTCCAAAGTTAGTTAGAAAACAAAAGATGTAATAAAAATTGCACTGTCTTTAAAATTTAAGCGCCGAATGCAGAAGTGTCATTTAAAATTATAAGGGGAGGGGGGAATCGGTTTTAAACTTCCTCCTCAATATAAAAATCAAAGTGTATTTTGATTAAATGCAAGTTATGTTACATAGACGGAGAATTTTTGAAATGAAGTACTTTTTTAGATATTCAAAGAAATTGAACATAGCTACAATGAAAAACAGTAATTCAAATCCGATTATTTAATATACTAGTCATCAGAAGTCATAAAACATGAGGAAAACATTATTTCTACCAGCTTCAATAAAAGTACGGCAGTACCACATCAGCGACTGTTATGTCCGTTCCAAGGTCCTCCTGTGTTTGCAATAGTGCCATCAGTAATAATAATATTATCTTTGTTACTCGATCTCTAAGCAGAAACTTCAGAAGGCAGTTTGTCAGAAGAACGAGCATGCGGAACCGGAAAACGATGGAAACATGCCTGCACCATCATGTTGCTATCACATGTATCGACGAACATAGTATGAAATATGAAATATTCTCCAATCGCTTTAGAATGAAAGGTCGTGGGTTGCTAAAATGTAATGGAAATCAAACTGACCACACGCACACCTAGAGTACTCCGGTCTTGGTTTTCTATGAGAACGTGAAAGTGTTTTTAATTGATCGCTTTCACCAACCCTAAAAGTCGAGGATACATTCTGGTATATTGATAGATGTTTTATTATATTTATATAAACTATAACTGTTATATTTATGTAAACTATAAATGCATATTTATAAATACTAATAAGATTTTAAGTCTGCTTAAAACAGCAATACAACATATGAGAAACCTTTGCTTTTATGCAGGTCGTAGCTCTTTTAGATAATTTTATACCCTGAAAAATATCAAAAGGTCAAAACATTATTAGTCACGATGAAAGTTCAAAGTCAGTAAAGTCAGTCTGCTCAATTATATTCTGTGTATTAACATTTGAAAGACATCTTTAAACTTGATAAAAACAAGATAGCTACGTAGTTCATTAAAGCATTTGCGAAGTGCATGAATGCTTTAAAATGTTAACGTCGTTTTATGAAAATATACACAATGCCGAAATTTGTTATGTTAATTTATTATAAAATAATTCTATTTATTTATTTTAATAAAACGCATATTTTAATTGTGATATTCTTAGGCACTAAGTAAAATGATTCAGGAATGGCTTTTAATCTTCAAATAAAAGTTAGAAACCACTGTCATTTCTATCAACTGCTATATGACCAATTGCAGAGTTGACGGAGAAAACGACGAGGCATTCAAGCTATATTTAGTGGCCAAACATTAAGAATTATCAAATGGAAAAAAACATGGTCTGGATTTTCCAGTCTGATTATAAAAGTTTCTACAAATGAACCGCCTAAGTACTTGTGTTAAAAATAAACTGCAGTACAAAAGTAAACCTTATTAAATATATTCTTATTAGATTTTTGTCTCATTAATATATATGAATAAATGTGGTATCTCGTCATCTAACATCTTCAGATGCGCAGATGGAAATGTTCTCTTCGGATTTTTGCCCAGTAGTCATTAACGTCCGTTTTTACTAGTAAGGCACCACAAGCGATGGACACATGAAATGAAACATTGGGAAAGGAGTATTTTTTTAAGGAAGGAAGCGTTTCAGGTCTGAGTTTAGGGCACTTCCTCGGCATTTGCCATTTATGAGGACTGAGGAAATCTGAAAAAAACCTCAGTCATGGAGGACGGTTATGGTGGGAATCGAATTCCAGATCTCCCGCTCACGATTCTGCACCTTAACGACTTCAGCCACCCGTGGCGGTCGACAATGGGTAAAATTCCCAAACGTAATAATGAATGTGTGAACATCTTTATTCTTTCATACACTGATTTTTCAAAAATAATTTTAGTATTATAACTATTGTTTTAAAATAATTATAAACGACATTAATTTAAACATTTCTATAGTCAGCCCTTTCCGCCAGTTCATACACATTTTATTTTACATACTTTTTATTTACCGTTTTTATTCCTTGGTGTTCATAGTAACGTGGAATATATTATTTGTCTTGGTGTAACTGGTAGAAGTCAATACATAATTTTTAAGGAAGGAAACGTTCTGGGCATTTGCCAGTTATGAAGAATGAAGAAAACCTGGAAAAAACTTCTGTCAGGGAGGACGGTCCTTGCGGGATTCGAACCCCAGACCGCCCGCTGAGTTCGCGCCTTAACGACCTCGGTCAGCGGTAGCGGTTTTAAATTATAAAGCGGTCGTTTTCGAATTTCCATGCATCAAGCGATAAACCGTTAATTTTATAAATAACAAGAGTACAAAATATGTTGATATCGTAATATATCATCGCTAATTTAAAGTGTCATTTATATTTTTATTTCGATAAGTAATTAGCGAGTAGAGGAGAGTGCAGCAAATTTTGATCATAAAATAAACGTAATTTAACAGCTAATTAGCAGAAGTTTGCATGTTTCTCTTAAAACGTTTAATTGACAACTGTGGATTCATTTCTGTAATAAAATTATTGTTTTAAAGTGATTATTATAAAACGATAAATTAATTTAAAAACGTATCTGACAACAATGTTAAACGATTGTAACTTTTGTTAAATAAATTGATTAAACAATAATATTATAGGGAAAACTAAACGCCACTATTAGAGGAAAGTGCACGGAAATATTACACTATCATTAAATACTAGAGACTCGCTTGATATGGAATCAAACCGAAGGCTTCAGGATCGATGGAAACGGATTTTTGACCATGTGTGCGGTTGGCATTCCGCTAGAGCTTCACCTCCATAACGCACGGTAAGTAATGGACGTTTCCGCCATCTAACGTGCAAGTCCCGAACTCCTAGTTTTATGGGAAAGAGAGGAGAGGAAGAGAGAGAGACGCCAGAGGCAGAAGGATGTTAAGTCAATAAAATGCAAGGATGTAGGGATGGTGAAGGAAACCTGTGGCTAAAGCATGCTACGGAAGACAAAAATAAAAGAAAGGAAGGGAAGGGAACAGAGCGAGAATGTGTTCATGTATGCACTAAAAGATATACATGTAGGTAAGAAGTTGAAATGAATGAGTCGTAAATAATTCAATGATTGTTTTCAGCACGTTGCATCGATCTCGGAAACTATGTCAGTTACACGCTGATAAACAAACGTTATAATGAGCTCGTTTTCAAAAGAATATTCCTGTTATAATCCTGTTTTATGTATTTTTTGTTCACTTATCATAATTGACAAATTATATAGTACAGTCAAAAAGTTTCTGTGCGCTATTTTTCTTATTATTTTAAATCCATCTGAGGCTATTTTTAGTTCTAATCCTTAAATATTTGTTCATTATTTTCTCGGTGCATTCATTTCTGTCTTTCTTCATCTTCAGAAACTTCCAAAATGTGCATTTGTAGAGTTCATGTTCATTTTTAATATGTTATATAAATGCTTATTTTTAATAGTTCATTTTATACAACTTGCTGGTTCACTTTCTAGAATTCTTTCTGTAGCTTCAACTAGCTACCAGAAGAAAATGACAATAGGGGCGGCCACATCGCAAGAATGCAGGACAACAAATGGACCTACAAGATCTCTATGTGGGATCCCTGGATAGGAAAAAGGACACAAGGTAGACCCAGAAGACGATGGATAGGCCTCTCTCTTAAATAAACATGCAGGTCAAGAAACATGCAAGAGAAAAATAAAAATGGAAATCTCTAGAGCGACACTTGTGCAATGAGAAATAGTAACAAAAGAACAAAATAGACATAGTCTGAAATAGCCAACTAGAGTGAAATAACTCACATTAGGGGGGGGGGGACAAGCCTACTTGTTAGAAGGCCTTTGCCCTTTAACGGACAAACTGAGATATCTTAATCTTTGTATTTTAAATTAACTATTTAAAATAATGAATGCGTAAGACAGATGTAACAAATTATCTTCCCATTTGCATGGCTACCTACATATGGGCGTATATCCATAAATTTCCGAGCTCGTCGATAAGGATTAATGTCTTCATCAAATCCTTATCTGGTGTCATACCTTATCTGTTAACTAATAATTGCATCTGTAACTTCCGCTCCGCTGTGTTCAGTTCAGATATAGTTGAATAAAGAAGGCTACGTGTAGAAGATTATGACATGTTCAAAATAGAGTTTCGAGCTATTATTAAGTTCTTCACAACAGCAGGACTTAATCCAAATGAAATTAAACAGCGATTGGATGGTGTACATGAGAAAACATCCCCCTCGTATTCTACCGTAAAAGAATGAGCCAAACTTTTACGAAAGGGTCGAGAAAGCATTGAAGACGAAGAGCGTGCAGGTCGGCCCTTGGTGCTCACTCCTGAAAATATCGCTCTTGTGGAAGGAGAAATTATGGTAGACCGGCTCAAAGTTACAGAAATAGTAACAAGGTTGGGCCTTTATAAATCAACAGTCCTTTATTCATGAACATTTAAATATGAATAAGGTTCGTGCAAGACTTCTTTCCTTAGTCCAAAAGCAGCAACGAGTCTTCTGTTGTGAGGCATTTTTGGAACTCTGCCATGGCAACGAGAGAGATGTTCTGCAAACCATTGTTACAGGAGATGAAACTATGGTCCTCTACTATGACCTCTTGTCCAAAAGAGAATCAATGGAGTGACGTAAACCTGACGAACACCGCCTCTAAAGGCCAAGGTCATTCAGCCAACTAAGAAGATCATGGCCACAATCTTTTTGGACTCTGAAGGAATACTCTTCATTTACTTCAAGGAGAGGAATACCACAGTAAATGGGGAGTACTATGTTGGCCTACTGCACAGACTGCGTGCTTTCATCAAAGAGAAAAGGCGAGGAAAGCGGAGTGGTGGTTTGCGCCTTCCTCACGACAACGCGCCTGTGCACACAGCTGTTGTTGGAAACAAAGCTGTGAAGAATTATGGCTTCAATGAGATCGACCATCCACCCTACAGCTCAGATCTAGCTCCCAGTGACTATTTCCTGTTCTTAAAACTCAAGAAGGACCTTCGAGGAAGGAACTTTAAGTGTGACGAAGAAGTGATAGATGCTGTTTGTGCCCATTTTGCAGACACGACTTCTGACTATTTGGGCGGGGGGAGGTTGAAATGATAATTCAAAGATGTGAGAAGTGTATTACAATAAAGGGTAACTATATTGAAAAGTGAAATATAGTTTTTGTCTTTATCATATCTAGAAAATGGTTAGGCCGGAAATTTATGAACCTACCCTGGGTCAAGGCCGACTTACTTGAGCATACATACCCAACTGTTTATATTATCCATATCCTCAATTGAGATTTCTTGCTCTTTAAAGTAGCCTCTCCATATGCATGGCCTTGCTTTCGATTTATAAGAAAGTCTAATCAAATGTTAATTATTAGTCAATTACCCTCCAATAAATTTAGTATAACATTCAATTTACTTTTCTAGTTTTTCCCAACGATGATGGAATAGAGCCTTTCGTTACATCCGACAAACTAGAAACACGACTCGGAACTCTGTGATTTTTTACAGTTAGAAAACAGTATTTTCCTCTTTTGCCTGACTATTATCACTAAAGATTGTATTTCATTGCACAAAGATAAATATAAAAAACTAAATACAATTTCCATATGTCGACGTTTTTGAGGTTCCAGTTGTTTATGGAATAAAGTATTTCGTAACTATGCACACCCAGACCAATAAGGCTTTGGTTAAATTATTTTAGCAAAGATAACATGAAAAACTTCTACAGAAAATGAAAGTGTGTTAATTTAATTTAGATAACATTTTTCAGTCATTAAAACGGTAACTGTACGAAGGAACATGATGGAAAGAGGAAACTTGAATCTGGATATGGATAATTATACTCCATTCCTAACATTTCTATAAACTACCTTACAAATTTTATAATGAGTTTTCTGCAGACTATTACTGAGTAGTATTAAGTAGTTCTGAGTTACTACCATTATTTTATTTTAATACAAAGTTAAATGAAAGATATATTGCACTATTGCCTCATATTCTCTTCTAATACATTTTTGTTTCATTGCACCAGGTTCTTAATTGGCTATAGTTTGAACATTATCATGATCATCTCTTAAGTTTATTAATAAATAAGAGTTAAGAAATATATCGTAATCTTGAGTTCTGTGATGGTAAATTAACACATTGAACTGGCATGTAGGATCCATCTAAAATAAAACACTCAAAGCCAGTGCTCCCACAAAAGAACGTGTTTATTATTTATATGGCTCTATCTGTTTATGAATAGTTTTTAACATTTACATAACCATGTGTATTTCCCATTTTTTGCTTTAGAAATGCGTTTTGTTTTTGTTTTTATTTTTGTACTGTATTGTGCACTTTTTGCTACTATATTTGGAATAATATTTATTCCTTGCTGTAATGAACATCGAAATAAATTTGCTCCGTATAGAGAGATATTAGACAAGTAATTTCAGATAGTGGACCGCCGTCTGTGTTTATTAAATTCTCCTTTAGGGCATAAAATCTGCCAAGAAGTTTTACGCCATTGATGTCTACTCGGTTTCATTTAGATTGTTTTCCAGAGTTATTCATATGCTTTCATTAAGAGTTGCATTTGTTTCTGGTGAGCTTCTGTAGGCATGGATGAAAGATAAGCAAGTAGATTCTCTTGTTTCAGTTGCATTGATGAATTTATTATTTTTTTCTATAACTGAAAGCAACTCGCAATGCAAAAACATGGGCTTTTGGCTATCAATGCTTTAAATAAAGTGCAATAAAATACTACTAAAGGCAATTAAAGGCAAACTACGTAAGATGCAATACTTGCACTGAAATATGATAAACAAAGATTCAATAAAAATAACTAAAGTGTCCCTTTTGATAGAAATTGCTCCAACTGTTGACTCCAGCAGCATGACCTGGGACATCGGCGCGGATAACAATGTTCAATTCCTTAATTTGTAATTTGTTAAACATAATTCTTTAATTTTTTGTTATTGTTTGGTCGTGAGACACCAACTATTACACAATTTAAAATATATATTTCTCAACGCTAGGAATGAAACGGAACAGTAATTTCATTGTTTATATTTGAATGTATATAATTATGATAATTTCGTAAATGTTGCTGACTTTTTAGGATTAAATATAGCGTTTTGTTGTTGACAAGTTACTAACAATCCGATTTTATTATTAAGAAGGCGTAAAGTCATTATAATTCAAAGTTCAACTAGGTTTCGCTTTAATATCAATTCTAAGTACCAAATTATATTTAATAAAGGTCTGTGCATCCGAAATTCTATGTCAAAATTACTTTTCTTTGACTCATCTACACAGAGTGAAAATATTTCGTATTGTTCCTTAACATCCTGAATATGTTCCCATATAATAAAATAAAACAGCAGGAACAGCACTGAGTTAGTATGTGGAGGAATAAACAACAAGAAAAATACTATTACTGTTAAAATATTAATTGTAACAAACAACACAGTTTACTTTTTAAGAATTATTTAAGCGCAAAGTTCAGTTGAATTCATTCACTGCAAAAAATGTTTATTTTATGTTTCAGAATATTTTATTATCATTTTTAATCTTCTCTATTTAAAGAAATTACTTTTGGACAAATGTACTTATTTTTTATTATATTACAGTGATTGTAGTCTACTAGAATGTTATAACTTACCCTGCTGTATTCATCAGATGATTGCTGCTATAGCTCTGTATAAAATATTATAGATTGCCTTCCGAGCTGTGTTTTCTACTATAATCTCATACGCAACCATAAACTATACAGCAAAGTTTAAAATATTGTGACCCTATGAGATATGAGACCAAGATTCATGCTCCTAATTTTTTTTTTCTATATTGTGTTTAACGACAATTTTTACTGCTGAGGCATCTCAGACGATTGTCAATGGTGATACACGAGATGAAATGAGAAATTGGAAAAGCATGCTTATGTTTTAGGGTACCTATCTGGCATTTGCAATTTATGAGAACTAGGAAAACTTAGAAAAACTGTACTCAGGAAGGACTGTGCTGGTGGGAATCGAACCCCAGGTTTCCCGTATCCCGAGTTAGTTTCCTAATAGTTTATAAATGTTATTGACGCTGCAAAACTTGCACCTTAATAATAACATTTAACATTATTATTTTCAAAAGCAGCCTACTGTTTATCACGCTATTTTCTGGAATCTAAGGTTTCACGAACAATTCCCAACAGAATAATTTGGAACTACTTTTATATACAAAATACTATAAAGAGTTCAAGGAAACAAAAATCGACATATATGTACAATTATCTACCTTTATATGATATTCAAAATATAATTTCAATACCAAAACAGTAATTTTAAGAAATGTAACACATATTTAGGATGGAAGAGAAAATCCTATTGAATGATTTTGTACATTGAATATTTTAATTTGGATTTTATCATATACTCTCAATATAATGCACTAATCATACATTTTTGTATAAAGTGTCTTTTTTTTTTAAGGAATTTAGTGTGTTAAAATTAACAGTTAAAACGAGCGAAAAGAACAATTTTATAACTTCACCATTCTAAAACTCTAATCAATCTATTATTGAGTCAGTTTTTATCATTTCTACTATTATAACAATTAAATTTAAAATAAAAACTGTTTGGGTTTAGAATTTCCATTTTTCATGATAAAGAGCTGCATGGTTGAAAAAATCGAGTAGCAGATTTAAAATAATTAACTTACTCTTGGACTTGGGAGAAAGAATTTATTACAGTACATTACATTTGGCAGATATATTACTGCATATCAAATTAAGTGTATATACTTATTTTATGTGTTATATTATCATGAAGTAAAAGGCTAAGTTGTAAGAGCAGCCGGCAATATAACCAAACTACTAGTCTGCCCCTATGACGACTATTTCAATGACCGGATGTGGAATTTGAAGAGAGAGAGAGAGAGAGAGAGAGAGAGAGAGAGAGAGAGAGAGATGTTTAATTTGTCATCACCATTTCCTCAGCTACATCATCTTCATTACCACATTGTTATACCCAGCAAATTCTCGACAAGAAAATTGATCAAACATCTATCCATTGATTCGATACATGATACTCTAGTGTCATTTAAACTGGTGTTACATTTCATTACTGTTTTGGGGCACGAGTGCACAATATAAATTGTTGTGTTATTGCCATTAAAATTTTCAACTTTCTGTAAATGCATTCAACATTAAAATACTATGGCTCTAATCCCCTGACGAAACCTGGTGATGGGAAGAAGAGAAAATAAAATTTCATCAAAAAAATACAATGGTTTACACACACACACACACAAAATTGATTGTAGAAAATTGAGAAATTGGAATTTTTGGCTCATCCATCCTATACACCATATTTGGACCTCTCTTAAGCTGCAACCTATGCTGCCTAAGAAATTATACCGATAGAAATTCAAGGGAAGGTGATATATGAAACAGTTTCGAAATAATTATTTTCTGCATTGGTTTTACCTAAATAGACAAAATGGCTTTAAATTTTGGCGTATTTAAACTAGTGTTATGTCTATTTATCACAACATTAAACCAATTAAAATGTAAAATATAAATAAATGCACTATCGGAAATAGAAATAAATAAAAAAAAAATCTTCTCTAAATTCATTATAGCTCATTTATCCTTGAGTTGCATAGTACTTTAAGTGCTTTAAGAAAAAGAAGTCATAAAACTTAAGTACTATATAGAAATTTCAAACAAAACAAAGAAAGAATGAAAAGCAAACTGCAGATACAGGTAAGCGACAAATAAGTTGCTTTAAGAGGTAGATTAAAAAAGATAAGAACAAACAGTAGCAGTCATAATAAAACAGGCAAAAAAATAAGATATAAACCTAAGGGTTACATGTAAATACATTCTCAAAAGAGCAATAAAGGAACCCTAGGACGAACGGAGCTTTTATTGCTTTTTAAAACTAACCTTTTTGTTTATAGGAGACAATGTTTTCAAGGTGGAATGTACAGTGGCTCGCAGTACTGTATCCCTCACACTAGAGGGCACTTAAAGTATTATTTATGGATCAAGAGGTGGGTCCACATATGGAAGCCTCTGCCCTACCCGAAAACCTAGCCACTTGTCTGTGTAGTGCTGCCAACGTCGACGAAAGTTTGTCACCAAGGCCAGTAACACGCTTAGAAATATACAAAGAAAGAAAACACTAAAGGGAGTACACGTTTCCATATAAAGTACCAGCACGGACTGCCAAAGTTCCTAAGGCAAGGACTCGTGAACGGAAAATATGCGGTTCAAAACCCGCCAAGCATGCTCATACTGATTGAGAGATTCTCAATTATAGCAAATTCAGAGGGTTTACCATAAATATGGATCTGTAAAGTTCCTTTTCAAAATTCCATTTTATTTTAAGCATCATCATTCATTAGTGTTCACGGGCTCTGATGATACAGTAGTAAACAATAGACCTTAAACACTAATATATTTGCCTTCTACCTTTGAAGAGAACACAATCGGTTCGAAATATTGCACTATTTGTGTTCCAATGTATTATGCGTCTCTGCTTCTCTAGTTCTTGTTATATTAGACTGTTCTTCATGAGTCACTTTATATTTATAACGATTAAAGATCTGGGTTGCAAAATTGTTTTTTCCTGCTATCAGTTAATTTTTCATAACTAAAGTAATAACCAAAAATAATAAATAATTTTAAAGTACATATATATCGATAGGATCAAATGTCTTATTAGTTGTCGTTCCTGGTGGTCTAGTGATAATCATACTTGCCTCATAAATCCAAGATCGCGGGTTCAATCCCCGATAAGGTTGGTGGATTTTTTCGGGGGAAAGCAAGGCTTCCTTCGGAAGGGAAGTAAAGCAGGTTTTTTTTTTTGTTTGATTTATTTACGGACGCTCTTTAACATCTCAGGCCATCAATGCCCCATTCAAATCAAGGCATGAAAAGCCCGACAAATTTTGCTCGGAGGCCTCTTCTTTCAGGCTTGAGGTTCTTTATCGTGCCGCAAATGTACGATACGGAACCCAGGGCTTTACTTCCCTTCCGAAGGAAGCCATACTCATGATTTTTACGCCCAAAAAACTCCATCGGTCCTGGTCGGAAATGAACCCGCAATCTTGGATTTAGGAGGCAAGTATGGTTACCACTACACCACCAGGACCGACCCGTGGGTCCCGTGTCGTAGATTTACCTCTCAAGTCTGAAAGAAGAGATCTCTGAGCAAAATTTACCGACCGTTTCCCGCCCTGAATTGAATGGGACGCTGATGACCTGAGATGTTAAAGAGCGTCCATATATAAATTAAATCCACGTATTATTAATTTTGGATTTAAGCAATGCCAAAGCACTAATATTTAATGCAACTTCAGAAGCACAGATTTAAATAGTCGTGCATTATTTATTTATTTGTTTATTTTTGTTTTTTTGCTGTAGAACAAATTTATAGACCTATTGCCTTTTTATTCCTCAGGATGCTTAAGAATTTTCAACGTAATAACGTGAAATTACTCTCTAATATATTTTTATGAAAAGTTGTCATTTTTATTTATATCCCTACATCTTTGTATCATATCTACCTTTTATTACATTATTTATAGAGGAAATGGTAGTTTTATAAGATTTATTACAGCATATTAATTCTTAATGAAAAAGTAATCAAAAATGGAGAATGGAGTAAATGGAGGGAAATAGGAGCTGAACAAAATGCATAAAATGTAATTTTGATATGAGTTGATTGTTCCATTTTGTTTTCTGGCAAGAATGATTTCTAGAAAGTTAACCAGAGGGGGGAGAGGGGGAGAGAGAGGGGGAGGGAGGGAGAGAGGGAGAGAGGGAGTCAAAATAAGAAATAGAGAGAAAGTCATGTTTTTAATTCTTAGCCTATTGGCAAACCTGAAGTATATATGAGTTAAATTTTAAGGCAGAAAAATTATGTCTTGAAATCATAATAAAAGGATTAAACCTCCTGTTATGCTCATTTCTCCTTACTCAGTAATGCCTTTAATTAAAAAACCCTTAATTCTAAATTAAAAAAAAATAAAAATTCTTCACCTTTGATTAAAAAAAATACCTTTGGTAGACAAAGTAAGCGATACGAAACTACATAATTTAGAGCGTGGACATAAATGAAACACTAAAAGATCATAGAGGTATTAAGTAGATATCTAAAAGGAAGAAAATCTTATAAAGTAAAAAATATTGCTCTTATGTAATTGAAGCGGAAGAAGACACAAGCAATAACCAAGAGGTACGATTGACAAAGTACATATCACGATCATTTGGTTTGTATGTGCCTGGCATTGCAACTAATTAATATTCATGCACAAAAGGATTTCATATGGAATATTTACACATTTATTTGGCTTCATGTTAAAATAGGGTAACCGAGGACTCTCATCAACAATTATACGCTTTCTAAAAAATAATATATAGATCTATTTATTTTGGAACAACTGTACATTTAAAGATGTTAACCCTTTCCCTGATAGCTTTAGAAATTCTATGATACGGTTCTTCACGCTGAAGCTAACAGATGTTTTTATAGCCTGCAATAGCTGAAAAATCGTAACAAAAACTTTGAAAACTCTTTCACCATACATTCTTAAGTCTACATACCGTTACTTTAGAGCAGGAAGCATGTAGAGAGGGGGAGAAAAATGAACAAAAGGTAAACGTGGAGGGAGGCTTCGGACAGGCGCGGTGCCCTTTAGCACGAAACTGACAGAGCATCAAATAGTAACAATATTACATCCAGTTCTCCTTTATTCCATAATTTAGTTTTACCTTCCTTCACTACACAAGCGATGCATTCTTCTCTAGATGACCATGTACGATCAGCTTGTTTACAGATTTACTTAAAAATACATTTAACACAGTCATCTATAAATGCTAGATTTTTATTTAAAAGTTGAGAGGAAATCGGCGTAACAATAGCTTTGTTTAATTTCTGTATAAAATGATTAGTTCGGTTAAGGAGTTTATGTCTAATCCATAGTTTGTTCTTGTTAGTTTTATAGTATAGCAAGTTCTCATAGTTACCACCATTTTCCAAGAATCAAGAGATATAAAGAGGATTTTTGTGAAACAAACGAAATGCGCCCGCGCGCACACACACTCGAAACAAGCACCAGTACTGAAACTATTTAACAGAGGTATCGTCAGAGAGGCAAAAATGCTAGTAATTGAGAAATATATTTGATTAGATAAGATAGCAATCTAGCTGAATAATAAAATAATATATTGTTCTCATAATTTTATAATCAGCTGGCGATCATATTATTCTTCCTTTTCAAACTTTTGCTTGCTCTGACTCCATCTTGTTAGTCATCATCCTGTATATCTATCTTTAATATTACCTAACGGAGTTTTTGTTACATACAGCTTTAGTTTTTTTATTTGAAACTTGTCTGAGAAGTGTTTCGTTATATTATTTTACAATTACGACCTAAATTAATTTATCCCTTTTGCATTAATTATAATTGCAATCATAGTATTCCTGTCCACTTCTTAAAATATTATCTCCTATCATTGTTTTTATAATTATTAGAGACAGTCTTATTTTCCTCGGAGTCCAGAATTCACTTCCGCATAAACATTCAGGGCACCTCCATAAAGGTTTAAAATTCAATTTCATATACCAGTTTTCTTGCAATAGAAATCAGCAAAATTAGAATGTTTATGGATTATATCATGCCTTTGACAAAGTAGACTAAACATAGTATGGAAAATTTTAGGAGAAAATAAGGAAAATCTAATACAGATCATTAAGATGTCAGGATATATTTATTTAAAAAGTAATGGACTAAATGAAATTGATATTAAGTTTACAAACTCTTTATGCATTGAAGACAAATAATATAAAAAGGATGAATAGGAAATGCAAATGATTAATTAAAAGAAATAACATCTGTATAATCTAGAAATACAGACTGAAAAATCAAGAATGAAAAAAATGATTCAGAAAGAAACAGTAACAGATAACACAGTCCCAGACAGGAAGGCTAGACCACAACATTATTAGACTATGACAACTATATAGTAAATTAATAAAAATGTAACGTATCTGGAGGTCATAAGGGTGAATGAAAATATTTGTAATAGTTTAATTATTATAATTCGATGTGTTAAAACCTTCCACTGACAGCAAAGTTATCGTACAACTTGAGAAGTTAAACTGTCAATATATTGTAGATTATAAATAATTAAAACGACAGATTTAACAGCTCCTGCAACTATTTTCTAGAAAACACTGAATATACAAAACTATTACAAGACCATCGGGTAAGAAAGAGCCTTGAATCACAACCAAGTAAATCAGAAAGCATAAAAATGATAATGCATTGCTAACTGTAAGTGTAACAGCTTGCAGGTTCATTTCTGCTTCGGTGAGGTGGTTTAGAATTGTACTTAACAATACTAGGCAACGACAGACTCTGTACTCATTTACATCATTATTATTCGATGTAATTTCAATTTCAGTTTATGTAGATAATTTAAACAATTTACGTTAGAGCTCTTCTATTGATCCATACATCTAAAAGTATTTACATAACTTAAAAAAGAAATTTGGACAGCACTATTCAACAGAAAAGAAAAAACTTTGCAATTAATATAACAATATAAAAATAAATGTACACCTTGTAAACCTTATATAGATACAATTAGATAAAATGAGTAATCGGAAATAAGGAATTCAAACAATTTTTGCTAAGCATAAAAAGTCGATAAATAAATGTTTAGTTTGTAGAAACTAAATTCACTACTTGTATTTACAATAGAAAAAACTACATTAATATTTTCGGAGATTTTTAAGTCTATATCAGGACTTAATATTCCAGATTATTTTTATTTATTCATTTTTTACAATCATCAATTGGCATTTACATTTATCAATACAATTTAAATTACCATTCAAATTCTACGGATTGTTGGAGAGTTTAATTGAACAGAAGATCTCCAAATAAATTATTAGATATTTAAAAAAAAAACTAATTTAAAATGAAATTATCAAAAGCCTTTAGTACAAACTTAAAAACTCATAGTTGTAAAATTAAAATGATGCAACACAAATGCACTTTAATGAACCATACTTTGTTTTGGGTTCTATCGTCTATTCCACTGTTATCTCTATCTCTTTCAGAGCCACGCAAGTGCACCACTTACAGAAGTAGATTAACAGCTCTAAGAGAGGAGATATCCTATCGAGAATGGTGATAACTAATATTTGTAGCAGTTACTTTCATAAGAGGCTGAACTGAAACAATTTCCTGACAAGAGTTCAAGCCCACATTTTCGATGATTTACGAGAGAGATAAACTTAAGAATGCTAGAGGTTGGTAGCGCCTCAAGTTGGAATTCTGTAACGTTAAGGTCTTATCGTACAATTTCTGTAGCTTTGTTGTTTTGTTGTGCTTTCATTGATTTCAAATGCTGCAAAGACATATCTTACAACTAAGTAACGTCATTAGTTTAAGCAGAAAATCGCCCCCAGATCTCCAACCTTATGGGGTTTTCTATTTCATTTATTCTACAAATTCTTGCTTACACTCAACTTATGTGAGATTGTTCTCCAAATTAAGAACGGATAAAAACTCTGGTGTTTTTCGTTCAATGGTTTCACGCTAGCGCAGAGAAAAAAATAAAATTATAAAACTGAAATGAAAATTACTTTCAAAAGCACTTAAATGAGAATTATATCTATTTATTAAATAGTTAATGTTTATAATCTAAATCTTTAAAACATTTTTATAATTAAATCCTAAATTTTAATTTAAGTGTACAAAAACTTCTACAGCAATACTTTTGTGATTATAAGTTGCATTTTCATCCATTTTAAGAAAATTAATTTAATTTATAAATAATCATAAATTAGCGTTTCAAGTTTTGTAAAATCAATAAAATTACCAACTATGCAAGAAGCAATGGAAATAAGCATTTGGTTTAGCCTAGTGACTATTTGGTCTTTTGTATCGAAAAGTGTAATTTAGTGACTTGTTTTGGGGAATATGGTATAATATTAGACAGTAAATACTTTTAAAATATTCGTTTCATTTACATGTGCTGCAATTAAACGGCGGTAGGCTATCAGTGTAGCCGATAAGTATTGTTTAAATCTAAGATTTTCCTAAACTTAGGCACTTCCTTAGTTAAATAAAAATTAAGCGCTTTATATGTATTGCGGATCTATCTGCCAACTCTCTGTTTTTATTGATGCAAATTTGTAAAGAAAATAACTATTATACATTTATAAGTCAGAGTTTCCTCACGCTGGAATATTGAAATGCATTAAACATTTTTTGCCTCAACATAAAAAAATCCTTCACCTGATCTATTCAAATTTTAGCTTGTAACATGTACAAGCACTGCAAACTTTCAAGTGCTTCTGTACGTGAAAACCAAATGGTCCTCAGACCAGAAGTTGCATGTCTGAGGACCATACCTTACTTAATATTGATAATATTAAAAATATTTCTTGCAGTTGTCTTTTCTATTTTTATACCGGCTTTTTCATTTATATTTAGCATTTTATATTTTTTCGTACCTTGAAACTACATACATTTTACAATGGCGGTAAGCTTGGGCGAAATTATGGAATTTTATATTTCAATAATTCGGTGTCTGTTGTTTTCAACCTGCTTTGGCAGGCAAGTGTTAAATAATTGCATTCCTGAAGTGGAGCACTAGGTCACACGGATGTCAGGTATAATGAGATAGCGATTGACTTTGAAAACTGGAATGGGGGATTCTTTCGTTCGATTTAGAGTCACCCAAGTCCACCTCTTAAACCAACTGTACTGAAGTATGGAATGTCATGTGACAAATTTTAAAAGTACAGTGTTGGTGATCCCTAGTTTCTGAAAGCAACAATGAATTGTACGACATAACACTAACAACTGTGAATGCCCGTTGTACTGCTCAAGTGATGGTGGTCAGAACGTTGAATAATAGAATAACGGTTTACCTAGCACAAAGAAAGAACGCCATTTGTATTTACGAAAATAAACAGTTTACAGTTCTGTATTTTTTGTGCATTCTTCCTGAAAGGGAACAGACCATTCTCTCAAAATCACATCCACAAAGTGAGTTGAGAGAGCATTGTAACATTAAAGTAATTTTCAAAGGAATCACAAAAACATTCAGAAGTTACCTGGTAACTTTTAAGATGTAGAAAATTAGAATGACAGGGTGAGCATTTGCTTCTTGCTCAGAAAATTTGTGAAGTTTAATATGCTAATAAAATGGAGCATATACTTCTTGAATTGTTGAGAGTACGGTTAGATTTATGTTAATTTATTCCTGAACTTTCTTTCCTGGAGGCGTTATCAGTGTCACTTAGTCACTTAGTCACGCAAAAATGGCGCAACTTCGTGGTAATGTGGTCTGCATTATGCAGAAGCTCTGCCTTGAAGTCAACAAACAAAATCCAGACAACACATAAACCCTCTAGCCCTCATGTCAATGTTCCGTTTTTTTTTTTTTTTTTTTTTTTTTTTCAAGCATGTCAGCTGCCCAATTTTTTGTTCTCAATCGCTTTATTCATACTTTTAATTTCTGAATTTAAATACAAAATGCGATTATTTTCGTATTTTATTGAGAGGTAATTATGATATTAGTTGATTATTTAACTCATTTTTAAATATTATATGGGAATATTTTTAGCATACTTTTTGTAGAAGTTGTGAAAATGGGTGCATATCAACAAACTTTACCTTTGAGTTAAAAAAAGGAAAACCAAATATTTCCAATACATCACATTTCTCTTCTACAGGGTGTAAATAATTATAAAACATGACATAACTTGATCTAAATTCTTCGTTGAAATAAGTGCACTATAAGTATTGTATATTAGACAACTAATAGCAGTTTTATTGCGTGTTCTGATACATTTAGCATTAGAAATGCCCTACAGTGAGGAAAAGTTTGTGCATTTATAGGTTGAAAGCAAAAACTTTTTAATTTAATTTTTACTGCTTTCCCTCATAAGAACACAACAGGTCTCTCACCTGGGAAGTACCCCATTTATCCTGATAACATTGCTCCGTAATAAATCTCAGAAAAATCTTTCCTTCTGTTTATCACTCAAACATCGTAAATTTTGAGGGAATATTTTAAATGATAATGTAGGAAATAGATATGTGCAACATATTGCAACTTAATTTAATATAGTTCTAAATACTTTTGACAGTTTTTGAGGTGTTGTTGATTTCTTTTTCCACGACAACACATTTAAAGACTTTCCAAGCATCAGACTTACTTTTGTTAAGAGTACTGTCAAATTCTGTATCATTTAGAAGTTTTGGTATTTGAAGTCGTGGAACTATTCTCTCTTTCAGTTTTGGTCTATAAGATTTAGGAAGCTGCCATGGGTAGCCGAGGTCATTAAGACAGGAACTTATATGTCTGAAATAACTAAACTTCGCCTTCTTTATCTATTCCTTTAACGATAGTCTTGGATCAGTTTTAGTTCATGTGTAGTGGAAGTAGCAATAGTGTTTTATGTACTTATACCTCCATTAAAGGAGCGTTCTTCACATTGGCTTTCTTCTGTTTAAACTCACATCTTTTAGGCCAGTTCTTTACTTCATAATGACAGATTAATAAAAATTACCTTATAATAACAGAATCGGTGGTACAGCTTTCAAATCAGCACATATTTTCCAATTGTAATTCACGAAATTTAATATTAGTGCAATACTTTCATGTGTTTCGGTCATTCCAACATAATGAGCTACTGCAGATGAGATATTTTCATTGCACCTACCATCCCACCTACCACCATCCCGGCAACTTCGAAAAACGACATTCAGATTTATTGCAAGATTAACATTTAGCACATTGTAATGAGGACAGCCGCTGGGTTGCAATCTCAACTCATGTGTCTTGTTTATATTCCTACTGTGTTACATTAATTTTGCAGAAGTGTATTATACATATTGTATAATAAAGTTTATAACTTAAAATTACAAATTCTGTAGTAATGCTGCTTTGAAATTGGTCTTTGAAGAATCTATGAATAAATGGCGTTCATGTTAAACTCCAAAGATTTCAAGAGTTCATCAGTGTTCACACATATCCACATGGAATTCTTTGTTTCAAAACATGGAGAAAGTCATATGCCGCTTTCTGAAAATACTTACTTTGGTTGCTGTTGCTAACAAGTTACATTGTTGTAACCTTCAATATAAGAATTCCGAGTTATTTATAAACTTAAAATCCATTATAATTCGTTGATTTCAGCTTGCTCGATAAAACGGATTCTCCACTTTCAGGAATGACATTGATGGTGGTAGGATTGGAATTGTCAGATTTTCATCACAAGGCAAATAGATAATGGGGATAAAACAATATACCCTTTATTTTAGTCGAAAATCTCAATACATCTGCCATACAAACGAAATAGTCATTGTAATGGCCTGATTGCTCTCTCTCTCTCCAAGTTGTTGGAATTGCCAATAGTAATGAACATCGCTTGCCATTTGAACACATCTCATCTTAGGTTAGGTTACGTTAGGTTAGGTTAGTTAACTTCCAAAGATTTGCAGCACATTTGTGGTAACCAGTGTTTATCTTGATCTCCAACGACACTTTATCGAAATCTCCCATTTCAGTGATTTGATCACAAATTTACAAGTTGTGTGTACACTTAATAAAAGCTGTCTCAGGAATTTTACAATCGCGATTGTTCTGCTCTTGCATATTTTCAAATAAGTGTATACTGTTGAACATTTGATTAAAAAGATATTATTATTATTATTATTATTATTATTATTATTATTGGGTTCTTTTATAGGCCTCTCTTTAACATCTTTAGTCATTAGCGTCACATTTAATTCAGGGCTTGAAATGGCCTTTAAATTTTTTCACAGGCCTTTTCTTTCAAGACTCAGATTCTTTTACGTGACAAATCTACGATACGGGACCAACGGCTTAGTTCCTTATCGAAGAAAGCTCTGCTTATGCCCTAAAAATCCATCGAGCCTGGCCGAGTTTCAACCCGCGACCTTGGGTCTACGAGGCAAGAGACCATTAGACCACCAGGACCGACCATACATGATTAAGCTAGTAAAACGTAAGACTTGAATCGAAAATTAAAATTACTTTACTTAACATACAGTTGTTTATCAACAATGTTGTAGGATAAAACATAACTTTATAACTGTCAATAATGTATGAAAACTTCATTGTTGTAACTATAATGTAACTGATCCTGGGCTTTCTATGTCACCTTTAATTGAAAAATTAGTTAATGAATATCGGTACTGAATAGTAAGATTTCAAAACAAAATACATAAGAAAATGTAATGATTTAGTATTTTTTCATAATTTCTACAAAAACCTTGTTGACTAATGTAATTAAAGCTGGCTTCATTTGTATATGTGCAGTTGCATACATACGCTGTTTCTTCAACACATTACTGTGCAATACATTAATAGAATGTAATGATCTTATAGTGTTGCAAAAGTTGATGTTAAATATATTTATGTACTGCGTACTATAATGGCTTTTTTTAGTTTTACATTTATATGCTCATTTTTGCTTGGTCATGTTTTTTGTTAATTTGTTTACATAGCCTTCTAACTCATTTTATATGTAATGCATATTTATTGGAGTTTCTTTTATATATTTCAGGTTTATATGATATGTGAGTGTGTGATCTGTTTTTCTAATTGCAACACGAATAATTACATTAAACAGTAAAATCCACAAAGCTTTAATTCTAGCTAAATATATGTTTACTATTTAATCCTGTTCAATGATGTATATATATGAAAGATCGGAAGACCTTGTCGATGCTGTCTGTACTTCATAGTTATGCACTAATAATTAATTGCTGTGATCGCTTCGGCCAAGCCTTTAGGCCATCAACCAACTTCAGAGGATTCTTTGACACAAAGAAGGAGAGGTCCTCGTCATTCCTTAACTGGATGGTAAAAACTACAAGTGTGCTGGGGCTCTCATGAGTTATGGCCTCTTGTCTTGTAAGGAAACAACCCTCCCTCAACAAAAACAACAAAAGGATTGAAAACTGTTCTCTGTGCTGGTTCAAATCTTACACCATTTACCGTTACTTACCGAGAGGAAGGATGAAAAATAAATACTGTCAGAGAGACCAAGTTCAGGATAGAATAGCAATAGAAATATAGAAAAACCACCGAAAGAAACTGTTTTCAAACTTTTTCTCTTTAAAAGGGGAGGGAAGGTTTTCTGTTTGAAAGAGCAAAGCAAAGTATTTTTCAGTTAGAATCGGATAGAAGTCTTGGCAGTGTCGGAAGAAAATCGGCGTCTGCAAATGCCTTCTGGAGTTATTCTAAGGTAAGATTGTTTGTAATTTAAAATGATAGTAGAATCCTTTGCTGGAAACACCAAATTGTGTATATTTTAATAATGGTCACCAGCACAGGCTTTTAATATGCAGACATTTGTTTCGTTTTTAATGTTCAAATTATCTAACTCTTTCATTAAAATCCCCAAAGAAGCTCCACAGAATCTCACTTTATTTTGCAACTTTATTTTATTTATTGTGTATCTAGTCATTAAGTTGTAACCATTTGTAACTCTTCAACACCTTATGTTCAAAATATTTATAGTCTCTCAGATTCTGTGTCTTAATTCCTGTAAGCATAATACTTCTGAAATATTATCTGTAAGTTACTTATTATCACCTTCGGTCTTTTAAGGGTTCTTACAAATCTAAGAAAGAATTCACCTACTATCTTACTTTGCCTTTCAAATCAAAGGCAGTTTAGCTTGTAGAAAATTTAAATGCGTGAAAAAGTTCGCTTTTTAACATGCTAGGTAAGAATTTATCTGCTCTGCCAAAACTAAATTATCATTGAAGTAATATTTATAGACGTAAGTGTCATACTTTTTTTAATAGTGCTTAACATCCGTTTTTATTACTGAGGCACCACTGAGGTGGCTACTGATGATACATGAAATGAAATCATATATTGGGAAAATAGTTTTTAAGGAAGGAAGCGTTCAAAAGTTTAGAGTACCTCCCAGGTTTTTGCCATTTATAAAGTCTGAGTAAAACCTGAGTCAGGGAGGATGGTTCTGGCGGGATTCGAACCTCAGACCTCCCCTCTCGAGTACCTTAAAGAACTCATAATAACGATTTTCATATTCATTGTTAATATATATATATATATATATATATATAATATACATATATTTTATATGTGTTAAATTGGGATGTTTTAAGTATATATATGCACTTATTAATATTTGGAACAGATTTCGGCTTCCTTATAAAACGCAAAACTCGCAGCACATCCATCAATTTATTGCATATAAAAATATTGTTTCACTTATAACCAATTACTTTTACTAAACATTTATCAAAGTCCTGTTGTCTATATTTTGTTTTACGTAATAATTAATAACGGGGGTTAATCTTTTCATGGATGTTGAGTATTTAATAAAATAATCTAAAATAATGTTTTACCCCAATTTTTAAGCTTAAAAAACTATTTTCATAAATATAAATTGCATAGACAAAATATATACGATGTTTTTAATGTCCTTTGTGCCACGATGGATATTTTAAATTATTTATCGATAGTTTGTTATATACACAAAATGTCTGGTGTTAAACGTTACATGCATCAATAATATACATATGCCCCTTTGATATTTAAATGTGACAGCAACCGTTAGTTAACCGACAGTGGAACATATTAAAAGCCAGAGAAACGTTTACTACCCCTAAGTAAGCGAATTTCAATTAATCCTAGCGCTGATAAATATGTTGCTCATTGAGCTAAAGTAATTATTTTAATGTATTTTTATTCTTCTTAAGACAACATTTAATTTAATCTCGGAATTAATGTGAATTAATGTGAAATATCAGAGGAAAAAATATCTTAACACTGACAGAGGAAACGAGAGTACATAGATTTGCACTTAATGTGAAATATCAGAATTATTACAAAAATACAAAATTATGCTTCAACTTCTTTGAAATAAAAAATATAAAATCTATTAAATACATTTGGGAAATTTGTCCTTGTATGTGAAAAAATGTGGCATAAATGTGTGCAATCTTTAAAACAGACATCGTTGAGGCAATTGTAGAGGTTTAAGTATCTTAAACATATATTATAAAATACATTCTAAAATAAAAGACAGATCTTGTTTCAGCTTTATATTTCTTATTTATCTGATACTGAAAAGCGTAGCTTTTATTCATTCTGAAAATGTCTTCCATAAGATAAGGGTCTCCAAATTTATCCTGGGTTTAATGAAATCCTGAAAAAGTCCAAGTTTGGAAAAATATAATACTTTAAACAAAATATTAAAGAACTCAATACAATTATACAGCACCATTAACACATTTTAAAGTTCATTTTTCTAAGTAATATGTTTATTATTTTTTGTTTTGAATTATTTAATTTATGTTAACTGTTGATCACTGAAAATTGTAATTATGTTAATATTTTTCTTAATTGTTTTGCTATATTTTCTGGTAAATCTCATTAGAGGATAAATGATTTCAATAAATATTTTTCTTGAAAAAAGCTACGGAACATAATTGAAAATTAAAAGAGAGATCAGTTAAATACTGAAAAGTTAAAATTTTAATCAAGAATATTAGAATTATTTCACTTCTAACTTTAGAAACAATATAAGTACTTTTTTAAAATGCGAATTCCTCCAATTGGACACACATATTAAACAACCTACTGTGCTTTCTTTAGTGATAGGAAGATAGGGCTAGATCTCCCCCCCCTCTCCACTACATAGTATAAACAGTTTTCTGGCAAAGCTCCTTCTGAGCATGCGCAGCGCTATTTGTACACGTGGGTGAAAGAGGCGTGTCCTAACGCTGAATGCTCTTGAAAATTGTGATGTCTTTGTGTTGCCGACGCTAGAGGAACCTCTGGAACTTGTATACTGTGCTGGAATCAAATATTTGGTTTTCTTAGGCGTTCTTAAAATATACCTTAAGTCGGTTCTGTGGTACAGACGTACGTGAGCAAGTTTTCTTTCTTTTTTTTTTTTATACATAAAAATGACACATGGAAGAATCATCCCGATATGAATTATGGTGAAGGTATGCGTCAATGCAAATTTTAAAATCCTGAAGTCCATTTGTATATACTTTCATTAAAATTATTCAGCCGCAGTAGATCTAATGTTGACATATTGGTGTTCATATTACACATACGACATACCTAAGCAGATTCATTGAACAAGTACTATTAGTTTCAGTTAAACATTTTCATGCTAAGGAGTTGGTAGCGATGTTCGTTTATCACATTTCAAATTTACATTCTTGGGCCTCTTTCTTAACATTACTATGACTAATTTTATATATAAACCATTTATAAACTATAGTTGACTATTTAAGTCGGATATTTTCATGTAAAGTCTGGCTTTAAGTGAAAGCCTATTCATAAACTTCCATCTTAGCTTAATATTTAGGTAACGCAATAAGCCCTGGGTTATTAAAGATTTTGGAAAAAATATTTCGTACCTGAATAGCAGTGCTTTATTAAATGAAAAACGGCATCTGCACCTCAAAAAATAAACAAATAAAGATGGAATAATACTTTAAATTTCAGTACAATTTTAATTATTCCAACTTTAATAAAATAAAGGTACACAAGCAAAATTTAGTTCAAATATCAGAGCACTGGCTACCACTTTGTGGTTTTATACTTGTGCACAACTGCTCCCTTATTTTAAAGCACTTAAGTTTATCTCCTTTTCGTTAATAATATGATCTCTACTAAAACCCATTTTTGTTTTAATATTTGTGTGTTATGTTGCATATTTCTTCATTTTTGTTAACGTGCTATATCGTTTCACTGTTACCTATTAACATATTTCTTGTTTGTTTTTATAGTGTTACTTCGAGTATGAACTTTTCATTTTCAGCACACTAATTAGTAATTACAATACTTATCTTAATATGCGTAAAATGTTATTTTATTGCATGTATTATGGCGCTTATCTAATTTTTTGTAATAATTTCACATGAAAAATAAATGCACGTTTTTCTAAAATGTATATTTTGCACACCTGTCTGCAATGCTTTTTTTTTCTTTCTTGTTTTTGCAAATACCAGTAAAAAATTTACTATTATTCATACTTTCCTTACATTTTATGCACGTCTTCGAGGATGAATTGTACCGCCACGGGTGGTCGATGTCATTAAGGCGCGGACTGGGAGTGGGAGGTTTGGGGTTTGAATCCCGCCAGTACCTCCCTCACTGGGGTTTTTTCCAGGTTTTCCTCGGTCCTCATAACTGGCAAATGCCGAGGAGGTACTCTAAACTTAGGCCTGGAAAGCTTCCTTCCATAAAAAATATCCTTTTCCAATATATCATTTCATTTCATGTATCATCAGTGTCCACCGCCTGTGGAGCCTCAGTAGTAAAAACGGGGTTAATTACTAATTACTACTAAAAAAAAAAGATGAATTCCGGGGTTTTACGTGAGTACTGTGAAGTATGTATGTATGTATGTATGCATGCATGCATGTATGTATGCATGGTATATATTGCAAATGTAATAGGTTAAAGGGCTTTTAATTAATTTATAACTCAAACAGATTGAGCTGATGTGTTTTTATTTTCTTTTATTAATGTCATCGTCCTCATAATAATGTTTTTATTCTTTATCATTCCTTATTATATGCCGGAGTGGTGTATTAAAAAAAATCTGTATGCAAATCAATAAGTCTGCATACAAACAGTCAAGATAGAAGTGTTGTTTGATGTTTAGTTGTTTACCGTACAAGAAAAAAATGCGTAAGTCTTTTGCCCGGCGGAACACGAATCAATGACTCCTGCATAAAATCGATTCAGACGAGAGCAAAACAATAATCCGCCGCATTAAAGCCGTGTCAGACGATAGTACAAATATTCTAGGAGACCGGTGGTGCAAAAAATGAAAACATAGTAAGAAGGCCTAGAATATCGGAAGAAAATAATGAAAGAATATTACATTTAGGCATTCAGCTGTGCAATGACGCCTGCAGAAGAAATATAAGTTATATCCCTATTAAATTCAACTCTTGCATGCAATCGATCATAATTTCTAGAAAACATGTTCTCGGATTAGATCAAATTCCATTAAAGTGATTATGCCAATCGGCACAAATGCCAAATTTAAGGTTGGAAAATCACATGTGACACACGAACAGATTCGATATTCTCTGAAAGTTTTAAATTTAGAGGAATGGAGTTTGAAGCTTAAAAACATTACAAAATCTATTAGAAAATTCATATATTTCTTTAAACTCATCCCCAATGACTTATTCTACCATATTTCTTTCAGAAGTTGATGGATGTCTTGTAGGTGTCTGTAAAATTAACTGAAAACAAAAACGTACCCGTGTTTGTAAGTGCCCAAAGTTTACTCCAGTTCTACAATATTAATAAAGTAGCGAAAACAATGGCTATTATGACTTGAAAAAATTGCTGATAAATGAAAACTGAAAATGAATACAATTTGCCATTAACACAATTGATTGCTAACATTGTGCAATTTTTAAAAATACTACTAAAACGCAGTATCTTTCCGAGACTGTATGATAAATGCCGAAATTTTGTATTTGTTCAATTTTATATTATTATTATTATTATTATTATTATTATTATTATTATTATAGGGCACTCATCCTAAAAGTCCATAATTTTATTCCGTCCATTAATATATGGAATTTACAATTTTATACAGCTTGGTTGAATGCTTGAATGTCTTTAAAATCATGTTCACTACAGAGCAAGATGCTGTACAACGCTTCAAAAATTCACAAGTGGAATTATAGGACAATTTCAATATTATTGTCTTCTACAGTTTTTGTGTGGAAGACATTGTTAGGTCAATTAGTTATTTTCCTCTAAACATGAAACAATTCTCATAATCCGAAATTTGGATATTGATCTTACACACAAATCGATAAACAGTAGCGCGTATCGATAATGCGCTCAGCTTTATCCATGACAAAAATTATAACTAATTTTAAATTATTTCAAATTATTGCAGCAAATTTTCATCTTTATTGTAGGGAGATAAATGTCTATAACTTTCTAGTTTACATATATACTTTTTTTTATTTCAAGCATCACTAAACCCTATCGATATGCATTGTCAACAAACATTATATACTTCCGCACTTATGCTGTGATGGACCAGAGGTGGTAAGGCACTATGACTGGACATGGGTTGAGATGAAGGCCGTAAGGCGTGTACATTGAAGCAAGCATCATTTTAATGTACTGAATATACCTACCTTATCTCTGTTCAGGGAAAAATGCGGTGTCAACTAGCGTACACAATGGCCACAGTGTCTTACTATCAGTACAACAATTTCTTAAGTAATTAAAATGGTTATGGCTTTAAAAACTCTCTTACAGTTATTTATTAATCATTTTATTTACTAATAACTTAAATAACAGAGCACATATTTTGTGAAATATTTACAAAGGATAAGAAATACGACATTTGTGCTATGGTTAACAAATACGCGGGTATGTTGTCATCGGATTTCAGCTTTCGTTGAATTAGATAAATATATTTAGCATGCCACATAAATTTAAATGAGATGAAAGCAGTTCCATTAATTCTTCCACATTCCTGCATATTGTTCAATACTGTATCTGGAAAGCTCACATGGACGTCCTTGAATTTTACTAAGTAAACTTAAAGGCTTTTGTTCCCTTTCTTGGGGTGTCTACATTTTCACCCCTTTCTTCTACTAAATTATTTGTATATATTTTATATATTGTATATAATATATATACAAATAATTACATAGACAGATAGCACTGGAGTTTAAATTTTTTTCTTACATGCTAAAATATACTTTAAGCAATTTTGAAAGATTTTTATAGAATACAAAGAGTAGTAGATGAGTGTAGTTAAAACATTCTTTTTAGGGAGTGGGTAAGAGGAAAGTCACCTTTAAATAGATTCTATGATACTGAAAAAGTAATAAAAGACGAAGGATACAAAAGAACATAGTAATTTGATCTTTCATAATGCATTAATGCCATAATTCATTATGGCAATTAACATGCCATAATTATAAACTAGTGTTTTTTATTAACGAATAATGAATTTTAGATATGCAGTTGTAAGCATTTTAGTATCTTGGGAAAAGCGAAAAGAGTTTACTATTTTATGGGTACATGTGAAATTACTCCAATTTTATCAAAGTACGGCTTATTTTGAAGTTGGTAGAACCTTTGAAGTTTGAAGGGTAGTATGCCTCGGTGTACTGAAAATGGCAGGAACAATGTTTTTTTTATACTTAAGTTTATGAATAAAATATGTTACCTTGTAATATCATACATTTAAAATACACTATGGTGATTAGTACTGATTAACGCTCTACTAAACCTATTTTTTTTCTATCGAATTATACACATAATAGAAGTTGTTTAATTTGATTAGTACTAAAAGAGAAGCATAACGCTCGATTAGATATGCAGAATGTTACTCTGTGTAACACAAAACCTGATACCCATAAGAATTACAAATACAATTTATTGAAATGTTTCGTGAGTTTTTTTCAATTTTATGTAAAATGTTTGAAACAATCCTCGTTGTTTTTTAAACATTTAACATAAAAGACACGACTGTCATAAAGACAGAAAATTTCCTTGAGGCTGTCAAAGAACAATGTTTCCCAAAATATCGCTGAATAAAGAGCCAATCCTAAATTAATACTTTTTAGCCTTTGTATATTGTATATTTATAGTTAACTGAAAGAGAAAAAATGGGAAAAGTATCTCTTTATTTTAACTTAGTAACTTCAAGTAATATCAAGAGATATTAAATGACGTAAAATAAATTAATGGAAAGGAAAATAATTTTGGAATCCGTTGGGGTCTTAAATTACATTTTTTTCACAGTAGAAAATGTACCTTAACAAAATACCTAGTCAAAGAGGGATCTACCATGAACCTTGTGGCTAAAAACCAGCCATTTTCTCACTCCAGTTACTTATGCATATAATTTAATAATAGAAGTATAATATGCTTTTGGTTAAATTTTTCTTGCAGGAGTAGGATGTTTCCTTTCCTTTAGCAAACAGAGCTTTTAGATTGACGATATTAAGCTCTCTTCCGGGTTAGGGGCATGCTTTGCTTATCGGTGGTAGTTTATATGTTTAGAAGCTAGTTATATACACGGCTTCAATAATTATACAACATATTTATGAATATTTGCTCTGTATATTACATATTTTGATAACTTTTTATAACAAATAAGTTTGCATTTTTAAATCGTAGCCTTATTTTTAATCTACAGAGAATACTCTATACAATTTATCAAGCATAGTGTGCTAAGAAGCACATATCGTAGGGAATACAGTTTTTTTTGTTTGAGACCTCACTTTTCTGAAAGTAAACATATAGTGCCAGCATTAAAGAAAAATATATAATAATGTAAGTCAAATTTAACTGTTATTATAAGAAGAATTTAGATGATTAAACAAAACATGAAAAACTTCCTTTTTTTCTCGATTTTGGTACAAAAGTTAAATCCATTACTTGTACTTGAAATATGAAATGATGCTTATTAACAGATGCTTAACTTTTTTTGAAAAAAGAAATAAAATGCTAGTGCCAACGAAATACGTTTTATAAATTTCAATCAACCGCTCTATATTTCTTCACAACGACCTTTTATCGAACCAAAATATATTATCCTATCTCGTGTGAAGAACGCAGCATTCTAACCAGCAAAGACCTCGCTTGTTTTTATCTTAAATGAGTCCGAATTCCTCTTGCTATTCTTCGGCTTTTCAAAAGAATAACCGCTCGCTTCTTAAGGCACTTTGTTGACTGCATTTCCTTCATACTTTTCCACGCTCTCTCTTTAATTGAAGAATGTGCCGGCTGGAAAATAAAAAGAATATCTGTTTCAGCTGTCACCATTATTAACATGAACAATGGAATGTAGTATAACGTTTCATAACTTTCCCACATGGTGGAATATATTTCTGAGCCACCATTTTGTTTCAGTGAGAGGATCCGAAAAAGTATTTAAATTTTAGGAAGAAATTAATAATTAAGGCTATATATCCTTAGCTGTAATTCAGTTATTAAAAATCATACATATAACTAAATTCAGAAAGAATATACAGTTAATGTTTCATAGTTCAAAGATATGTTGAAATATTTTTTTTCAAAATTATTCTGAATTTAATCATGTATTAAGCGCATAGTGACTAACGAAAACGCTCTCTGAAAATTCGCAAAGAGAGTAATAAATAATCAATCATTTTAATGTGAGAAAATTTACAGAGACGAGGAAAGGCTAACGAGGTATGTTTTTTCATAATAATTTAAATCTAAATGAAGTTTATTACAGACATGTTTTTTTATAAATTCATAACTGGTAACTAATACGTTGTGCAGGTTAATATTGTAACTATTCCTCCAATTCACTGAAATATAATTATAAAGTATATTAAGTAACCCAATCATTATATTTTAGCATTGCGATTAGCAATATAAATATTATGTATATAAGTATGTCATAAGCTTTAACTTCAATGTAAGAATTATACAAAAGTGACAGTATGTGATGTTTTTCGGTTACGATGACTTGGATAGGTCAATAATGACAAAAGAATCTAAGAATCTTATACAAAAAGAAGAAACCCGAGGGTCGCCTATGAAGGTTAATAAACTAAAGGATTTTTAAACCGTTTGGGGCTTTGACTCCAACGGTCGTTGTGCTATTAGTCTTTAAACTTGCCAATGCTATCAAAATGTTTTAAAATTTAAAAAAATTGGGAATGGAGCGCGTGGCAGGTGAACTTAAACTAGTCAATGGAAAATGTATGTTTGAACTTTTAAAAATAAGCGTGAAGATTGCGCGTGCCTTTGTGATCTCTCCATCGTTAAGCCAATGATTACTTATTTTAATTTAATACATAAGGAAGCAGTTTCTCGGCTGGCGCACCCATTTCAAATTTTACATTCGGCGAGACAGGCATTCTTAAGTTTAACATCAGGCAAAATACACGCAGTTTTTTACTCAGTTTGAAGTTTTACACGGAGCGAGACACAAACAGTCAAAGTTCCAGACCCAGCGAGATGCACCTCATTTACTCATTGCTCAGTTCTCAGGCGCAGTTATAAGATCTACACGCGGCAAAATACACGCAATTCTGATACAACAGTTAGGCAGATTTTAAGACGATACTCAGCTGAGAAACAGTTATCAGTTACACAGTTCCAATCAGTTAAGCAGTTTTCAGTTTCACGAACCGCGGCATTCATAAGTTTCACACGGGCAACTAAGTTAGTATCGGCGTAGTTAAGTCTAACGTACGCAAAACACCAGAGGACGCGAAAATTTTGGACATGATAAAATACCAATATTATTATGTCTCACCGCATGCTCATTTACACTAGAGAACTCTTCTCTTAAGTCCTTTTGAATAAGAGTCAACACGATAGCAGAAATCACCCTGAGAAATTGTTGTCATTGAAGCGTGGGCAACAATACTGAAGCGATCAATAATCAATCCACAAAATCGCTTCACAATTGACATCACAACATGAGGTCACTCAAAGTAGACAGCTATTCGCTTTTGTCCAACCTGGGGCAATAGCCAGAGCCTACTAGACAGACATCATCATAATTTGGCACCAACTTAGTTCCACAAATAAACATAATTAGGCACTTATTGCTGGTGCCATACTAAACCGTTTCAATATTTATAGTTACAGTGATATTTATAGACATTCAGCGCTGAAATGTTGGTTTCATTTATAGAAATATTACCAGCAGACAAAAAAAGGAAATACTCTAAATAAGATTTCAGAATCAAAAACTGCAAATAACCTCTAAAGTTCCTCAGAAGGTGAAAGAATTGATGTCATAATCTGTCTACTGCAAACACTTAAGACTGCGTCTAGATTTCCTTGCTAACATATAAAATAAGGAAGGGTATTAATTATTATACAATTTCGATCACGTAACAAATATTACAGCAATCCTTTTATTTTTCTTTAACAAAGTGATGAACTCGGTACTCCAGCGCCGCATTTATTTTGCCTTCGAAGGGCACTGAGGCATTTGCCCGCGATGGCAACATATTTGTGGAATTTCAATATATTTTGTAAGATTATATGGAACATTATGACGTACTATTTATCCAAACAAACAAATATGAAAATTTAGACCCTCAGTTTCTGAGCATTTATACCCCAGTTGATACAATTAAGCACTACCGCGGCATCTATTGAGAAATAAATGTTATCAATTTCCCGAAAATTCCAGTATTTGTTATATAGCTGTCTTTTAAACCTATCATTCCTCTGCGCAGTAATAAATAACAGAAACCGCAAAATATAATACACAAAATATTATCCAAAAGGGAAAAGAACCCACTTATGGTAAAACATCTGATGAACCCGCTTTACGAATAGAAAATTATACTGAAACATTACTTGAGCATGTTTCATTTATTCTTGTGTCATAGTTTTTGCCTGTCTTAATTTACATCTCTCGTACAGGCACAAGTCTACCTTGCAGCATTAATATGTAGTGAATTAAGCGAGATAGCGTGCTTTCAGATCTTAGTTACTGCAAAAAGTTCTTACGTGCGATTTATATGTTTTAACAGAACCGTATGTGAAGTTTGGAAATTGTTTATTATTGTAAAAAGAAATATAAGGAAGTCTCTAACCCTATAGACACTATAACTTAACTTTTATCGGCATTTTTTATAAAGTTCATTAGCAGAAGTCAAAAAATAATTGGGAATTGGGAGTCTGCAATCACACCATTACCTAGTATTTTCTAAGGAATTGATTATAGTTATGCAAATGATCCATTTGCGTCATAAGGGCTGGCTCGCTCGTCAAGAACGTTATAATATTAAGAGGCATCATTTTATTCCTTTTTTAATATGTGGATAATTTACAAATAATTCCTTTTAAAGAGACAAATAAATAGAGAAAAGAAAAGAATGAAAAATGTATTCAAGAAAGGTGAAAATATAGCTAAGTCTTAAGACAAGTCAGTCCCGCTTCGGTTAAGGTCGATTGGTGCTCGGGAAAGTTGAATTCAAAGGAGGGAGAATTTGTTTTCGTTCGCCAAGTTTCCAGTAAATGTCGTGCAAATGAAACACATACACTAGTTTAACTTTTAAAGCTTATCATACTAAAGTCCATTAGCCAAGGGGTTAACGAGATGAGTTTAGTGTGCCGAAGCGAACTGAAGACATATTTAGCTTCATAAATCGCACCTGTACATTCACGAAAGCCAACTGATAGACGACCTGAGGGGTGCCGGTATGCTGATCACATGCCCCATGCAATACTGATGAAGTCGCAAGACGGAGATAGAGGAAGCAGAGGTCACCGCGGCAGGCCAAGGCTCTCCCTAGGCTGTAGGGCCAAAACAGAAGAGAAGAAGACCTGTACATTCACCAGAAAATACTTTTAAGATATATAGAAAAACATGCATTCAACAATTTGTCGTTACAAGCAGAGATGAAAGCACTAGGCTGCTAGTGGAATTATGGAATCGTCCCAAGCGATAGCGGAGAGAGCCGAAGGTAGTGACTTGCACAGTTATAGCTATAGGAAGGCTTCACAAACAGTGGGACGATAGCTTAGGCAGTTAGAGCGTCGAGCTATAGTGTGAAGATAGCGGTTTCGAATTCTAACATCGAATTGCGTTTTGTTTTATTTTTATTTTTTAATACTGCCGGAGTTAAAGGAGATTTGCCACAATTACAAGATTTACTCGCTGAATTAGTTGCGAGTTGGAATTAGAGCAGTTTGCCAAATTAAAATGATATACTCGCTGAACTATTGGGTCCACCATTTCTAAGATTTGCCCCCGAGGTTAGCTGTCAGATTAGTTAGTGTGTGTATATATGAATTAGTTGTGAATTGGAATAAGAGCACATTTCCCATCGTTACAATATCTCACCCGCCTAACAATGCCCACATTACACTGGGCAGTGGCTCGGACGTTGCAAGCAGCAAGAGATTCCATGATGCCCTAGTGCTTTCAGCCCTGCTTGTAACGCCAAGTCATTCTACATCGATAACTGATGGCTATAAAACTACTCATTCTATTTTACTAGTCTGAAAATATTTTACCCGATTACATAGAAGTATTCTTAACGTCGTTTAATTTGGTTTTGTTCTTAATTAATTAAAATCAGAAAATCCTCGATTATTACCTCGCTACTGCCTTTTATATAATGAGAATTTCTCAACATAGGCCATAATCTTACTAGTCTATTCCACCTCTGACTGGCAGAAGGAACTCACGTCTAGCAAGTGTAAGTTTTATATTTCCTCTTGATGTGAATAGGCCTGTTCCGGCAATTCGGTCTAAAATGAATAGAAATCTGAGAGCAAAAATGTGTAACCATTCGCAGGGGGAGGGGCAATGATTTAGTCTCATCTTTTGATTTTGAATAAAAAAATTGGAATTATCCCCACGTCGTAGTTCAAGAGTTTATTCATTAAGATGGCATACTTCCTACTGTTATTTAGGTAGATATCCAACATCTGCTCTTTCTCTATGGCTAAGCAATAAAGATAACGATAATGACAATTCTATGAATCCAAAGTGGCACGAAACTCTAATTTATAGTCCCTTATAAAATTGGAAGGAGCGAAATTATGATTGTGAAGATATCAAATAGGGAACAAATGACGTCATAAAGGCTTTAATGAAGCATAGCACCTCTGCGTTTGTAATTACGATAACTGAAACGTGTAATAGCAGGTATACCTGGAAGTTTTAGGAATAGTATGATGATATAACTGGAATATGCATATATGACATTGCAATTAGCCTTAGGTATGACTTTCTAGCGATAAGCGTCCTATAAGTACTGACGTCAATAGCTTGTCCTTAGATATTCAGTAGTCAAGAGTTAATTACTATCTTCACGATAAAAAATAACTAATGTAGAGATAGCTTTGAAAAATTATACACAATACTTTAATTAGGGAATATTGAAAGAGCAATAATAAACTCCAGTTAATTTTTCAACAGATAAGGATAATAAAAATTGTATTTCTCTTCCCTTCTTTTCTTTTCCTTTTTTTTTTTTTTTAACAAATGAGAGGCTATATTTATCATAATTTTTATATCTTAAATCACGAATAATATATACTATTCTTCGCTTTTCACAACATTTTTAGTTTAAGAGTGGTATTCTATTTCAATTTATTAATAGAATAGTTTTTTTCAAAAAGCCTTTACATATGTATAGGTGTTATGAAATTTCACATTCCATTTGTTAGCAACAAAAGCAATGCATCTTAATCCATTTATTTTATTGTTGTGAGTAAAATTTAACTTTCGTATTCTTATTAACCCATATATTTGACAGGGCAAGTATTTGTTGTATTTCAATATATTCTTTACTTACAAAAGTTTCTTTAGTTAAAGTTCGTACTTAATTTGTTTCTTAATTTTATGCAATAATATTGTTTTCAGTTGGATTTCCAAATTTATATTTTAGTAACCAAGTTTATTTCTCACCTACAACAACGAATACGTTTACATTAATTTTATTGTACGTTGGAAAATAATGGATTAATTGTATTGTTGAATGTGCAGACTAAAAGAATTGTAGATCTGTATAAAAATCAATCTTGTACCATCTTTTTATAGATATACCTGTAGTAGAATCTAATCTCCATATATTTCATTATTCTTATGATATATTTAGAAACGTCTATTTCTTGTAATTATATATTAGGATTCTTTCACCTTTTCATTTAGGTGCAATCAAAATGTCTATATTCAGTAATAAACTACGTGATCTTAGGCATAAATTATCTATAGTTGTTTATATAAATATACGTACTGAAGTAGAATAACTATGAATTAAGTTACGGAACAAAAATATAAATTTATTTTATTTGAAGTTTATTTTTGTCAAAAATTGTATACAAAAATGTCTATAACTTCTATGTTATTAAATTGTTTTTAATAATTTTGCTTCGGTAGGTTCATTGTTATGTCTTAAAATTTCAAGGCAATTAATGCAGTAGTTTTTCTGCATGCATGCAGATAAAATATATTGAGAGAAAATTGTTAAAAACTCACTCACTCAAAGCTCCTTTCTTTTAGCTAATGATAAAAACAAGACCTTTCTATCTCAATTGGTTCGAAAGCATTCAGAAAAGTTGAAAGTTTATTGTAATTTTTTAAAGAAAAATTTCTAAAAATTTAAAATATTTACCTTACACCTCCCCATAAAGTGCCCACAGTATACTTGCCTATGTTCTATAATTCTTCATGAACTTTTGAAGCATGATGCCAAATCTAGTTATTGAGTCAAGAATGATATATAAAATCGGTCAGATTTTACAGGTAAAAGTATCTAAACAATTCATTGACCCAACAATAGCCAAGCAGAAGACTCACTGGTACAACTCTTTTGCAATGCAGAGCGTACGGTATGATGTTTTGAATTACTTGAAATCATTCCGCATTGTCGTTATCTCTAAACTTTTGCAAGTGTTTCTGTCTCCGGTCAAGGGACCAACGGCGAATGAATCGCACAGCAGCTACATTAGCGGTCATTTTAGATTTGTTATCCACTTGGATGTTGGCAGTAATTTTTCATTTAAGCCATGTATTATTCGCGGAAACTTCAGCAAATAGTCCTATGCCTCTTCCTCTTATGATAACAGATATTTACACTCACGAAATTGTACGAAACCTGAATCTTACAAACTGTAGATTTAATTAGTTCAGGATAAAAGAAAGGCAAAGGGCTTCACAATGTTATGATGTTACATCTTCCGCAGGCTGTTTTATTTCATGTGTATTAGTTGTGCATATTGGTTGATTAATAATTAATCTCATATATTACAAAATTGCACAGGAATTTACAATGAGACACGGATAACATCGAGACCTTAAGTTTTTTTTACAAATATTACTCGGAATGTTAGCAAGCAATAATCCTTTTTTTTTTACAGAACTACAAATTATCTTATTAATATCTTCCTAGAACTTATGAGTTAATTGACACAGAGGAACTATCTGCAATGGGAATCAAGACCACTCTAAACTTGTGTGGAAATATCACTAAACTCCCATTAATCTTGCCTCAAAGAAGAAATTAAAACATATTTGTATGTCCTCATATCAGCGCACAGAATTTCATGAAGCGGTAAATAAACTGGCAAAAGAAAAAATTAAAATTGACTTATAAGAACCGGAACCTTTCTGTGACAATGACATGAAACATACTAGAACTCCAGTATACCAACGGACCAAGAAAGGACATCAGAAAAGTGGAAGAACCTTCCCGGTTACAGTGTGAACATCTTATTAAAACATCCAATAAGATCCTGGCTAAGGATTGTGTAGGGACAGAAATCAAACAAGAAAAGTCACTAAAATGATTACTCTTGCGATTTATGTGCCAAGGTGAATTATTGCCAATCAACCAACTTGTGATATTACATAAACTTTGACCAAATTTTGTTCTAGTCGAACTGGAGTTGAGATTAAGTTTCAAGAATACCTCTAAGTGCTGAAAAATGCTTACGAAAATCTAAGACAATGAAATTTCAGTGACAATGCCTAAGTGGGCATGCAAGGACTTCAGAAATACCGATAGGGCGATTTGTGAGCGGGAGATCTGGATTTCGATCGTTCTCTCTGACTGAAGTTTTTCCAAGTTTTCCTCGGTCTTCATGTATCATCAGTGTCCACCGTTTGAGATGCTTCAGCAGTTAAAACGGGTATTAAACTCCATTAAAATAAAATAAAAAAAATACCTAATTTACTTGGTGAAGAAGAAATGAGAGGAAATAGAAAAAAGAAGACACGGTCAGAAAAAAATAAGCTAATTTCATGTTTACATCCGAATATTTTTCTTTTACCCGACTTCAGTAACCAACTAACTCATTTTAAAATACGATTTAAGTTTTTATAATTAAATAAAAATTGCAAACTAGCAAACGCTTTGAAATGTTAATTATTACATTTTAAAATTAAACGCTTAAAATTCGCATAAACATAGAGAGAGATTATCAACTCTTATGCCACGAGAAACACTGCAACAGACTTGTCCTGCAAAACCTACAGAAATGTTTAATAGTAACAATAACTGTAGGTGGCAGTTCCATCGCTCCCTGTTGCTCTTACAATCTGGTGAGCAGAGTCTGATTGTTTCAGCAAAAAGAAGTAGAAGGAAACATTTTCAAAACAGGAAATGAACTTTTCTTGGAATTCTCATTTTCATATTTCACCGCCGTTATTGCGTGCAAGTGCAAGCAGAGGCCGACGCGGATTAAACGAAAAAGTTTTTCTGTTGTACCAACAGTCACGCCATGCGCGGCAAAAACTGAAGTTTACTTTGTAATGCATACACCCAGGCACTGTTAATACAACGAAGCGGTTTCTTAATAGATCAAGTTGTATTTTTAAGACTTCCTGAGTAAATACGTGATAATGAAAGAGACGAGAGGGTAGGTTGGAGTTAATTAAGCATCACTGAGCGCTGGGAATGTGTGAGCCTCATGACGTCACTACTAATCGATCCAATCTAATCTACCAAAAACGGCTTCCACTTGTAAATTAATCTGCCCTTTCCTGCCAACAGCAGGCGCGTTTTAAAGGCAACAGAATTGGTTAGCCAGCACGAACGGAAATAAACATGGCAACCATGTTACGATCTGTATCTTGGCATCGGACATATAGGTCGCGTGTTGCAAGCAATCACAAACAGCAGCAAGGTTAGTGCTATAAAGTTTCAGCGAATATATGAACACCGGAAATTATTACCTTTTCCATTATCTTCTTTTTCTTATGTATGGACACTAATGCAATTACAGAGAATATTGAAAATAAACAATAATATGTTTCATGAGACTTATTAAAATTACAATGCAGAAAACTATTATCGCTTGTACAGTGCTTTAAGCTTTGTCTCAGACTAACGTGATCTCGATATAAACATGCCAGTTCGAAAATGCACAACAGTACTGCCCCATTGTATTTACTTTAAGCTAATATAATTATTAATGTTCAAAAAGGCCTATATTAATAATAAAATCTGCAATAAAATAATAATCCCCTGTCTATTTATATCTAAAATATTTCAGCAACAAAAATCCATTTAAAAGAATAATATATCTCGAGAATTTATACAGAGCTAAGATTATGATTGTCCTTCCTCTGTGTTTGCTTAAGGATCAAAGTAGCTGAAGACAGAACGAATAGTGTTATTTTTTAGCATTATAATCCATGGTCTTAAGCTTGAAGATGAGCAAAATATATGGAAACGTTTTCCAAAGTACAGGTTTATGTAATATTCAGGTCCCAGTTCTTATACAAAACTTTTAAAAGCATAGCAGTACTTTTGAAATCTTCAAGACTTAGAGAAATAAAGAGAAAAGGAGAATAAATATCCACGCGCAGACTTCTCTCAACATAATTAAATCCAAAAGCAAGAGAGGTTTGCAGTGGAGCTCTTTAATCAACAAATTCAGGGCAGATATTTGTTCTGGACCGTCAGGAAGAGATACGTCCAATTGCTGCCTTCAAGTTTGTACTACAAGGAGATGCTTTCTGCTGTAGTTCCCATTTCCGCAAATCAGACGTGGGTCACGTGATGTTTGCCATGTTACTACACTCTGCCAATACAGGTCCTGTTCCCTCTGTGAGAACACTTCACACACACACCCCTCTTCCCCCCGCAATAACAATGATGGACGTGACGTGATGTCTGTCTGTTTTACACCTCTCACTCAAGAGCCCAAATGGGCCTTTGGAAATTGACACGGCCTTCAAAATAGCCTCGCTTAATCTTTCATGACCAGCAACAACGACAATCTCGGAGGACATTCATTATGCCAGAAAGGTTGCACACGTAGATCGGCACGTTCACATCAATACTTTATATGATTGTCAGCCACAAAGTAAATTAAAGTATAAGCTCAAAAACGGAGCGAAACACTCCGGACTGCTACAAGTCTGTGACAAACAACATGCGAATAAATGTAAATACATCGGAATACATCGCAATGCTGTAAATAACCCTGAAATAAAATAGGCTCTTTGGCTAAGAAGTTTAAGCTACTTGGCAGATTTTTGGTATTTTACAATGAGATTATTTGAGCAACGGGCCGGCAGATTGCGACTGTGTACTTGGAGAAGCTAGTTCTCAAGGCCGTATAATGCAATTGCAAATAGCAGCTTGTAGATAGTTTAAGGTGGGCTGTGTCAGGGAATGATTATGCATTCGTGTGTTACTAGGTGCTTTCATTGTGTGTACATTCTCTGCTAGTTGTTCTTCATTAGCTATTACATAAACTTAGTTTTGAAAATTGGATTTTTATTGACGCTACGGATCCTTGCAGGGCAGTGGTAAGGAGATTGGTAAGAAAGTATCAAGTCTCGTACGGATTTTTTATGGGGGCGGGTAATATAATTATAATACTGGTATCATGAGATTAAATTCATTGCGGCTTGTAGCTTTCCTCCATTCATAGGAGAGCGTGTTAGTAGAAGACAAAACGGAATACTTTGGAGTTGACAGAATACTTCGCTCAGGCCTCGTAAATTTAAGTGTGAACTGCTGAAATGGTAAAGAACTAGCATGCTTGGTGGTGCTGCTGTCAAGTAAAGATAAGATTAAGCACATCTGTTCTAAATGACTACTAACCACTGGACCAGTTACAGCTCAGAGTGACTGAGTGAGGTCATCTACAGCATTTTTTTTTATTTCGACCTTTACCGGTTGCTTCTTGAAAATGCATGCAATAATTCCAGTCAACTATGAAGGAATATAGTATGTTATTATCGGTTTCTATTGTAAATATATATATTTTTTTTTTTTTTTTGGAAAACTTGGGTACTTACTGGAAAAGGAAAGGTCAAGATTTTTATTACAGCAGTGAGAGAGATGTAATCTTTGTATTGTATTTAAGCAGTTAAACGGACTTTTATAGAGCTGAAGTATAAAGCAAAACAATACTTTTTGGAAGAATTCAGTTAAGTGATGCAGAAAGCTGAACGTTGACTGTACAAAACAAACAACAACAAAAATACGACTATATAAAATACATAGAGATGGACAAGTATTCAAACAGTTCACGCTTTCTTGAATTGAAAGGGTAAAAAATAAAAGTATAAATAAAATAAATATTCAAAAGACAATGATAGAGAGTTTAGAGAAGAGAACTCTACAATCACATGGATATATAAAATAGATATTATAGGAGATTGATTTGGATTGGATTGTCAAGGTTAGAGGGATAATTTTCAAGGACTGACTTTGCAGAGGTACCTGCGGGAGGAAGGGATAAGGTGAGGGAGACACTAGGCGGCCAGGAACCAAGTAGGGTAAGCACGGACGTAGAACATTGTTTTCCAGATAGGGCACCTTGATGCCGGCGGTGGAGTTTGAATTCCTCAGAAGGTCCGCTTCCTTATCTAACGCCGGGATTGAACATTTCCCAAAGTCCAAGCCACCGTCACACCGCACCATCTATCTCACTCACGAATTTTGGAACTTGTAACGGAACTAACAGAATTAAATGATATCAATGTAATGGAGAGCAGAAAGATTGGAAAAGAAAGGTCCATTGCTGCATTTCCTTAAATGACAAGGGGAAATCATGATAAAACCCAAGGCCAGGATGGCCGGTTTCAAGGGATTTGAACTCTCAAAAGCGAATACCAAGCATTTCCGCTACTGGCACTCTGCTTGTTATGTCATCGGAGGGGTGACTTTATAAAGTTCATTGACTTGTCTTCATTAACCCGTAGGAAAAATTTATAAGGGGAATGACTACTCGAGGATTCATAAGAAGAGCACTGAGAGTGGAAACCAGGGTTAGGAAAAAACCATTAGCTAATGGAAAATCCTCAAAAGTAAGTTCATTCTAGTTGATTTTTTGTAATTGGAGTTGGAAACAAACATTATGTCTACATTTCATTTCTCAACATTTGTAAAACCCAAATGTTTCAAACTGGAAAGTTCTATCTTCTGATATTTCATTTGCAGGTGTATTAAAGATGCTGTTTCTCAACTTAATAAACTCTAGCCCCAAGCGCATTTCGAACACGTGATGTAGTTGTTGCAGAAAATGTTGTAGCATCATTATTTTGTTAAGAAAATTAAGTAGGAAAATGCTGTAAGCTTTCAAGCAAAAGGGAGCTGGTGTTTATTGCCTTCTTTTTTAAAACTGAGTTGCTATCTTTTTAAAATTTTCTACATTGCACCTTTGAAATGTCGTTTCCGGCGTTTTCAGCTCTGTGAATCTCATTTAGCGCTGACGTACATTGTGCAACAGGCTAAAACGTGCTGCGGAACAAATTAATCACTTTGTTCTAGAAAGTAGGGAATGCCGGCGTTGTTTTCTATCTCTGTCTTGTTCACATTGTATGGCAGCAAGTGCTAATTAGATGTCTTACGTAACTTAAAGTTGTTATTGTGCAAAAATAAATAATTTAGAAAAATGTTTAGCTGTTTTATATGCATTCTATGTATTGGAAAAAGTTGAAGAACAACTAATCTTTAATTTGTTCACAACTTTCGATAAAGAATGGTCGTTCATGTTAGTGATAATATATTTTTACGCATTCTCATAATTTCAGTCTCCGTTAGTCAAAATGCAGTTGTCCTAGAATTTCTGCCATTCTTCAAAGACATGCTGGAAACCATTTTATTATAGATCATGGCGATTCTGCATCACTATTGCTTCTAACGATAGAAAATACCCTCCCACACACACAAAAGCGTTTCTTTAAATTATGGAAACGAAAAAAAATCCACGGAGTTGTATTTATTACGTTTCACGTTGAAAGCCGCGGGATATTCAGTAACAAAAATTGCGATATGCGGCTGTGCATTATCGTGGTGCAGCATTCAGTGTTACTCTTTGAGTTTGACGTGACTTTACGCAATTTTCAGAACATCTCTATAATGTTATTCGAATTATAGCTGTGTGCATGTACATAAAACCATTCTTTGAATATCGAAAAATGAGATTACTAAAATTTTCCTAGCAGAAGCAATTATTGTAACCTTCTTTCGCATGGATGATGGGATTTCCACACAGAGATTTTCTGTTTGTTTTGGGAGTCAAAATGGATAGTCAATTTTTATCTGCAGCCATTATCTTTAAGAAAGAAATTCCTCGTCTACATGTAACATCATCTTCAATTGCGTGTAAACCTACACGCGGATGTCTTTTTTTCGGAAATGTTCGGTCTTGGAACAATGTTAGGAATTTCGGGTCCATCTTGCTTTGAAAGTGATTGTCTCTCTCTCTCTCTGAACACTTTAAACCAAATGCTAAGCAATAGGAGAGCAAAAACTTTCCATATACCCGCTATATCATTACATAGCTTCAAATGAAGATTTAAGACGAAAGCAAAATGTGAAAGTAAGCATTATTCATTGCGTTTATACTGAAGTTTTGAAACTGGCCTGATCATAGGAGGGCAACTGAAGTGATAACAAAAATAGTACCACGTGTGCATTACACAGTAAGCTAACAATATATAATATTATTTCAATCTCAGCGTAAGAAATTATGTCAATAAAAATTAATATCTTCACTGAACAGACTCCTAATAATTTACTAGCCTTTTTTTGAAAAAAAAATAAGCTTTGATTCAATAAATTCCAGAAAATTCATGCTTAAAAATAACTTTTTAAATGTTCCACATAAAGAAGTTAAATAAAATTAACCGCACCTTCTTGGATTAGCACACAAATGAGAACTAGCAGAACTTTATTATATAATTGAAGTCGCCTGAAAGAAGATTTTTGAGGCAAAATTCAAAAATAAAGTCTAGCGCTAGGCATAATGAACTATGTCTCTCTAATTAGGAACTCGTTTGTCTTTTAGAGGCAGTTAAACTGATCAAAAAATAAATCAAGGCTGGGCTACCCTTTAAAACTTGAATGCGTTATTAAGACAATAAAACTTTAAAGTTTCACCCCTAAAATTAAAAAGTCAAAGAAGAGCGTTGGCCTCTTTCTTTAATTACAATCTAATTGTTAGCAGTAAGAAACGTAAGGGGATTTAGTATGTTTGATTTTACGTGGTAACTTTCAATTAGTTAAAAATTAATTAATTTTAAATACATAGCGTTTCTAATTGTAAATAAAGGAAATTAAGTATATTCCTTTGTAAATAACAGTTATTGTGAAATTTTGTTTAATACTTCTGCAAAGGAATTGTAGCTTTGCCAATTAATCCAGCAATATTTTAAATTTATTTATTTTTACATGCTTTGGTTTTGTACACTAGTTACTTGATAAACCTCCAAGCAAAAAAAATGTCTTAAGGACGTTAAATCTGGTGCATGTGATGTGCCTATTCATGTGCTGGGAAATTGTCGGTTCTCTCACTCCAATGCAAAATGAGAGGGTGCTCAATCGTTTGAAAGGCAACCGTGTCCACAATGGTAAACAAAATTTCCGAGTAAACCCCTGTTGCCCTTCTGCACATATCAAACCACGTAATCCAGCAGTGACAGTAGCCGTTCGTTCCTCTACAAACAGCATTCTGTAGTGATAGTCTAAGAGAAAATAGAAATAAAAAACGCAATGATTTTAGGGCTTTATGAGTTTTGGAATTAGAGTTTTGTAATGTTATTTATTTATTTATTTGGTTTATTTACGGGTGCTCTTTAACCTCTCAGGTGATCACCGTTCCAATTCAGGGCGTGAAACGGCCAACAAATTTTACTCAGAGGCCTCTTTTTTCTGGCTTGAGGTTTTTTATCTTGCCATAAATGTTGCGGGACCCATCGCTTTACTTCCCTTACGAAGGAAGCCATAATTATAATTTTTACGCTCGAAAAAAGCCATAGATAGTGGCTGGGATCGGACCCGCGACCTTGGGTTTAGGACACAAGTATGGTAACCACTACACCACCAGGACCGATAACTTTGTAATGGATGTTGAAGTAAAATAAAATGAACGTAAGTATATATATATATATACATATATCCGAATATATGTAATTTTTAATACCCCATTACTGTATGAAAATGCATCGGAACTTTGTGTTAACTCTGTATTTTTCCCAAATATTCATTCACATGTTGCAAAGTGTCCTCCTTTGACCGTGCGTTGGCTCAAGCGGTAACACTTTGGACATGTGTTTGGGAGGTCCAGGTTTCACATTTATTGAGGCCAGTCATCCTGACCTTGTTTTTTGGGGGGAAGGTTTTCTTTCCTAGTTTTCGCTGGTCGCTTAGGCGATTGCTGCAATATATATTTTCTTTCCAGGAATTTTTAGCTCTCCCACATCATTCTGTTGTTTCTGTTACCGAGTTGGAAATACCAGGCAAGATGAAATGGTGTTGTGTGCAATGTAACGGTGGCTTGCACTTAGGAAAGGTATGGAAGTCGTATTTTTGATGGGCTAGAACTTCTCGGGGAGACCCCGTCGGCGATGGGATGCTCAATTTGGAAACAATGTTGGGATTCCGCCTCTCCGCCAGTTAATCCTGGCCGCCCGGTATCTCCTTCGAACCATCCCGGAGATGTTCCCATTGGGGTGCAGGCACAAACTGCCAGTCATTGAGCAAGGCTGAAAGACTGAAATATAGCCCTCTGTCACTAACAATTTCATTCAATTTGTGTGTACATTTGCACATTGCAAGGTTTTTTGTATGCGCTTCCTGAATATCAAAAGTATATCTTTATTCATTAAATACATTTTGCAAAACTATAATTTTCTTATAGTGGATAAAGCATTTTTTCAGCAGTACTATCTTTTTTCCTCGTTTCTTGTTGAAAAGTGACTTGTTTTACTTTGCTAAGGAAATGAGAGGACCAACTTTGTTACAGATTCAAACTAAAAGAAAAACTTTCGTCATCACATGTACCTTATATGTTTGGAAAACTTTCAAAGGAGAGTTACACTTTATGGAACCAATAACGTTGAAGACATTTACCCATTGGATATAAAATTAAACACGGAACCAGAATATAATACGAAACGTCTAGCTGCATACGAAGGTAGCCCATAAGTTTCCGGTCTCGCCGATAAGGATTATCGCCTTCACAGACCATTATCCGGTGTCACACCGTATTCTGTTGAATAAATAATTACAACTGTAGCGTACGTTCCGCTGTGTTCAGATATAGTTGCATAAAAATTTAGAAGATTGTGACATGTTCAAAATGGGGTTTCGAATTAATATTAAGTTCTTCACAAAAGATGAACTTACTCCAAATGAACTTAAACAGCGATTGGACGGTGTATTTGGGCAAAAATCCCCTTAATATTCTACTGTAAAAGAATGGGTCAAACGTTTTCGAATGGGTCGAGAAAGCATCGAAGATGAAGAGCGTGCAGGTCGGCCCTTGGAGGTGCTCACTCGCTCTTGTGGAAGGAGAAATAATGGAAAACCGGCGGTTCAAAGCTACAGAAATAGAAACAAAGTTGGACCTTTCTAAAACAACAACCCTTCGAATTATTCATGGACATATAAAAACATGAATAAGGTTAGTGCAAGACTTCTTTCCTCAGTCCAAAAGCAACAACGAGTCATCTGTTGTCAGGTATTTTTGGAGCTCTGCCATGGCAACGAGAGAGAAGTTCTGCAAACCATTGTTACTGGATATGAATCTATGGTCCTCTACTATGATCCCTCGTTCTAAAGAGAATCAATGGAGTATCGTAAACCTGGTGAAGCACCGCCTCTAAAGGCTAAGGTCACTCAGTCAACCAAGAAGATCATGGCCACAATCTTTTGGGACTGTTAAGTTCATTGACTTCAAGGAGAGACACACTACAGTAAATGAGGGGTACTATGCTGGCCTACTGCACAGACTACGTGCTTCCATCAAAGAGAAGGAAAGCTGAGTGGTGGTGTGCGCCTTCTGCACGATAACGCGCATGTACACACAGCCCTTGTTGCAAAGTAAATTGTGAAGAAATGTGGCTTCAAGGAGATCGGCCATCCACCCTACAGCCCAGATCTAGCTTCCAGTGTCTTACTTCCTCTTCTCAAAACTGAAGAAGGACCTTTGAGGAAGGAAATTTAAGTGTGACGAAGAAGTTGATGGATGCTGTTTATGCCCATTTTGCAGACAAGACTTCAGACTATCTTGGGGGGGGGGTTAAATGTTAATTCAAAAATGTGAGAAGTGTATTGCAATAAAGGGTAACTATGTTAAAAAGTGAAATGAGTTTTTGCCTTTACCATACCTAGAAAATGGTTAGGCCGGAAACTTATAACTCCTCGCACAATTGGAGCTATATATTAGAAAGACGAATTCTCGCTCTATAGCAGTATTTAACAAGCACACTAAGGAATGTTGCTGTCTCTAGTTGTTGTAATGTTGATATGTTCAGGAATTAAGAAATCCAAACGATCTAGATACATTTAGGAAACACCGTGTACAAAATATTAGCCTAAAAGGAAAATTACCCACAGTCTGAAATACCTAATTCTTTATAAGAGCAGCCACCGCCAAATAAGTAAAAAAAACGTACTGTATAAAAACGACAGTACAAGTTGCAATGTGCCGAATCTTTGATGTGTTGCCGATGTTTACTTTGTATAAAACTTGAAACCCTGGGAAGATTTACGTGATGTGAACGCCAACTCAGATGTTCGGGGAGGGGAGATGGTCCTTTCTGCAAGACCACCCAGCCATCGCGAAGGACATTTTCTGCACAAGAAACGGTTTGAACCCCGTGGCGTCCCATAAAAGACGAGAGCTGTGTTACAGCGCGCCATCTCATACTTCTTTCATCCTCTTCTAGCACTGTGGACCAGAATCCTGATTATGATTATGCTCACATATAAACGGTGCAGCACGTAGCAAGGCAAGTTTGCTCCAGCGGCTGAACCATACAAAATGAAGTCTTCCATCCACGCACTTCAAGTCCAAGGAATTGAATCGGGGAAAAAAATATTTTACGGTCGTAGCGAAAATATACGGTATAATAAATTCCAGAAAGGTAGCTACCCTAATTTGGTTTCACCACTAGTTTATACAGGGTGTATTAGTAAATTATTGTTGGATACATCATGTATCTGCTTACCAAAGGGACTGGACATTAAGTACTTTGATCTCATAAGCTAGAACGTAACAGATCAAGGAATGTCTTAGTTAAAAGTTTTAAAACTAAAATAGGCTCTAATAATAAATAAAAACAGAACAAGGACATAAGTGAAAATATCAAGGAAGCTGTTAACATTCTAGAGGTTATCACGAATGTAAAATAATAAACTAATAAATGACATTAGTATTAACAGTAAAAACTATCAAAAGACACGTAATAAAGCACTATGCAATTTAAAAAAATATCACTTAAATTTTTAAAAGTATGACATTCCTTAAGAGGACATACGATGGTAGGTCCATAAGTTTCCGACCTAACCATGCTCTAGGTATGATAAAGACTAAAACTATATTTCACTTTTCAATATAGTTATACTTTATTTTAATACACTTCTCGCATCTTTGAATTAACATTTCACCCCCCCCCCCAAATAGTCAGAAGTCTTATCTGCAAAATGGGCATAAACAGCATCCATCACTTCTTCGTCACACTTAATTTTCCTTCCTCCTCGAATGCCATTCTTCAGTTTGGAGAAGAGAAAATAATTACTGAAAGCTAGATCTGGGATATAGTATGGATGGTCGATCTCCTTGAAGTCGCATTTCTTCACAGCTTTCTTTGCAACAAGAGCTGTGCACACAGGCGCGTTGTCGTGAAGAAGGCTCACAACGCCACTCAGATTTCCTCGCCTTTTCTCTTCGATGGAAGCATGTAGTCTGTGCGGTAGGCCAGCATAGTACTCCCCATTTATTGTGGTGTTCCTCCCCTTGAAGTCGATGAAGTGTGTTCCTTCACAGTCCCAAAATATTGTGGGCACGATCTTCTTGGTTGACTGAGGTACCTTGGCCTTTAGAGGCGGTGCTTCGCCAGGTTTACGCCATTCCATTGATTCTCTTTTGAAAGGGATCATAGTAGAAGACCATAGTTTCATCTCCTGTAACAGTGGTTTGCAGAACTTCTCTCTCGTTGCCACATAAAAGCTTAAAAATGCCTGACAACAGATGACTCGTTGCTGCTATTGAACTGAGGAAAGAACTCTAGACACCCATTAACCTTATTCATGTTTAAATGTTCTTGAATAATTCGAAGGACGGTTGTTTTTAGAAAGACTCAACCTTGCTGCTATTTCTGTAACATTGAGCAGCTGGTCTTCCATAATTTCTCCTTTCACAAGAGCGATGTTTTCAGGAGTGAGCACCTCTAAGGCCCAACCTGCAAGCTCTTCGTCTTCAATCTTTTCTCGACCCATTCGAAAAAGTTTGGCCCATTCTTTTACGGTAGAATTTAAGGAGATCCATATACGCCGACCAATCGCTTTTTAATTTTATTTGGATTAAGTCCTTCTTTTGTAATGAACTTAATAACAGCTCAATACTCCATTTTGAACATGACACAATCATCTACACATAGCATTCTTTATGCAACTATATCTGAACTGAACACAGCAGCGCGGAAGTTAAGTTGCAATTATTTACTTAACAGATAGGTAAGACACCAGATAAGTGTTTTGTGAAGACGATAATTCTTATCGGCGCAACTTAATGGGGCCTACCCTAGTATGTCAAAATTGAGATTTGAAAAAGACTGTGGTTTAGTGCTATTATTACCTTGGAAATTTATCGTTAAAATGTCTTCATTTTGTAGCCGTTCTTCTTACACATGTACATACTTCGGAAAAAGGTTCATTTTCATGCTGTATTTCATTATATTGAGTGTTCTGTTTAGAGGTATCAAGAAATAAATGCTCATCATTTAATATCAGAGGAAAAAATTGTTATGATTTCATCGTATAAGATTCAGAAGCTCTCCAAGTTTGTAAAAAACTGTGTGTATATTTAAATTAAGTATATTTAAATGATTCTCGTCTAGCATCTCTATAACCCTATGATTGTAATTTATGATCTATTTTACTTTTTTGATATTTGTTTATGATAAATGCTCGTTTTAATTTCTCTTTTTTGTTATTATACTCTTTTGCATATTAAATAATTCTGACCTATTAATAATCTTTTTATAGCACACTTAATAAAAGAGTAAATCCCCAAATCTCTCTTAAAAACTCAATTTCATCAATTGCAATTTCTTTCTGTCAGTTCTATCAATAAGTTAATCCGAGCCATATGTCAACATAATGCATCATCTTACAAAACTTAATGTGTTTATCAGCACTAGTTTTATTTTTAAGCGTTATGTGTACCATTCCACATATTTGTAGACATTCGTGTAGATTTTATGCTATATACTAATCTTTCATTTTCGTATCATGCAACACAACCCAAATAATTACAATAAGATATTTATTCTACATGCTCTACATCTATTTATTTGTTATATGACGGAAACTTATGTTTAAATTGCACTGCTTGGCCGTTTATTTGACATAGGTAGATTTATAAATAATTGAAAAACATATACTACATTTTATGAAGAGCTCTTCTGAGTTGATATTTTGTATGAGATAATAAAACCTGGTAATCTGACATAGTTCTGTGTATAAACAGTATACATTTTGCAAGGTAAAATTGTTTTCAATCTTTCCTTCCATTCGCCAACAGTTGCGTCAATAACAGCAGTCCTGTCTCACTCCTTAATTTATAAGGAATACTTTGAGCTTACCATGTTGCATGCTATTGAAACCGTAAGGTCCGTGAATGACAAGTATGATATGACTAGGATATCCATTATTCTTCATAATCAACCATAATTTATTTCAACTTGTCAATTTCCTTGAGATAATCGACAAAGGAAAGGTAATATGTTATTCTAATTGTATTCTCATTACTTTTCTTTGATCTATTGTATTATACACTTAATCAATAATCAGCGGCTTGATCTAAACGTATGTTGTTCCTTCTGGATTGGTACTCCTGAAAGGACGTTCATGTGCCTAGTTACAATCTTTGTACATATATGCTTTATAATCGAAGTTTAGGACACTTTTATATATGTGGACACATGTAAATTTATTGTATTCTCCTCTTTGTCCCTCATCTTCTTCTTTCTCCTTAACAAGGATTTGGAATTTAATTTTATTTTTTCGTTCATCCTTTGGAGCAGTCATTATTAATCCAGTCATTATTTTTTGCAAGTCTTTCCATTCCACTTGTAATTTTTTTAAGAATGGGGATAATTAATGACTTGTTCTACTCTTTATGGAATTTTATTTTGTATACATTGGACATATATTTAAGATATTTAGCAACGTTAAGTAAATCCTGGTCTAGTGTTTAGCGTTGTTGACTGCTGGCCGGGAGTACAAATTCGACTCCCAGTACCTGCTTTTGGAATTTTTGTAAGTTTGTTCTTTGAGTTGTGTGCTAGGAGGAGCCAAACATCAAGGCAGAATTATGCATGTGCAGTTAGCAGCTTATTGTTTGTTTGAGGCAGGCTTTGTGCGTTGGTGTGTTACTCGGTGCTTGCAGTGTGTAAATTTGTTAGTTATGCTACTACATAAAGATAGTATTGAAGAGCAGGATTTTATTTAAGATATTATATCTGAAAACGGATACTTGTAAACATTTAAAATCCTCGTGTTCCTACAGAAGAAAAGTTAAATGAAATACAGGAATTTCTTACACATATGCTAGCAATGTATTGCCTCTGAGGGACATCATTTTAACATCTCTTATAACACTCAAATATGTTATCTATTAATCCTGGATTAATGTTGCATGTTAATAAGTTAGTAGTACACACAAATTATTATCATCATCATCAACACCATTTTTAAATACAGTATCATTTTATGCTGCTTTCAGGATAAGCAATATACTTAAACTGAACAAATTTGTTGGTACCTACCAAACTCATTTGACGATATTTTTGGAAAAAATGGAACATCCGTTTCAGGTACTTTTTTCTATAAATCTCATATATAGTATATACTTATAGGCTGTCATTTTGATAGTTCAACTCTTGAGTGCACAATTGCAATAGAATAGACAGAAATGCCATTAGATACTAATCTCTAATAGACAACTTATTTTATGTGGGAGAAATTTTAAAATCCGTTGCAAATGGAATGACACATAAGTAATATAAAGCAACATATTCTCAAAGAAGAGACAGATATTGAGCTAAACTGAGAGATTAAGATTTCCTAAAGAAGTACAGATTGCTGATTACGATATGCCGACCGGCTTGCCTTTCTGGAATATCATTAAGGCTCAGTGTGTAACCATGCATTAAGCTTCATGCTTTGCACTTGCAGGCAATGTTTCAACTTTTGGCGGACACAATGTTATAAAATGAATGACGGTAATATTGAATGCAGATAAATAAGAACATATATTCATTTCATAAAACTTAAAAGTTATAAAATTTTGACAGTCGTGGGTCAAACAGTTTCTGAGAAACATGCACCTGAGTGGGTGCAAGCCAAATAAAAAATTAATGCACTGTCAATGAAAAAAATTCTTAAAAATTTAGCATGTAAAATTAATTATATATTACTAAATGCATTGATATCTGTTTATATAGCTTTGTATTATTCAAAATCGCATGTGATTATTTGTAGTAGTTAGTTAAAAGTCTGTATTCTAAGTACTCGAAGGAGTCCTATAACTCGCTGTCTCCTCAAAGAAAGATGCATCACACTGTACGTATGCTCCCTTGAATAACAGATGGTGTGAATTGCCGCCATCGTCTATGTGTAATGAACTTGTGAGACAGTCTATACCGGAAAGTAGCTTCTGTGGTCCTGTGGGGCGCTAGACCCACTGTGCCAGTCCAGAATAGCTGGTGAGGACTCTTGTCTCCACGATCTATTACATCGTTAATTGTAGAGAAAGCCAGTTTTCCTACTAAGGAGATTATGAGCTGGCAACATCTTGATGTAAAATCAAAATTACTAAAAATATTACTAATAAATGAAAAAAATTGGCCACGATTGTTATTGCAAGTTAAGCCCTGTAGATTGGCTGAAGTCCACAGAGTAAGTTTAATTTTTTTTTTTTTTATAAAATCAGCAATGTAGTTCTGAACCACTTAGAATTGTAACAACTATACTTCTACGTTCTTTTATCTTTATCTTGTATATTCTTTGTTTTTACGTACCACTTAAATTTTGTTGCTCCATTGCATTTATTGACATTTCTCTATTGCTTCTAGTGCACAATCATTCGTGTGTCTTTCTACAGTTCTTACTAAGTTACTACTTTTGTACTTAAAACGTTGTTCATTTACTACTTAAAATGAATTGCTTCCTTTGCCTTGTTTCTTTTACAATTTTTTTGTTTTCGTCTTTCTTTTTTATTTTTAACAACGACAAATAACGCAATACATCATTTAAAGTCGATAAACTAATTCTCCTTAACAATATCAGATTACGGCAATGCACTGCAGGAGTCTATGTTTGAATGTCAAAATCTGATGAAATGAGTTGAGTATCATTTACTATTGAAACGTTATTTCCACGTTGAAATACTGTTGAAACGTCATTTTCTATCTTGTGTAGCTTCTGAGAGAGGCTGTTATTGTAACGATGTAAAAGAAACTATTTTATTTTGAGGATTCAGTAAGAATAACTGTATAAAACTATATATTTTCCTGGTTTTTAACTTTCCTCTGTAAAGAGAGGTAATCTTGAGCTTTTAAAATTGGAAAATATTATGAGAAACATGTGGATAATATTAAAGACTTCTCAGTGCACTGTACCGCCATGGTGGCGCTAAACATTCACATATATTTTAAGATAAACATGACTTATACATGGTTTAGTACTTATTTACTTAATAATATTCCTTGCCTCTTGATATTTATTTTTTAAAAAACGAAAATTCATCTCCATATGAAGAAAAACGTAATTAATATTTAGTGAATATGTGTATATATAAACATAAATTTAAATTTGTTGAATATTGTCTATTGTAGTGGCCTATTGATAGTTATGTAAAACGAATTCTTAATTCTCTGTGTCAGAAAAGAGACGGCGTTATTAATTTTAACGGTACCTAATTATGCCAGTATGCAAGTTTTCCTATTTCAGTTGTATTTAATATCCAGTATAAAATACCTTATCTCAGACAACAGACATTGTACAAACAGCAACTAGAAGCTAATGGCAACGGAGCGGTCACGTCGCAAGAATGCAGGACAATAGGTGGACCTATAAGATCTCCATATGGGACCCCCTAATAGGAAAAAGGACACAAGGGAGACCCAGGAGAAGATGGACAGACCTCTTCAAGGAACATGCACGTCCAGATTGGTCAAGAGTAGCAAGAGGAAGAGAAAAATGGAAACCTCTCGAGAAGCAATTAGTGCAGTGAGAAATGGAGTAACCAAAGAACAAATCATTCAATGTCTTAAACAGCATACGAACAACTAGCGTGAATAGCTCACCATGTTAGGAAAAAGCAAGTTTTTCCTACTTGTTAGGACTTTGCCTTTAAGGGACGCAATAGGCTATCTTTATCTTTATTTTTATATTTTATCAAATACCATCAATGTTATTATGTTTCTGTCTGAAGAAAAAAATTTAATAATATTCTCGTTTGACCTATGTTCTTATGTCCAGACTTAAAGCAATTTAAGTGGTAAGGTGGCGTTATTTGGGCCTCTTGTCTTGTATCAGTTTTGCTTCATTCTTACACTTTATGATTTCAACTTCCCTTTTGTGGGCTTTCAAGTTTCATGTTCTTTATTTTCAACTTCAAAAGAAGAAGCTGCACGTTTTACAGTTTGAAAATGAATTAGTAAATTAAATATCGATAACATAGCGCTTTTGTTCTAGACTGTACATGTTGCTCATCAAGCCTGATGTACCAGTATCCAGAGCTGCTGTCTCATTTTCTCTTCCCTCGTCAGTTTAAAGTTATACGAACTACATAGCCTTGCTTCAGACGCTACTCAATATTTTCCAGCATTTTAGTATGCAAAGCGAATTTCAGCTCTCCAGAATGTTCTTGTTGGAACAGGATTATATCTTCTTCTCTTTCAAGGAAAATGTGGCACTGGTATTATTTGTACATTTCCTAGTTTATAAAGCTGTGTCGTTTGTTTCAAAGAGTTGCCAACTGGGAATAATGAGACTAATAAGATGTAAAACTAAGGGCATCATTAGTTTAGCGCTACACCATTTTCCCTTGTGACTTTTTAGACTTCTTTCTTTTATAGCTTGCTTGAAAAACTGTTCGCTCAGTTTTTAGGGAATTGCATTAAAAGCAAGGACTATTTTTTGTAGACGAAAACTTTATAAGTATTGCCAGATACACTCAAAATGTATCTGACAACTGTAGAGTGTATATATATATATATATATATATATATATATATAATGAAGAGTACCTGCTTTCATTAAGTTGAGGAGTTTCAATATCTAGCTAGTAGGACTTTCGTTTCAAAATGTATTCCCAATCTAAATAGCTTACTTCCATTTCAAACTGTAATATAACTTTTATTTAAATAAAAAACACGTTGATTTAGCTACTGAGAGGGACTTTAAAATCATTATTGATTACATTTTAGGTTTCACTACCTCATTACAGTCATCCTCGCCTTGAGTGTTCAAATAACTCATATATTATAAACTTAAATTTTAAAGGGGATTCGATTGTTATTACCTGTTTTGTTTTCTATCGTTCTATCGTGTTTTAATTTTGGCAGAATAAAAAAATAAGCCAGTTGAAGTACGAAAATACAATTTATTTTGGATAATATTACATTTTTACTAAATTAAATATCAAAATATTGTACATTGTTGGCTAGACAGTAATACAGCATAATTCGAAGCTTCACGTGGACTCTTTGGAATAATTCCTGATCAATAAGCATACATTTTTGGGGGTTATTCTGTTTTTGAGTTCTTCAATATTCTGAGGCGGAGCAGTATAAACAATATAATAAAAATCTAGATTGCCAGGCAACGATAGAAAGCGAATATAGGATAACAATTGAATACTCTTTAAAGTTTAAGTGTAAAAGGTAGGGATGTCCTTTGACATTTCAAAGGGGGATAGCTGGAAGTAAGGGAATGAAGCCCAAAATATAATTAACTTTAGTTTAACCCCTCTCCCCAATTTTTAATTTTACTCTTTTTGATTAAATTAAATTCATGTTAAATAGGTAGTTGATCCGATCGGCAAGTTTTGAAATAAAGGCCCTGATTAAGTGAAAATCTTCTACAATGAGGTTATTTTACTTATGGGCCGGCAGAGCGCGGTTGTATGCTAAAAGAATTTTTTTTGGGGGGGACACTATCTCAGGTCATCAGCATCCCATTCTATTCAGGGCGTGAAACAGCCGGCAAATTTTGCTCAGAGAGCTCTTTTTTTCAGGCTTGAGGTTCTTTATAAAGCCCTAAATGTACGACAAGGGACCCACGGCTTTACTTCTCTTCCGAAGGAATCCATACTTAGGATTTTTACGCCCGAAAAAGTCCATCGATCCTGGCCAGGTGTGAACCTGCGATCTTGGGTTTAGAAGGCAAGTTATGGCTACCACTACACCACTAGGACCGACATGCTGAAAGAAACCAGCCTCAAGACCAATATAATGCATGTGCAGATAGCAACTTATGGTTCGTTGTGTGTAAATTCTGTGCTAATTGTTCTTGATAGTTACGCTACTATATAAATCGAGTCTTGAGGAACGAGATTTTATGCATGATACATATTTGAACAGATTCTTGCAGATAAGTGATAACGCGATTCGCAAGAAAATATCTTATAAATAGTGTTCTAGGTAGAGAAACCGTTCGACAAACAGGATCTCTCAGTGAAAAGAAAAATATTCTGAACACAGTGTTCTTATGGAAGAAAAGTTAGATGAACTTTCTACGCAGATACCGGCAATGTATTGCAGCTGAGGGACATCATTTTCAACACCTCTTGTAATAGAGGTTAGTGCTAATTATCATCAGTTTTAAATACAATATCATTTTATATTTTCAGTGAAAATTTAAAGACTGAAATAACACTAACTTTAAGCACGGCAATTCCATATCCCTTTTTATGATTGCAGCGGTTGCTCTTCTCCAATAAGCAGGCTTGATCAGACGGCCTATATCTCAAATAACCTCACTGTATATACGGTATCACTTTCAATCGTTATATTTGGTGTTATTTTCCTATTTGGAGTTATTTTCCGCCGTGAGCTCCACAGTATTATTGGATTTTCAAGTAGTCTTGAATTTTACTTAAAACTAAGAGGAGTTGCTTAGTTAAAATTTAAGTATTAATTAGCGGATTTTGTTATTATTGAGGGATTTAGTGAAATGAACGCAAGTATTGGAAATCAATCTGTCCATATCCTATTTGGTTTGTTGAAAATATATTTATTCAACACTTAGTATAAAACCAGCATTAGTTTTCTTCGAAGCATTTTTTTTTTTATTTTGTAGTTTATATTTCAGCAAGTATTGTCTCAAAGTCACTAGTGTACTTGAAAATAAATAATATATTTTAGTTTAGTCAGAAAAAAGGAAAGATCTAGAAATTGAATCGGCTTAGTAGTGAAATGTTATTGTTGTTGTTCACCCCAGGTTGGTGAGCCAAGTTATGAAGTGGTTTAGTATGGCGGCCGCATTAGGCGCCAACTTTTGAGTTGTGATGTCAATTTTGAAGTGCTTTCGTTGATTGATTATTATTGGTTGCTTCGGTGTTGTTGCCCACGCTTCAATGATTCTCGAGGTTCTGCTATTTTGTTGGCTTGTATTCAACGAGAATGGGAAAGGATTTCTATAGTGTTAATATGCAACTTAATATGTAATTGCAGATTTTATTATGTCCAAATTCTTTCGCGCCCTTTAGTATTTTGATAAGCTTAGCTACTTTGAAAATAAAATTATTTGCCGCGCGTGAAACTTACAGACGAGTGCCGCGGCGCGTGGAACTGAAGTCGAACTTATAATGAGTACTACGAACTGCTTGTGCATTGAACTGAATATCTTATGATTGCATGCTTCGCCACGTAAAAAACTTAAACACCCTGTCTAGTGGCGCGCAGAACTTGTCAACTGCCTTTACGTCGAACTGAATCTGTGAACTGTGTACCTCAGCAACGTTGAACTTCCCAACTCCTTAACAAGTTTAACGATGCCAACACCCACAAAGAAACGGGCAATCTTCGCATCTATCTTAAACAGTTCAAATATACGTTTTCCATTGGCTTGTTTAGCTCCGCTTGCCCCACGTTCCATTCGCTATTGCTTTTTTTTTTTTTTTTTTTTTTTTTTTTTTTTTTTTTTTTAAAGTCATTCGTCAGCTTTGGCTAGTTTAAAGAACCCTTGGGTTAGAGACGTTAACGAGTTTAAAAATCCTTTGAGTTTATTACCCTACAAAGGAAGCCCTTTTAAAAATCATCACACAACACCCTCAGCTTCATTCTTCCTATTATAAAGAATTTATATGGCCTTCTCGGTCTCCAAGCTACCGTACCAAACATCAGGGAGCTTTCTCTTTTGTTGACCTAATATAATTCAGACGTTGCAGTTACACATTTATACATCCGCCACGGGTGGCCGAGGTCGTTAAAGCGCGGACTCTTGAGAGGGAAGTCTGGGGTTCGAATCCCGCCAGGAACGTCGTCCATGACTGAGTTTTTTTTTCAGGTTTTCCTCATTCCTCATAGCTGGTAAATGCCGAGGAGGTACCCTAAACTTAGGCCTGGAACGTTTCCTTGCTTAAAAAATCCTTTCCCAATATATCACTTCATCTCATGTATCACCAGTGTTCACCGCCAGTGGTGCCACAGTAGTAAACACGGGCGTTAAACATTAAAAAAAAAAAACATTTATACAAATATGATGTCGACATTACATATTACAATACATAAAATATTATGATTGGGCTTACATAAGTATACATTATAATTATATTTCAATGGGGGTGAATCGGGGGAACTATTTCAATATAGTTTGATCAGGTAAACGCAATTTATTTCTTCTTAAAAATTTTCAGTACAGTCAAGAAGCGGAGGAAAAATGTTATGTGTTAATACATTGTTATACAACATCGTGCAATTAATCTTCTAATTAGTAGATATCTAATTTTAAAATTATGGATATTAATAATTATCTAAATTGTATTTACATCGCAATTGGGCTTGAATATGTGGCATTGGTAAGTTTTAATTCTGTATATAATACATTAAAACAAAAATTTACTATATTAAGAACAGAGTGAATAATAAATGATACACTTGATTAGTTACATATAAATTTAAGTACGATTCTTTTGCAGTTGCATTTAAACCTCCCTAGGGAAGGACAACTATGAAAATCACTGCAGGTTATTCGTTCCTATCATTAATGTTTCTATTTAAGAATGAGTAACCCTTAATGAGTAATTTAATTTTATGGTCGACACTGCTATAATATCTAGCCTACATATAGGTAATTTAGAGGTTAAACAATGCTCGATTCAACCGCGGAACAGGCCAGCAGCGCTGTGTCGGTTGATGCAGTGAAGCGGGGAGTATATTTCCCCTGCGCAGTGTGAGGCTTCAGTGTAAGTTGATATCTTGCGCAAGTAGCACACCGCCGACACAGCACCCAGCCTCGCCGGCCAGCCTCACGCCGCTAAACCGGTAGCGTGAAGGATTGTTCTCCCTGTATATCCATGCTATTTTACTATTATAACTTCTACACCTAGCATCTCGTGATTTCCTTCCTAATTTTTTAAACAATTTTATCGTAATAATCTCTTTCCTTTTCGATACATACCAAACTTAAGTTTCTCTGTGTGATTTCAGCAGGCTGCCCCATATTCTATAACAGGGCGTTCTAACAACACGTACGTACCTTCTAATGCCCTACACTCTTTACTTGTTACGTTTTTTTGTTCTTGAACTCAAATAAATTACTAAATATTTGTAGCTACTTTTATCACTGTAACATAATGAATTGCAGTTATTAATTATTTTTATTTCTTTTCATCATTTACAAAACATAACTAATTTGCTTTCATTTCTGTTTATTTTCATACTGTTTAAGACAGTTAAATTTATTGGTATCTCCCGGTATCTTCTCAACATCATAAAATAGTTTTATTTCCTATTTAAAATATAATTACCTATACATCAGTTTAATTAAATTTAAAAATATTATTTTTATTAAAAAGATTAGAAATAAATCAGGATTTCTTTCCCTTTCCTTTTCATTTTCTTCAATGTTTATAATTTTCTTTATTAATAATACGAAATTGTTCGTAAGTTTTTGTCTATATTCTAGATGTAGTTATTATGCTTTTACAAATAAATTAAAAGAGCTATAGAACAAATAAGTCAAATCTCAACCTTCTTAAGATGTATAAATCCCATGTTGCGGTATAGTAACAACTCAACAGCACATATACTTTCAGTAAGTCCATGCCTAGATAATTACGTTTATTAGGACTCGTAAGTCACCTCGAACCTGCCGTTTTGTTACATTTGTGACATTATGGAGCAGGAGACTATAGTTATCTGAACATTGCACTAAAGCATGATTAAATGTCTATGCAGACTAAATTTATTATTTAAATGGTGCAAATGTCCATAGGTAGATTTTATTAAAACAAGGGGCTACGAAGTTTACAGAAACAAAACTCGGAAAGGAAAGAAGAGAAGTATGAAAAAGAAGAAAGATGAGCACACATAAATATAAGAAACACTGGAAGAAGACGAACAGAAAAAGACAAAGTAATAAAGAATAAATGTACAGAAAACAAGAAGACAGAAAAGGTAAAGAAAAAATATGTTTCCAAAAATGATGAAGAAAACGGAAATGCAATAATAAAAATAAGGGAAAATCAAAGCAGAAAGAAGAAAAACGGACAGGGGAGATAAAAAATCAAAAGAATGGAAAATATAAAGAAATAAAAAAAGAATAAATGTGGCAACCATTAAGAACTACCTATACCTTAAAATAATTTCATTCGAAAATTATCTTATAGTAAAATACGTTTCATAATCTTTAATTCAAGTATAAAAAATCTCTTCAGGGATTAGTATTTCCCACTATAACGACTCTATGTAAATGCTAAATATCAGAAAACGTTTTAATATTTCATCATGTAAGAAAGTAAAATTTTGTTACTGAACATCTTCAACATTGTTTTTTTTTTTTTTTTTTTATTAGTGTTTAACGCCCGTTTTTACTACTGAAACACCACAGGCGGTGAACGATACATGGAATCAAATATTGGAAAAGAATTTTTTTTAAGGAAGGAAACGTTCCAGGCCTAAGTTTAGGGTACCTCCCCGGCATTTACCAATTATGAAGACTGAAAAAAACCTGGAAAAAACCTCAGTCAGGGAAGACGGTCCTGACTGCATTCGAACCTCAGACCTCCCGCTAACGAGTCCGTTCAACACTGTTGAAGATTACGGCAAACCACTATTGATGTATTGATAAACGCTGCTGCATTATACTGCTTGAAACATATACAAATCATATTTATAAAAGTGTAAACTAAAATAAGTAAATAATTTATATTATTCCATTATATTATATAGTCATTTTATACGGTATGTCCGAAAAATAATGGAAATGGAAGAAATAACATCTCAAAAAGTGTTGCAATTATCGACGACTCACAGTTGAGGGAAGGTTGATTGATGATCTGGGTTTTTGATTTACGAAGGCTCCACTCTCGGCGCTAAAGTTTGTGGGAATTAGTGACCGATCGATGAATATATTAAATTGAATTAGAATAACCCAGAGTTAGGGAGTTTGTGGGAGTTGTTTTGGCGATTGAAACTGAAATCGGGATGTGTTAGGATGGCCCCAATTTAGTTGCTAAGTTTGTGAATGTTGTAGTTGATGACGTAGAAACCTCTGAAAGATTGCCAACACCTCCTCGAAGACTCCGTCTCTCTCTTCTGCTTGATTTTCGTAAAGCGAAGCGATTTTCATTTCATTCATAACTACAGACACAGCTACAGAATTCACTTTCAATGTCCCTACAGCTGTCAGATAAGACTAATGCAGTCAAAGCGACAATAAATAAACACACACACACAAAAAGAAACGCATTAATTTCTAGAGATATGATTTCTTTATAATAACAACGCGGCAGAAACAAACATAAGTACCTATGTAGGTAGTTCGCCTCCAATACTCCAACAAAAGTATTTAAGTTTCCTTTTGTGAACGTGCAAACTGCGAGATAAAAATGCATTAGCTTCTGAGATATGCTTTCTTCTTTTTTTCACCATATTTTTTCCGAACACCCTGTATTATTGATACTATTCTGTAACATATGCAGTGTGAAACTATAGCTCTAACATACAGTAAGAAGGAATAGGTAACTATTGTGTTTAGTACCGCCACAGGTGGCCAAAGTCGTTAAGGCGCGGACTCGTGAGCGGGATATCTGGGGTTCGGTTTCCGCCAGGACCGTCCCCCCAAACTGGGTTTTCTTTTCAGATTTTCCTCATTTCTCCTAAATGCCGGATTCCGGGCCTAGATGTTTTCTTCCTTTAAAAATTATCCCTCCCCATTTATCATTTCATCTCGTGTATCATCAGTGTCCACCGCCTGTAGTACCTCAGTAGTAAAAACGAGCGTTAAACACTATTAAAATAAAAGAAATATTGTGTTTGGAAATTAAATAAATATTATTTATAATATATGGCATTTCCAGTTCTTCTCTACTTTACAAGCTTCTTTCCTAGTATTTTCTCATACATCCAGCCACACTTTTTACGAAATCAATAATTTAAACTGAATATCTTCCCTGTACTGTAAGTGAGTATAGCTTCAACTGCTTGGGGTTGTTTGCAATTAAATGTATCTGACATAAATCGAGAAATGCAATAAATGTCACAGTTCACAAAATACCCAGTATCCTATAGAGGCCTGCTACAACTCAAATGACCTTACTTTTGACCAGAACTACATCTTGCCATCTGCTTCTCGTCATTCAAGGGAGATAGCCCTGCATAGTGAAAGTGCTTGCTATAAACTAAGTAGCTTTTCATGTATACTCAAGGATGTCCGCTATATCTTCACCTACTCGCGTCTGCAGTACATACATGGAACAGTATGTGTGCATTTTAATTCTAATTTACTCTTGGGCGGGGTTTGGAAAGTCTATTCCTCTGACATATCTTATGGATTAAGTTTAGTGCCAAAGTGGTTAAATTTGTAGGCCAGTTCCAGCTTATGACTTTATCCCAACCATTTTTTACTTTCTGTAACGTATTCTGAGGATAATAAGCAACGAGTGAGAAAAAAATTCCTTCAAGGAAAACTTGTGTATTTAAAGGGTCGTAGAGGTGTATACTACAGGTTAAAATGTAAGAGCACGGATGTTTGTGCGGCCGGTTCCAGAATTTCAGGTTAAGGAGGCAGTTTCATCTTGTTGTAGGGTTGTATAGGAGGACTTTTACGATGTGAAAACACTGCGCAGGCGCCAAATAGTGAGAGCCTTGCGGTTGTTTTGATGCGGAAGCTTCTTTCGGAGTTTCGCAACCGGAAATATTTTAGTCCCAAAATTCAGACTTCTGCTAGACTGGTCGATATTTACAGTTTAATTTCATGTATAGTAATTATTTATTTTAAAACATTCCTTCAAATTTATTTAAATAAATTAATTTTTGTCAAATAATAAACCTAATTGTTATAATTAGTAATTATTCTGATTTAGCTAAGATATATGTTGTATACTATCTAAACATTTGATATAAAACTTTATTTCAAAAAATGACGAAATAATTATATGATATGTATTGGCGTTTAATTTTTATTTTAGCTACTCAAATGACCTAAACTAGTAATTTAGAAGTTAACACCTCTCCAATCCAAGAGCTCAGAGGGCGATTCGATAAACAAGCGTTTTGCGCTCTATACAGTTTCATCTAGATACAAATACACCCAAAATGCTCCAGTAAGCACGAATTTTATGTCCTATGTGTGGATGTGGCATTTCTGTCGTCTACATGGCCGTCCTCTCTTGTTGTTGTGGTGACCCAGGATGCTGCCACTCAAGTTTTTTTTTTCCTCCTTTTATGACGGTCCACACGTCCGTCCCAACCAACCATGGGCCAGGGCTATGTCCAGCTAACACAATCGGCCATGCTCACTCGCACACAACCTGCCTCTAGAATTATTCCACGGATGCAAGGGGAGATCTGGGGAATTCACCGTCGTCTTGACGTTTCACCCTCTCGGGACTTCATTCACATTTGATACGCCTTGGAAATTTGTCTATGCTACTGGGACTATTTCTTCCTAAAAATAACTTTCCCGAAAGCATAAGGTGCCCCACCGGAAACGTGCTACAATAAAGTGTGAGTGTTACAACGGACTATGTCTCTTCCTGTGCAACAAGACAAATAGTTAAAAATCTTTGAAGTGTTAACTCTTACCAAAAATTATTTGTATTTGATAAACTTTACTTAAACAAAAGATTTAATAAATCTAAATGAAAATAAAAAGTAATCAAGTGCTATAGAAACTCGTGAAAAGATTATATTATGGAGGAGTATTATTGCAGTTAGATCCTTGCGTTTATTATATACTATGCGTTCCACTCAAATGTCTCTTAGTCAAACACAAAAAGACCTGCCGGCTGCCAACCGAACAAATCTCGGTGTTAACGATCATCTGGAGTATGATTGAATTGGATAAACATACAAGATTATTTCACTCAATTGCAAAGTAGCCAAAGTAATACAAATTTTAAAAAAGCATAAAAATTAAATCGAGGGATAACTTTATTCAGAATGTGCTTTACATCGCATAGACTAAATACTTAACCAGCGAGGGACAGAAACTGACAGAAAATGTTCAGACAATCTTTTCATAATAAAACACTTTAGAAAACACCCAAATGCTATCTAGTAATCCATTATTTACTTAGGGAGAGCTGCTGTGTGTAATTAGTTTATTAACATGCAAATGGTAGATGACTTTCATGGAAAATTAAGAAAGAAAAGTGTTTTAAAGCAAGGATATAGTGAATATCCAATTTCTTTTATATAATAATTTCTTCAAAAATGCCAAAGTAATACATAAAGGAATTATATTAAGACAAATAATATTAAATGTGATGATAATATTTTAATATTTTATAGACAAGGTAGATACAACGACAGTATAAAAATCAGACAAACTTCGTTAAGACTGATATTGTATGAACCTTTCAAAATATGAAACAAAATTAATAATATATCCATTTAATTAATGACACCCTTGTTCTTCAAGACTTGCCTAAACGAGCCCATATCATCAGTTATTTGAATAACCTGTTTTATATTCTCTCAAGTATAATCTCTCCAATACTTTGTTACTTCATTAACTCGTTATTTTATTAATTACACAAAATTCTTTTATAGAATTTTTTGGGCTATTAATAAAAATAGTGTGCAACTATCACTTTTATATTTCCAAATAGAAATTTCTAATGTAATACGGCGAGTTAAAGAAGCCGGTTTCCTTGTGTACCAACCGAGGTACTTGTCTTTAAACATTTCATTTTTTCTATTGCATTTTGAAATGCTTTTATTCCAGGTTTTAGGTAGTTGGCTTTCTGAATCTTTACAGAAATGTGAGATTTGATCAAGATCTCGGAATGTTCTAGCGCAAATTACTGACATTTTTCTAAAGTGAGAGCCAAATACTAAATGCAGTTTAGCTCAGATCATTACAGACCAGATCATTTTTGCTGAATGTAACACAAGAAAGTTGATCACGTATTTCTTCGCACTGAAGCCATCGCGTGGAAGCCTGGTCAAAATTTAGTGGAATATTAGTCTTTCACATGCCGCAGCACTACTGCTATTTCGGTGGTTACATTTTATTTAAATACACGTGTTGAAACACTAACAACAATAGAAAATAATGCAGGTTAAATAGATTATGAAAAATATAGTAATAAAGATTATATAACTACATTTATTTTTTATTGTAGTTGAATTTCAAAATTTCCTTAGTTCATTTTAATAACTTATTTAGACAAACTGTTGAAAATGTCATTACACTCTTATTAGGCACGATGTTATTTTCAATTCAAAATACATTCTTTAATCTTTTTTCCGCATTTTTTTGCATTTTAAGCACAATATATGCAGTCACTTCCTGATCTGTGTAGACATTGCTTCACATTGCAGTACGTTTTTTAATGTGAGGTATTCGACTTGAAAATTGATCCATGCTCGACTGGGCTAAACTAGAAGTGACTGGACTAACCTGTTCAATGTGAAGTAGGCCTTAGAATTCATTTCGCTTCTGCTAATAGCCGCTGTAGTTGTTTGGTACAGATGTGGGGCAGAAAGGACACTTAATTACTCGAGTTGTCACTGAGCGGAAAAAATATTTATGTATATATGAATAGAAAGGGAGCTTGACACTATTTTGAGAGTAGGAACGAATGGTCTTAGAAGCTTCAATATGCAATCGCATCACAAGAACCAACATCATAGCTACGATGCGATGTGAAATGTGTTCATAGCCAATGTCATTGATAAAGACGCTGTCGTAAGTAGACTTCTACCTCAAAACAAAATCAAGCTCTATACTCGGTGTACAGGTCTCGTGGAAGTGGTTAGGCATTTTGAGAATTGCAGTAAAGTTTATAAGTCTGAACTTCAATTTATATATTGCACTGAAGTAATTCTGTATATTTAACAGAAACTTTCCTTTTTAAGTAAGTTAGTGTGATTTCAGCCCTCTTGGTCATTTGTAAGCACATATGTAGCTTTAGAGTTAACGCTTGCAGCAACACAATGAAACATCTCGGGCATTTGTCAATTCCTGAAGTGTATTTTTCGACTCCCTTCCTGCTCGAATCTTCTTTGTACATTTGTCGATAACTAAAGGATTATTATTATTTGAAGCATATCTTGAGTTTTCAAGTATATAAATATGCTGAATACATCTACCATATCCAAAAGTAATTAATACCCACTTTCTGGTCTAGTTAAAGGACAAATGAAAACATGAGAAGATATCTTCAAGATGGCTTGTCCGGGAATAAGCGTATTTTTCACTGGCTGAACATTTTTGTTTATCTTTAGAGGGCAATATCTTGCTCAGAGCTTTGAAGCCGAGCATTATCGTCCATCAAACGGTATTTATTTGTTGTAGCTCCCTCCTTGATCTGACTCAGATGAAAGGAAATAGACGTACTGCTCCAAGCAAAGAAGACACGAAAAGAGAAAAGAGGAGGAAGAAATGTGACCTACTGAATAGACATTAACATCTATTTTCCTTAGCCCGGAGTCTCTTTCCTGCTTAATTTTACACACCGAGTGTCAATGCAATAACGCTAAAAGGCTCAAACCAACAGAATCTTTGTTTTTTATTCCTGCTGACATGCAACCGTTTATATTTTGGCAGGTTTATGATGGCAGGAGCACATGTTTTGACTACGCTATAAACTGATTAAATGGCCATGGCGATGACATGGAAATTCTCTCCTCCTGCAGACTGATATAGGACTGTGTTTTCTTCTGGACATTAGAAGGAAGATAAAAGTTCACGAAATGTATTTAAGTGACCAATCTTTGCACGAAAATACTTAATCGTTCTTATTCCTTTTTGGTTTTCAAGCATGTGGGCAAAGACATTACTAAGATGATATAGCTTATTAAATCTTGCGGATTTTATGAGAATCAACCGAATCAACTGATTTGCTTCTCTACACATATATTAGATGGAAATAAGCCTCACAGTTCATTCTTTTTAAATACGATAAAAAGCAATAAATTCCATTATATTATAGAACATTTTTGTTTAGTGCATATACAGTGAGTGCAATTAGTGTGAACATTATCTAAAAATGCTAAACGCTGTAATTGTATTAGTAATAATAAAGTTATTCACGAAATTTTCCTCAAACGTTTAAAATATTACAAAGGAATAATAAACAAGTGTTTTAAAATCAAAAGTATATTAAGAATATACAATAAAAACAACTAGCATAAACCAATCAGATATGAGACTTTTTTGTTTTAATTGTAATTGTCTAAATGCTGGGGATGTGGCAATAATGATGTGGTAACAGCAACAGCAGCTGAGGAAACCCTGGTTTTGTGTTAATGATGATTCTCAGTGCCACGAATCTTCAGTAAAGAGCGTCAGATTTCTTAAGAAAAACTTATGAAATAATAATAATAAATAATAATAATAATAATAATAATAATAATAAGATGCCCTTGAAATTCCTCACACTCATCATCTATACTAAAAAAATAAAAAAATAATTAACTGCAAATTTGAAATGTTAAGATTTAAAATTTAAAGGAAAACCCAGGAAAGTTTTCGCACAATAATTGATTAGTCTACAAGAGCCACCTATACTACAGTCCGCGAGCAGTTCCGTTGCTCATAACTTTCTCAAAGAACATTTTCCATTTATATATTATGAGATTTACAACGTTTCAGTTAAAGCTTATTTTTAATTGATATGTTTATGAGTGTCGGTGTCCTAGTATCATTATATAAGCTCCTTTGGCTGCATTTTGCAAGGTTTCAGAGGTAGGAAAAATTGTATGTTATGTAACTTTCCTTTAACTGTCCCTATAATATTTTCATTATTTAATAAGCTACAAAAATACTATTTTATCATGCACAGTTATTAATACAGTGCATTTCTTCCTGTTCTCATGCACCTACATAAAATTTAATTTATTTTAGCTATTGGTGATTATGACGTTGACAGTTAGTGAAACAATGGAATCCATTTTCAAAGAAAATGCATATACAAAGTATCTATAGTATTTTATTAGTACCGCCACCGCCACGGGTGGCTGAGGTCGTTAAGGCGCAGATTCATGAACGGGAGATCTGGGGTTCGATCCCACCAGAACCGTCCTCCGTGACTTTTTTTTTTCAGGTTTTCTTCATCCTCATAAATGGCAAATACCGGGGAGTACCCTAAACTTGGCTTCTTTCCTTAAAAAAATATTCTTTCCTAACTCATTTCATATCATATATCATCAATTCCATCGCCTGTGGTTCCGCAGTAGTAAAAACGTACGTTAAACACTATTAAAAGAAGTTATTAATTAATTGTTAGGTATTGATAACCCACCCTTAGACGTAATGCGGGTTGGCCTTTCCTGTAAATTATAGGGCGATTCTGGGATACATTGTATATAGGGCGTTTAAGTTGTAGAGGAAATTTCATCATATGGTTAATAGCTCTCTTAGTTAAGTCAGAACTCTAAAGCTTAGTAGAGACGCTTCGTTAAATAAGACAAGATTAAAATGAAGTGAACTCGGTTATATACACAATTGTTTAGCAACAAAATATAAAATAAAATTGCAGAAAAGACTGGTTGAATATTAGGAGAAAATGTGCCTTAATGAAAGTTATACGGATGAAAGGGATTTAATATGAAAAAAGAATAATAAAGAACTGCTAAAGTTCAAAGCAATAAACTAAACAGTAATTCTTAGAAGTTGATACATTTAAGAAAATAATTATAGAGAAAAATGTTCTCTTGGTAATTATTAATGTTCGTATAAATCAAAGCTTGTGAAATTTTTGAGCCCATAAAATACCCCTTTAATGTCTGTTTTAAAGAAAGGGTGAATGTATTGAAACAATATGGATGCAGACAGCCATAATTCTGATGTATTGTACTGTTTACACTAAGTTGCAATTACAAGACCAAAGCTATAAATATATAGCTTCTTTTTTGTGACCTATAACGCGTTTTTAATGTTCCCATATAGTTTACAGTTTCGGCACCTGAAAGTGACATAAAATGAAGATCAAGAGACATTTAACAAAAAAGAAAAAGTAAATAAATTAATAAATAAAAAATTAAAGAACAAGTGCTACAAAGGTATTGGCATTGGTCCTTAATGAAGACATTGTAGCTGGCAAACTGCAAATAAACTGCAACATCAGTAGGCTATACAATTCGCGCTAGACATGAGCATCCGGTACACTATCATTTCCATTCTGAAGACGAACCATGCAACGCGGGTCCATTTCTGAGAACCCAGACAATCGAGTGAGAGAGTCTACCAGCTTGCAACGTGTCTGTATTGCTTATAGCCCTTGAGGAAGCCAAGACGATCGAACCGACAGCGTTCTTCTTAAATCTCTTCGAAGAAACATCGCCACTTAACGAGAAACGCTGTCTTGCTCACTGGTCATTTGATAAAGCAGCAGCAAACGATTGCTAGCGTTTTGCTACTAAGCTGATTATACCATTGAGGAACCGGGTTTCCAGAAAGGGGATTTTCAATGGACTATAAAACGAGAACTACCACACAATTTTAATATTACTGTTGATAACATTTCTCTACAGAAAATTTTTTTCTTTTAATTTAGAACAAATGTATTTACACAATATCATAATTAGGACATATTTATTGCAAGATTTTTTTTTCAAAAGTATTTGTTCTTTATAGATGCTATGATGTAATTCTATACAAGAGAATCCTTAAATGAAAAGTTTCTTTCCATTGCTGAATTAAGTTCCTGGAATTGCCATAACAAATCTTACAACTGTCAATGTAGTGTGTAGTTTTGGAGCATTTGAAAACTTCGAAACTCTTACAGCATTTCATTCCTTCCTTTGCTTATTCCAAATGTTTATAATATTATTTATATTGTTAGCTTGGATTGAATTGGATTATTAGTGTTGGAGGAGGATATTTCGGTTCTTCAGCCTTGCTCAAAGACTGGCCCTTTGTGACTACGTCCTTGTGGAGAAACTTTCGAGAGGAAGGGATAAAGTGGGGGAGACACCGGCGAGGATCCACATGTGGTGAGGCATGTTTTCAGATAAAACTCCCCGACACCAGCGGAATCCTCCTCTCCAAGGAGTTGGAGCCCCTCACAAGAGTCACTTATATTTGAGACGCCGAGTCAGATTCATATTCAAATCGTCGTGAATAATGATGTGCGAAGTCGAGGCTTGTCTGACGTTCCAGTTCATCAAACGTTATGCGCCTTTCAGCCTTAGAGCAACAACCCGAATATTTCCGGGAGATCGCGCTATTGACTAACGATCCATACATACTCGATCCGTACACCGCTGGCTCCATTGACTCAGTTGTAAACAGCCTTCTGTGTAGGCGCTTCTTGACTGCATTCCGCATACTATGAATTTCTTTGGTTTTGATGCTTTTCTTCCACAAAAACCATGGTGTTCATCTTTATACATGATAAGTCTTCTTCCATCTTGTTCACGTCATTTTTTATTTGACAACAAATGAACACTGCCATTTGGCTACAAACTTTGCTTACCACCAACTAACTATCTGTAAGGCATACTACTATCAGTCTACCTTTCTACGAATGCATGGGCCAATAAATAACGAGATATTCGTAAATCCGTACCTAATAGAATAAAAAATGTACATGAATTTCATAAACAATTATTTAAAAGTTTGTTAATTAGTAGTGTTTGTGTATTTTTCTTTATTGCTTCCCTGGCCATGGCAACGATGATTAATGACAATGAAAAGCTAATGGACGGAATCGTGATAATTCTGTATCACCCAGGAAGTACTATAGGTACTGGGTGAACGATCCTTCACGCAACCGGTTTTGGACGTGCGGCCGGCCAGTGAGGCTGGCTGCTTGTCGGCTTGTCGCGAAAGTTACTTCTAACATGCGTAACATAAACACTTAAAAAGAAAAGTAAATTACTCACTTATATTAAGCAAGCCGATGCTGGAATTGACTCCCTTCGTTGTTCAAGCAACGCCTGCTTAGGAAATTGCTCATTACACTCTGCAGTTTCCTCCGAAAAATAGCAGCAGTTTCTTGACGAATATTAGTTTTAAGTTCATCTAAAGTGTGAGAATTTGATTAATTAATTAATCAAGAAATTTATTTACTAATCGAGGAATAGAACTCCGATTAGGGTATAAACGTCAGAATATTCCTCTTGAGAAACACCACACGCTGATTCTGTACGCACGTATGAATACTCTTTGGGGAATAGAATTTCACTTGATACACTTTCACTCAATACACTGTATTGCGTTGCCTAACAAACACGTGTTATTTGCCCAAGATTTCAACTCACACCGAAGCCTCGTGCAGTGGAGGGGAAATTACTCCCCGTCTCTGCCGACATAGCGATATAGCGCTGCCGGCCGGTCCCGCGGTTGCGTCAAGCATTGCTCACCCAGTATATGTACACCCATTTCGAGCTTTCACGAGTACACACAGATATGAAAACAGGACTCATCCATACTGACTATCAGCATTTAATTATCTCTGTGCAAATACAGTAGGCACAGTTTTTACACAGGGTTATCACAAACTGCTAGGCAGGTTGGTTTGTTTCCCAGGCCTTGCAAATGCTCATCATTCGTACCACCGCTTATTCGATTGCGTACGTGATCTGCCATCTTGACGTCTTAAAGAGGGCACATGTTCGCAATGCCAATAGCGCTCTTGCTGACACAGAAATCACGACTCTCTTTATCATGCACGTGAGAATGTCAAGGTCACTATAGTCACGCTCTCTATAAAAGTTGATAAGATTTTAAGTTGGAGACTTTGGATTGCTAAAAGAGTTTAATTGCTTTTAAATATCAGAGTAAACAAGTTCAATGAGACTCAGACCCCATTTCAGCTTAAGGTTTTGTTTTTTCTGGAAGCTTTTTATTTTTATGAGTAATAAGATAACTGTAATTACATATTATTTTTCTAATACTTAGTTCCGTCTTAGCATTGGAATAGAGATCTGAACTTAAGAGGACCGACTTTAGAAAACCAAAAATGTCTGAATTTTTGACTAATTCTTTTGTTATTATTTTTACCATAAGCTAATGGCATATAAAAATAAGCCTTGTGATTTCACACACAATTATAAAATATTTCTTCCGATTTTTTTTTTTTAATTTTTTGCTCTCTCTAATAAATTGCTTATTTATTAACTACAGATTTATGTTTTAAAGTCATAATAGAGACAAACTATCTGCATTAATTTGTTTAAATAAAGTATTATCTTAATCTTACTTTGTTGCATTTTGTTGTAATTTTAAATATAAATGGAATATTCCACTATAAAATATATTTTTTAATTATCCAGTTAAACTTTCTTGTGTTTACTTTTATCCATCCATATCTCAAGAGTCTCATTTGAAAATTGAAATTTGATTTGTAACATTTAGCACCGCAAGGATTAATTTAAATTTTCATATGTGAAGGAAAAGAAATTTAAAAAAAAACAACTTTTTATATTTAAAAGATAATACCTGTGCGCAGGTTCTAATAAACAGTCACATGACTTTAAAGTGAAATTAGGACAAAATAGCTTCCCTACAAGAATCTAGTACTATGGAGTTAAATATAAACGTAGGCTCAAGAATTCCGGAGGGCTACACAACTAAGTCTTAGGTCTAGGTTTGAACCCAGAATGATAATAGATTGAACTTCAGAGCTAAATGTCCGTGATTTTTAAATATTATTTTGCTAATTACTGTAGGTCTTTGGAATAATGTGCATATTTATTAACGAATTTAGTAAAATTGGGCACTACATATGTTCTTAAAACCTTTTAAGTTTTAAGATGATATTCAATACCGTAAATCAGACTTAGCTTATCGTAACACTGAGAGATATTTCTTAACACAATGCTATCCTGAAATATTTCTAGATATTTATCTAATATGTCCTAAAGTTATGAAGACATTATCATAGAATTCAATTTCTTAGTATTTGTTTGAAAGAAGGTAGTGTGTATAGGACCAAGAAATAACCTTGCCTATACCTCTTTAATAATGAGTCGAGCCCTGAACACAAACAGATGCAGTTTACGACAGTAAAATTTAAAAATCTAAGAAACAGATATTATAAGTAAAGGATTCAGGAATGTTTTTTTTTTTTTTTTTTTTTTTTTTTTTTTTACTCTTTAGACTATGTACCCTGCATTTTTTTATTTATTTATTAAAAACTTTACTCGAAATCTCTACCTGTGGAATAATCAAGATGCGGTAATAAGGTAAATATAACAAATTATAATGCTGATATGGCAACAGCAAACGAAATCTGAAGGTAATTAGGACCGAAGCTCCCCTTTGATACATATTTGATTGCTAACTACAATATTTATTCTTAACGAACTCGAAAAGTCCAATATTTTAAAAAAGTACAAACAATTAGTATCTTGTGCTTTCACTTATAAAAGTAACAGAAATTCAATTCTTAAAGTTTCCTGCAGTGAAACTCACCGAATACACGGTACTGTCCGAGTTACCTTTTTCGGATGAAAATATAGTAGGTTTAACTTGAAATTAGCTGTGTTGTCAATTTAAAAATACTTTGAGATAATTATGTTAACACCTGGTGCTCAAACTAGAAACTGAATTTTACAACACTCAGTGCTATGAAATGTTTATAGCATTCCAATGTTACCAACTGTGGTTTAATAACACGCAATGTGAGGATTATTAATTAATTTAAGCGGATAAAATTGCAATTTTATAATGTTATTACATATTTTATTTTTACATATCTAACGGCTATTTCGAAATAAGATTATAGTTCAATTAGCGGTAGCTCTGGAACCATGTTAGGCTGGATGAAAACCAATAACAACTGATCCATCATTGTATGTTCAATGCATATTATAGATACTTTCAACTCGAGAAAATTAATTTTTAATATCTTATTATAATATAAAAATAAAATTTAACAATAAAAAACAAATGCTTCAATTTTTAATTTTAACCCCCCAAAATGGGTTTTAAAAACCACTAAGTATTATCCCTGCTATATTATATAACACGACCTGAAATTTAGGTAGCTTTTCTTTTATGCTCCTACTAGTGAGAAATATACGGACTATTTATTTGAAACAAGGTATGTTTCATAAAATTTAGATATAATTACCAATTGATTTATAATTATTAAAGACCACATAAACTTGTGTATGATACACATGTTAAAAATAGAAAAAATGCCAGTGTTAACGTCTGTATTACATAAATAAATGACAACTTACAGCATGTGCACAAAGCAATAAAAACTTAAATTAGTACAAAGGAAGAAATAATTTAATAAATCAATAACCAAGACCAATTAAAAAAAACTGTTAAAAGAGGTTAAAATATAAATTTTGACAATTTTACATTTGTAGTTGTAACGCATGATTCCATTTCTCTTTATAGATAAATAAGATCACCGAAATTAGCATAGAGAGGGATTAAATCTCTCTATGTAGGTCTATGTTTTCTTTTACTGGTTCGTCCTACAACACTCCCTTCTATAAGCATTTTTCCTCTATAAATGCTCTTTCTGATTGCACTCATTGTTCCATATTAGTAGTAACCATACTTGCCTTCTAAACCCAAGGTCGCGGGTTCAAACCCGGCCAGGATCGATGGTTTTTTTCGGGCGTAAAAATCCTAAGTATGGCTTCCTTCGGAAGGGAAGTAAAGTCGTGGGTCCAGTGTCGTACATTTACGGCACGATAAAGAACCTCAAACCTGAAAGAAGAGGCCTCTGAGCAAAATTTGTCGGCCGTTTCACGCCCTGAATAGAATGGGACGCGTATGACCTTAGATGTTAAAGAGCGTCCTTAAATAAACAAATAAAAATGTTCCATATTGACTATGTTTAGTACATGTTTTTGCTTTATTTCATGCGTTTGCAATTGCAATTCAGAATATGATAAATTGCTGCTGCTTTAAAAATGCTATTTTTTAAAATGTCTTGCACAGAAATTCCACTTTGCCTATATTTGAAACTAGGTTTCTGAAATAAAAATAACAAAGAAGCTTAAGATATCAGCTTTTTTAGAAGGTATCTTTTACACATTTGTGGCTGATTAAGAATTAAACCTCACGGACATTCGCATACAGGGAGATTAACGCATTTCCTTTGCTTTTTTTTTGCAGATCCTGACATGACAGTACATGGTGATGATTTTTCAAGAATTTATGTCTAACTTGAACGCATTTTCTTCACTAATTTCAACCTTTCGGTACAAACTTCCATATCGTTTGAATAAAACCTATACTTAAAGTGATAAATTTGATTATGTGTGTGGTATCTATCGGAGCGGAGTTGCAAAGTGTTTTAGAATCGCCCCCTGTAGTTTGTCACCACCAAAATTTAAAAACTCCGAAGACTTCCTAGATCGTTTTAGCCCGGAGAGGTAAATTTCTTCCGTTCCCATGGCCCATCTCTGCGAAGTTGCCAGGAAATTTAAGCGCCTGGACACGTAGCAAAACATGGGCTAGACCACCACGTTTCTGGCTGCTACCAATGATACCATTTCCATGCCAACTACTGTACTTTAGCCCAGTCGGTTCTCTACGGGGCTATCTGCCCTGGTCGGGTCCCAGAGTATAACCTCGTATTCCTCCTCTCCTAGCCATAAACTCTACCAATCCTTTCCTACTTTTTTATTTTTCTCTGTTCTGAAGGTAAAGTAACGTGGAAGATAAGCAGAAAAGAAGCCAGATGAAATAAGAATAGCTTAACAAGATACTTTCTGAATAAATTATAGAGAACTGTGCTAAAATAATATTTGATAAAGGGAATGAAGTTATAAAACCCTAATATTATTTTAATATAATTATAATACATAAACTTAATATATATTTATGATAAAATGTACTTCTTGAAGATTCAATCGTATGCTATCGTTATAGAAACTTAATTTGCATTTGTATTCTGAAGGTAAAAAGATAATTTAGATGCTGTATTTGTGGACTTTTCGCTTTTGGGGGGAGAGGATCTTTAGATATAGTATTGCTTTCAGCTACAATAAATCTGTCGTACATTTGGGTGGCAGGGTAAATAATAATAGTAGACAAAGGAATTGAGCTTGTTAGTTCCAAAATTTTTTTAAGTTTTATCATTCATTCTTCCATCCGTATCGTTCACTGTTAACACCAAAACCACAAGACAAAATCTTATTGCAATCATCATTTAAATGGGTTCTAGTTTTGAAATTTCCAAGAAACATATCAAAATGTGCCTTCATGTTTTCCTAGAGGAGGGCTGAGAATCTCCAACGATTCCGTCAGTTTGAAATAATGGTCACCAGTTAAAGTAGTAAAAACAATCATTTGCGAATATAACTTTATTTTTCGCAAATTTCACAGCAGCAAATAACAACGAAATGTTAGAAATATGAGACTTCAATAAAAATTATCATAATATTTATGAGAACATAGCTTTAAAATTCTCATCATTTTTATACTGTTTCTCAAAGTTGGTGCATCTCTCGCAACGTTTCTGCCAATCTTCATAGACATACCGGAAGCTATTTTTGAAACGGTTCTTCAGAATGGCCTCCGCAGTCTTCACCAGTGCTTTTTATGGTGGAAAGAAAAGCCGTCCTTATTCTTTGTTTCTTAAATTTAGTGAAAATGAAGTCACGTGGGGCCAAATCTTGATAATATGGAGGATGGGGTATACACTTCACATTGATTTTTGTGATATTCAGTAAAAACATTTGCCATGTGCGGCCGTGCATTATCGTGGTGCAGTATCCAGCTTGTTACATGGAAATGTGGTTTCCCATTTAATATGATCTTGAAGAGTTTTCAGGACATTACTGTAATATTTCCAATTACATTTGTGTGTATGGGTACAAACCATTCCTTCAATATTGAAAGATTAGATGACCATAACTTTCCCAGCAGAAGCAACCGTTTTGGCTTGTGTTTGTATTTGTTTGTTTGTGATGGTCATGAAGCAGACTTCCACATAGAGCGTTGATGTTTGCTATCAAAATGTTTCTTCAGTAGTGGTTGCCTTTGAAAAAAAACTCCGAATTTCCCCATGGCATCATCTTCAACTGCATGCAAACCTGCATGGGAACCCCCCCCCCCCGGAAATCAGCAGTCTTAGAACTCGCCATGCACAAACCGTCTATGAGATGGAGTTTTTCAGCTAGCAACGTGTCGGTGGCACTCAATGTAATTTTCGAAATTTCTGAAAGTGTTCTTAATGTTAATCGATGTCCTCTCTCACAATGCCAGCAGCGGTTTAATTGTTTTCTTTCGATAGAGCACAAACTGGAGAACCGGGCCTGCTTACCTTTGAAATTTATTGCCTCTCCACTTGAAATATTTTAAATCATCTTCTAGTTGTGCTGTATGGAAGAGTAAATTCTCCATAGACCTTTTTCAACATTGCATAAGCCACGTCTGAAGGTTTGTTGGGACGAAAGCAGACTTTCAAAGCAGCCTATTGTTCGTCGCGTTTCACCATTTTGCTGTAAATGCAGCTGAACTCGTCTCAACTTGCATACCTCACACAGGCGTCAACCGGAAGTGACAATGAAACAAATATCATCTATACAATACGCATTAAGCCAACAACAATGAAAAAAGTATCATCTATACAATACGCATTAAGCCAACAAAATATTGTAAAACTAAATTTTGGCGGCCTGAACAGCCCTCATATGTTTGTGCTCAGATCCACCAGTTTATGGTATTTGCCTGGAATTATTTTCCACAAGGAAATTATCCGCTAATTAAATGCCTCAACAGCATATCGTTAATTATATATTTGTTTGTGACTCATTCATTTCTTTATGCTGATAGCTGGGGCAGGGCATTTCTAAGCATTGGTCATATATTGTTAAAGTAAACTTTAATATTCACATATAAATATCAAAACTTAAATCCATAGCATTGAAATAAAATCGCATCTCGCTGCAATAACACAATCTAAGCAATCATAGTATGACTTGATCTAGGGTAAGTTTATGTCTTCTGCGAAGAAATGCACCCGTTTGGAAGTGACTTTTATCATAGGAGCGTCAGCCTCTGGTCTATTTATACTAATAAGGCCAGAAGAGTGAGAGGTACAAATTCTGTGAATTATAGAACAGTAAAAATACTAAATAAATAACTAAAATAGGAAAACGTTGATCTTGTTGTGGATGGCATATAAACAAAAACGAAAACCAAACTCTAAAATCACTATGAAGCCCCTTAAACATAAAAGCTGGACACCCCCGAACTATATATCTAAGTCGTCTTACAAAGTCTTGTCATTTTGTCTGCAACCATCCCCGACAAACATTTCAGCACGGTATTGACCCACTTGTGTCAGAGTAAGCGCTGGAGCCGTGCTAAACATAAACCGGGTAGCATATACCGGCAAGTTACGGAACACTCTTGCTCGGTTCCTCAAAATTGTGCAACCCATTATCATCACCAACTCCGTGAGAGTATAGTTACCCAGCAACAAAAGGCCTTCAATGTTTTGGAACAAAAACATCCTTAGTGCCTTCTGAATATGTCTATGTAGATGATGTTCGAAATATTGTGACACATACTCTCCATAATCTAACAATTAATTTAATTTATACTTTAACTTCGCGGTTCTAGATTTGACACTTGTTGGTTTGAACTTTCATATTGTCGCCCTGGGAGAAATGTTTGCGAACTCAAATAAAAATAAATAAGTTGAAATGAAAAAAAAGTTTAACACCCGTATAAGTGCAGTTAGGTAACAACTAATTACTTAAACCAATTGTAGTATACAATTGAAACACGTTATAGTTTCAAGAGAAGTTACGTCTAGTGAAATAAATGAAACATGATAGTATGTAAAGAGGGAGCTCATCAAACATTTTTCCTTTGTCATGTAACTAACAAGCAGATCATATTTTGTTTATTTTTTCAAGAAAATGAAATATTTAGTATGTAAATTGAAAGGTAAATTATTCTATTTAAGCCCATAAACACTCATTAATAGCAGTTGTTTAATTATATCACTTTAATAAGTTCATTTGCATATGTTTTATATTAAATAAAGGATGTAATATTCAATATAAAGACACAGACATTTAATGGTAAAAGATATTTAGTTACGCTATTAAGAAGTTCATTTACGTATGTTATTGCGTAAGATAAAGGCCATAATATTCGATTTAAAGCTTCAAAAATTCATTGATAAAAATTTTTAATCACATAAATTTAATAATCACATGTTTAATATTAGGTAATGGCTTTAATTTTCAATTCAAATAACAAATATTCGTTGGTAATGCGTATCAAATCGTATAAATCTAATAAGCTCATTTGTATAGATTATAAGGGCTATTACAATATATGTCTTTATGTTTGTTGGCCTTTATGACAGGAAAAATGCAACGATTCAAAGGAATACATATATAGCCAAGAATATGAAATGATTAAACTACAGACGAGAAAATTGTAATACTAAGTGAATCAACCAATGCCAAGCGTAACAACATTAATAATGTGTACCAAGAATGAAACACGAGACAGACAGCTTTGTTGCGACTAAATAGAAAGTAACGAATTTCATTCCCTTAGTATGCGTATGTTGAAAATATAAAGCATTGTAATGTACAGTATTATTACAATTTTATTGTAATAAGTGGCGGTTTTTATCTCAAAATGTGTTAGTTTCGCGTTGGATTACATAGAGAAAGGTGAGTTTTAAATTCCATTAGCAGAAATCGGGGTTCTTACTCCGTATAGAGAAGCAGCATTTTAACATTGTGTAAAGATAAGTGACGATTGCTATTTCGTGGAAGAAATTACAAATTTATTATTTGTGGGGAATGAACGAGTTTGAATTAATATCCATATAGGAAAATGGTATACGAGTTACAATAGGACAAAAAGAACAGTTTTCGGGAGAGAAATATAAATCATAATATGTGTGTCTCCTATTCATTGTGTGCATCTAATAATTTTCTCAGAGCATATCGTAATCAGAAAGTGTACTGTTGTGAGTAATAACAAAAAATTAATAAACTCCGTAGATTTCTATCCATTGTGATTTTGTTATATTTAAAATCACACTCCTTTCATCTTAGATGCATCAATATGTAAAATTCAGCTATAATACCAAACCCTGAACTAGCTAAGTATATAGTGGTGGTAGTTAGGAACGACGACAAAAGTATACTTCGGCGTCTCTTTATTTCGCTTCAAATTGCAATATTTCTTCTCGTAGTATTTAGAAATTAATGCACAATCTTATAGCAGTTTTTTATGTTTTTATAATTTTTGTCAGTTCCCTGATACTCTAAAGGAAAAAGGTACCATGACAATGCAAATGTTCTAATAAGTCCAGGGAGGTAGAAGAATATTAAATGTTCTAAAGATGCTTGGTAATCTTAAACTATTTAATAGAATGCAATGGGACCATCTGCAAATGTAAACAAAATGTAAAAATATTTCTGTATATTAAAATAAAGACTTAAATAATAAATATTTTTTTGCAGTTTTTAAAAATAAACTATTATATAATATGTTTTAATGTTTGTCCCGCATCTTTGAGAACAACACAGATGCAAGCAATCACTGCAAAATATATATATATAATCATTAAGTTCACAGATATTCTAAAGTTTTAGATGTAGAATATTTGGGAGAGGGTTTGCTTTATTTTGTTATTTGAATCATAGATTCAAATGGGATGAAAGTAATAGGATGCATGGGAAATCGATATTTTTCTATGTAGATCGTAGGATAATTTGTATTTTAAATTTTAATAAAATGTTTAATGTTTTAAATCAAATACTATTTACTCGAGTAACTATTTCATAAATTTAACGCTAGGACTCTATCCAGATTTTTTCCTTTTTGTTTTTATATCTTTATTTCGCTTTTGAATTTTAAGTATTGTTTTGATATTGTGTTATATGCTCACATTTTATTTCCAAACGCTTCCTATAGGTGTTGTTTATATAATTATATTTATGCATTTTTCTGTTTTATATCGCGAATATTTGAATTTAAAACAAAGCTTATAAGATATTTTAATTTTAAAACTAGATCATCATATTATTACTTATACTTGTTTTAATTATTTTTCAAACTTAACTATCCAGTTAATATCAGGTGATTTTATGTCTATTAACCTCATTAATATCTTTTGTATTTTTTACATTTTTAATTTATAAATAGGTTAATATTTGAATAATATCTGTATATTATTATTATTAAATTATTTATTAATTATAAAGTAAATCGTTTTCAGATAAAATAAAAATAAAAAAAACTGATGATTGGTATACACAATACTCGATATTTCATAAAGGTATATATCCTCCTTTATAGACGAGGAGAGTGAAAATTAATTGCTGATCTTCAAAAATTAAGTAGATATTTAGTTACTTGAAATATCACATTCTTCGCGTACCCGCTTTGTGTCTATTTTTTAATTATATCTAAACATTTTGTTTTTATTAGTTGTACGTTTTTCTGGTAACAAATGCTATACATTTAACATTAAAATTATACAAACATATACATATATCGTGTTCTCATTCCGCTACGCAATCGCAGTTTATATATTACTAGTGGAAACCATTTATCTTCATTTGAGGCGCGATTCCCCGTAGGACGGACTGAAGCTGCCGAAATAAGCAACAGAGCTTACTCATTTGATTTTAATTACACCAATTGTCATGGCGTTTCTGTTTATTATGGAGTATGCACAGAGTGAGATATACAACAGAGCAAAGAATATTTATTTATTAGAGTTGTGTGCAAAAGAAATCATACAAGTGCTATAGAAAAAATTTCCAGGAGTAACATTTCCATATGCAAGTGCAATTTCAGATTGATGAACAAAATATGAACCAACGGCGTTTTTATTGACAGGAAGTCGAGGCCAAAAAATCGGTTTAAACAAAGGAAAGTTTAATTAAATAGGCTATCGATAAGAAACTTTTCCTCGAAATTCTTTAACACGATTAGCCCAGCAAATTGTTATAACTGTGGGCAGTGCATATAAAGCCACTCAGTTGATGCTTATTCATATAAAATTACTGCAGTACCAAAAATAAAACAATTCGTGGAAGCGTTGAAATGCAGTTTACAATATTTGGAAAAATGGATCACGCGATGAGTGTCTCAAAATCAGGCACGTCCCCCAACGGAGTATGTACTAGTGCTGAATATAATGTTATATTTACTACTAATACATGATGAAGGAAACAAAGAAATTCCTACTATAGGAACCGACCTCGCGGCAGGAGGCGAGGCAGTTACACAGTAACTTTCTGTCGGCAAAATAAATTTCAGATTGCGTAGCAATATTGGGATCCTGTAAATAAATAAATAAATATATATATATATATATATATCATTTGTTAAAAAGTTGCGAAGTATATGGAAAAACAGAAACACACTTCACACGATATTTCGAATAGGTAGGAAGTCTTCTTTACAGCGTACAGAGCATCTCGTGAATACCAGTATATATATATATAGTGAATAAATATAGTATATATATTTATTGTGGGTGTCAAAATGTATACACACTTTCACAGTATATATCTATTAAATATATTTCAAAGTTATCGAAAAACAACAGTAATGCGTAGTATGATGATGTGTAAACAGACATGACTCACATTACTTATGCTAGCGTTGCTACAACAAAATGGAGCCAAGATTATCGTTTGAACAGCGGAAAGAAATTTTGAAGTAATATTGAAAACCCGAGAATGTTATTGAAGTTCAAAGGCAATGGAGACGTGTGGTACAGAGCACAACCGCCAACGCGAGTAACAATTGCACACATTCGAGACAAATTTGAGACTCCTGGTACCGTATGCGATGTTCACAAGGGCAGATCTTGTAGACCTCGTACAGCAACAACCCCCGCGTCCTCGGCTATGGTATTGGAACGTTTTGAGCACTAGCCTCAGAAATCTCGTACGTCGTATTATTAAAACAGCAAAGTTGAAAATTTTCATCCCAAGACTTTTGCCCGCATTAAATGAAGATGACCCTGATCGGAAAATGCAGTACTGAGTGTTTTACGGCATGTGCTGCATTCGTTGAGGACACTTTCGCAAATGTTGCTCAATCAGTAGTTCAACGTACTCAAAGTGCATCGACGCCGATGGTTGACATTTTGAGCAACCGTTGTAACTGTAGTAGTCTTAGATGATTAGCGTTCATCATTTCCTGTTTGTGTGAATTCAGTTTTATTATGTTAACACAGTATTTTCTTTGCTTGAAGTATGTATACATTTTGATACCCTTTGTATTTGTTATGCTTTATAACATCAATGAGAAAAATAGATATATAATATATCTTAAATTAGTCCCCAAAGTATTTGTCTATTGCTGTTATAATATGCATTTCGTTACCAACAAATAGTAGTAAATACAATATTACATTATATTCTTTACCATTTACAAAAAAATAGATTTAAAGTAAACATTGGACACACATTACTCCATATTTTGGCTTTTTCCTAGAAAAAGAATTACCAGATTGTAATAAAATAATTTTAAATGGGGAATTCATTGACTCTTTTTAGCGAGCGGTAGGTTTTGCAGCAACTATCAGGAAATATCTCACGAGTCAAGGACCAATACCCCTTCCTTTAGAATTATACTGTCTTAGAATATATTTAGTTGGTAAATCTACATAGAAGAGGTGGAAAGTATGCTTCTTAAGCATTAATCAATTTATAAACAAATTTTAACATGAAAGTCTCGTAAGAGTAAATAGTGCAAGAATGGGATTGAACTTGCTCATTTAACTGAGTAAGATGCACTTTTTTCTAGCGGGAATTGTGTTTGTTAATACTACAATACCTCCCACATAAACACTGTCGATTTACAGCGAGTTAGAATTGTAAATAAATGACATTTGTCTTTTCACAGGTTGGCTGCACACATGTGGCATGGTGCGGAGTCTAAAGAGTCGGTCTTCAACTGTTTCATGAACATGACATGTATCGTCAGCATCTGAGTTAGAGAGGAGGAGGGGAAAAGCTGATGAAGGCAAGATGTATCTCTTTCCCCTCGAGTCGAGAGGATGTTAGCTTTTATCAGCCCACGACTGCAGCTGAGCAACAATGAACCGAACTATGCTAATGAGCATGTAGATTGTAGATAATTGGTTCTAATTCTTACTTTCTTCTTTTGTTTTACTTCTGTGTTTGCTATATATTTCCCTAGGTTTGTTTATTCTTTCTTTCTTTCTTTTTAATATTTTTTGTTTATGCGTTTAGCTGCCCTAGATTACCTGAAGATTTTAATAGATTATATGCTTGTTTTTATTTATTATATTTTTCTCCTCATTCTCATTCATTTTTGGTTTTTATCTTTCATAAATATCTTTGTTTACTACATCTTATCCTCGAAATATTTCACACGTTTTTTTCTTCTTCCTTTTGACTATCTTTATTATTCTAGCCCATTCTTTCTTGTAGGTATTTTTATTTCGTTCTACCACATTTTTCTCTTATCATTCCTTCTTTCGTTTCTGAAGCCTCTTCTCGATTCTATAAGTTGGAAAAGTGTTAAGACATTAATTTATAAATTCACTGTACCACATCCTTTTTTAAAAAGCTAACATTTCGCTAATACAGCCTACAAACTTGTTATGCCTGGCACAACCGCTGTGTAGTAAAGGCGCCTCTAATTTCAAACAAAGTTTCCCTCAATCCTATTTAGACTATCGTATTTCCAACTTTATAATTTAGCTTTTTTTCTATGCCTGAAAATGCAAATGGTACCCATGCACTAAACTCATTAAAAGTCCAGCGCTGCCAGACTCCCCGAATTTCATCTTCTTATAAGTTGGTACAAAGTTACACAGAAGAGTTTAAGAACGGCTTTGCTGGAAAGCTTCCCAGAGGGACGATAAATGAGGCGGTGCTGGTGGGAAAGAGAGAGATTGAAATGGGATTGACGATTTCTGCGAAATTTTAAGAGTATAAGAACTAAAAGAAGACGAACGGGGAAAGGGAAGGAAAGGAAAGATAATAAAACAGGTTGGGAAATAAAGACGCCATATATGAGACAGACTCGGCTAACGGACGGAAAGTTGGCGACAAAGTTGCATGACACGCAATCTTAGAAGTGCAACTAGGCGACTGTCTGGGAGTCTCGTTTTGGGTAGAGTTTTTGTCTCTACAGGCTTTTCTTTTTGAAACATCAACGTTTGCATATTTTATCTATATTCCGGAATGTGAAACTAATATATATATTATATACATAATAAAAGTAGATAAAGATAAAACACTCAGAAAGAGTTGTCTAGCTTCTTGCCATTGAAGAACTCGCAGTAGTTCGAAATATAGCAATTTCAAGTGAGACTCTTTCTCTGTGTTTTATCTTTATCTACTTTTATTATTAGTGTTAACTTGTTACATTGTTAATAGAGTTTCTTTATTTTTATTTTTCATTAATATTGTTTGCACCTCTGGTGCTGCTTTTAACTTTGCTTATTAAGCTTTATTTGCTTTTGTGTGTTTTGCTTTTGCGCGTTTTGCTTTCGACTTCTTTAATATTTATCTATTATTCTTTTAATTTTATTTCTGTTTTTTCTAAAAGACTTTATTTGCACTTGTCTAGCTTCTTGCCATTGAAGAACTCGCAGTAGTTCGAAATATAGCAATTTCAAGTGTGACTCTTTCTCAGTGTTTTATCTTTATCTACTTTTATTATTAGTGTTAACTTGTTACATTGTTAATAGTGTTTCTTTATTTTTATTTTTCATTAATATTATATATATATATATATATATATATATATATATATATATTACACTCTATAGTCGTTAATTTCACTATAATATTGATGTTCATTAAAATTGTTAAACTGTTGACCATATTATCAGAAAAATAACAATATTTAACATACAGAAATATTTAATTGTTACATAATATACATTTAATGATTTAGTTTCAAAAGTTTATTAGAATGTAACGTTTAAAGGCTTTTTTCACTCAACGAAATTAACAAATATTTTGCTAAAAATCACAAAATTTGCGTATAATATTGAATAGCTTGTAATCTGCAATGTACAAAATGTATGAGAGATTAAGCAATTAAACTAGCAAGCAGAAAAAAAAAAAAAAACATGCACTATACGAAATACAAATGAAAAGTAAAAGAACATTAAAAAAACACGAATAACTAACTTGTGCATTTAAAATAACGAACAATGAAATATTTCATTCTTGGCATTCAATTACAAACCAAAAAGAAAATGAAACTTCGGCTGGAGCAAAGAAGAGCTGTGTTTTAATTTAAGTTTCGCTAGTTCTCGTTTACATTAAACATGGTGGTGAGGCGTGTAACAGAAAGCAAATAAACATTGTATACAAGAGCTAAATCTCTCTGTGTATATTTCGCAGCGCAGCCGTCCATAAAGGATACCGCCGCCGCCGCAAACTAATCTTTCGAGCTTGCCACGATCAGCGTTTGTGGTGTAGAGTAAACAATTTTAGCTTGTATCTCTTTTCCTCTGTCTCCTATTCTCATAGTCCAACAACGCCAAACGGTAGATAGTGCTGCTCAAGTTAAATCCAGAACAATTTTAGAGTTTAATTTCGTTGTTTCAGAAGAAAATGTTTGTTTTCACGTGTTTTTTTTACGGCAGCGGGTCACCTTTTGCTAATTCTCAGTTCAGCACATCTTAATATTTCAAGAATCATTTTAAAAAAATGTATTAAATTTTTTGCAATTAGTAGGTAACAAGTGTAATTAGCAGCTATGTTCTTTTTTCCCTAAAATATATTTTATTACATTACATTATTCTATTTCTACTATTATTTGGGTTCGAATAAATGAAATAAAACCAAAACTAAATTATAGGTAATTTACACACCTTAAAGTATAATGATGATAGCTTTTCTGAAAATTGCCGATGTTGCTCACTAGAGGGATCCCTTTAGTCATCCTTCATTCGGCTATCCAAGTTGTGCTAGGTGCTTGTATCGCACGCTTCAACGAGGTATTTACAGACCTATATGGTCAACTGTGGAGTTTTACGGAAATATATCACAGTTAAATTCAGAGGCAAGTAACTGACCTATAATTCAATTTTGATGCAGTATTCTTTGTTTAAACGCGAGAGTTTTCCTTATTAGCTTATTACAAGTAAATTCATTAACACCTTACCTTGATTAGTCTATTGAATAATGTAAACATTTATAAAGTGTTATTAAAAGCAATATAAATTTTATTTGAAGTTTCTTAGGAACGAGTCTAAATTTCACTAAAAATTAGGTTCTTTAAAAATGAACGTTTAAGAGATTCAAGCAATAAAAAATGTAAAAATGAAAAAAAATCGAAATGCCCCAATGTATACAGTATAAGAATATTGCACTTTTTCTAACAAATCTTCCACTTCAGCTTCCTAGATGACGCTGATGACCTGAGATGTTAAAGAGCGTCCGTAAATAAACCAAATAAGCTTCTTATATTTTAAATGTTGATTATAATATCCACATATTATACAAGCAAATAATTTATTATCTATACATTTAATTAACTCATATTTAATAATTTGTTCTTCTTTAAGGGGGATGGTTTGATGGCTGGAACCAAAGCATAAAGTTTATTTATTTCTTAACCACGCCCATGCCTCTCTATTATAAAACTGACACACAAGTGTGTTCATTATGTTCAGTGCGATTAACTTGGCATCGTTCTACAGAACTAGTTATTTTGTTATATATACTCCTTTTGAGCAAGTATTTAACAGCTATTTATAATGTTTATCACGTATAATTTTTGTCGTTGCTATCTCTGAAGCTATCTGATATATTGGCTCTGGTATACCATTTTATAAAGTTATGACGGTTTGAACGTTCCTTTTTAAATAATAATAGAGTTATTTAGAAACTGAACAAGACAAACAAAGCTCATATCAAATGATAAAGATTATTATTGGCAATTGATTCCACCCAAATGAAGGTGTTAACCATGTTTTATGCTCCTGTTAAGGTATTGAATAAAAGTTGTGGCTAGCTTGTGAACGAAAAATACTTAATAGTAAAGTTGAAAAGCAAAAAATATACATAAATATCTTTATTTTAACTTATTAAAAAGTATTAATAATTTACTTGATTACCTCTTATATATTACATACAAATAACTGAATATTATAATAACATTAAGGTATTGGATAATAATATAATTTTGAAGAATATATTGCAATAAATGCATTGCATTGAAGGAAAAAAAAGAAATATTAAGTACTATTAGAATAACCAATAAGAAAAATTATCAGATAGTCAATTAGAGGAATGGATGAAGATGGAATAATGCTATAAAATAGAATTGAAAATTTAGGAATATATGGAGAGCACTATCTGTAATTTACTTACACATGAATGAAACGTACTATGTATGTGTTTGATTTGAGGCTTATGGTGGTTTGCCTAGTTTAATTTTGATGTACTAGAATTTGTCAGCACAATAAGAACAATTTATGTTTTTAATTAGTGTATTAATTAAAATATACTCCAACAGAATAAAATTAAATGAAAATAGCAAAAGTAAAAATCACGTACTAAAAGAAAATTAATACTTCTTGGGCATCTACAATCAGGTAACTTCACTCACGTCATTGTTGGATACTAACCGACATTTATAGTAACAAATGCTGCAATTTAGCCTTTGAGAACTATATAAATATATTTAAATCTCTTTAGATCATTCTCGTAAATAGCTTTATAGTTTATTAGTACACATTGTATCATAAAGCTTAACATTAATGTATGTAAATTAGGTAAAACTATAATCTTGGCATACCCAGAGGTAAAATGGAGCTGTTATACGGAGAAATAATAATAATAATAATAATAATAATAATAATAATAACAACAACAATTCTGTACATTTGTTGCTTTAGCACAGTTACATATGTTTAGAATAGGATAAAACTTACGTTTCTGCAAAGAGTGTGTAAGACCGTTTTCGACATCACATTATTGATACAATGTAGAATCAACTTTGTGTCAAAATTATTTTCTGGCTATAACAGAAACCTTTTTCCAGAGCTACTGCAAACTCCAGAAAATGATATGTTAATAAAAAGTAATTCATGTATGTTCCTGATTTGACCTACTAAACGTTTAACACTTTAAGTAAAGTTTATACTTTACATACCTTATTAAAAGAACGGCTATGAAATTTGTGTCATCTAAAAGTACTTGATAATGAAGATATTATTTGCTTATTTATGAGTTTGCTTATAATAGTTATGGTGCTTCTCATTAACTTATATGTAAAGTTTTAATGGTGTGCGCCAGCGTAAGTAATTTCGGAAATTGCAGTTTAATCACTTGAATGTTAATTTTTTTCATTTTCATATGTGATATTATAGAAATAATAGATTGACAGAAGAGTGTGTGATTGCTTGAGAAGGAACGAGTTGTAAATTTGGATTGTTTAAATTCGTAGCTGTTCTAAGAGGTAAATAGTAATTTAAATCTTCCTAGTAAATGATAACTGAGAATTATCGATTTCAATAAAATTATTTTCCGTAATAGTAGTGAAGGGCAGTACTTCGTTGTCGGTGGAAAATGTTAGGGGATTTTTAAGTATAAATAAAACAGGAAAAACACCGTAATGAGCTGTTATTTTTTAAAAAATTATAACATATTTACAATTTATATTTTAACTAATTTAAACAAGGCTAAAATAGTTGCTAAATTAATTTAATTATCACAAAAGATTAGATTTTGCACATATCCAGTTTTTTAGACTACATTATTCTCTCTTATTAGCGAACAATTATAAAAAATATCTTAAAGTTGGATAATATACCTTTATATTATCAATTTTAACTCTATATTTATTAAAATTTCAAATATTGCTTGGTTTTTAATTAATTTTATTTTTGGTACTTCATCAAAGAAAATTTAACGTTTCTTCAAATAATGTTAATTAATGTTTATCCTTCTGTCTTTTCCAGAGCTAGATGCAATAAAACGAGTTTCAGAATTACTCTTTTCAGGCAATTCTTTACATACTATTAATACACATTGTCTAACCGGTTTAACTTGATCTCGGACATAATATATTTTGTACATTCTTTTTCTTTTCATAGAAAACACGTTATTCTTTTTAATTAACCTCCCCCCCAACTAAACAAGGTTGGTTTGACCTGAGATATTGTAAAATGTGGCGACAGATACACTAATAAATGTACTACAATGTAATACCTGAAAGGGCGCCGTATCTTTCTCGTTTCCTCTTAATGGACTTCAAAGTGCTCCGTCTTACTCTTTTATTATTTACAGTGGAAGTGTAATTGACTTTGCTAAAGGCTGCATGGTGACTATGTCTAAATTCTGAGATATTTAATATTTAAGAGGTAAGAATTTTGGAAAAAAAGTTATGTCTTTGCTTTTTTACATTCGTTTCTCTAATTTTCAAAATACTTTTGGGCTGGAAATATTTTCGAAGTTCTCTATGACACTTATAATGTCATGCAATTTTCGGTATAAAAATAAAATCGAATACAATGTAGACTTTATTAGCATCAGGAATACTTGCACGCCTATGGGAATTAAAATATGTAGTTACACATGCCAGGGTTGTAATTTTTCTCCCTTGTTCGAGTTTTTTAAATGATATTTCTTAAGGCAAGCTTTTTATGATGCACAAAGATGTAACTTGGATAAAAGATTGGCAACTTGGCTTCACTGCAGCGCTTCTCCTTTTTATTGCGGTGGAATTCCTGTCGCGGTCGGTCTCTTTGAAAACCTCTACCCCAGTCCCCTTTACGTTAATTTGAAGCGCTGTACTGAGTAGATGCTGCATTTATCCTGCTCCATTAAGAGATTATGTGCACCCTTAGCGCTGGAGCATTCCAAGGAAATATTTATTAAACATATGTGTTCCATTTTTTTTTTATGTATTATAATTTCAAACAGCACCGAAACCATTTTAGGAAAAGCTCTTTTCGCAGCATCTAGTCCTATTTGGAGTTGTCATATTTTAATGAAAGATATTGGTGCTAAATAATACTGTCTGTGGCACAAAATAACCAGTTTTCTGGCGTGATTTTCTTTCACTTCCCAAGGATGTGGATTGCGTTGAAACGGCAGCCATTGCGGTAGACTCGCCAGCCGGCCGCCTCTGCCTCTCGGCCATGAGCACATACCTCGCCGCCATTTCAGAAATTCAACCCTCCTAGCGACTACACAACGTATGTACATAAAGCGCGATACATTTTCCTCTTTAAGTATTATACATCAAGGCTATTAATCGTAATTTTGCAAAGCTAAAATTTATTTTAATATTTAGATTACATATATACATTTTTTTTTTAACTTTAATACTTTAAAACTAAAACTTCAGAGACTTAGAACGTTTGCAGGCTCAGAACTTAATTGCACAAAATGTTCTAATAAAGTATTAGAGCTTATTTTGTTTTGAACAAAAATTTTATTGAATTTAACTCAAAAGGAAAGTGATAGCTTTGTACACAATATAATTACTAAAATATTTCGCAATACTTGATTTTCGCAAATATTGTTTTTATCTATATTTTTCCTTGTTATAGAGTAAGCAAATTGTTTAAACTTTCCGCTTCGTCAAAGTGTATTCCTGGCGAGAAAGTATTAAAGGATCATTCCAATAAATACCTATAACGAACTCAAATTAAAAATAACGTGTGAGGTCATCAGACATTTGTTCTAGCTTTTATTCATGCGGAACCATTCCCGAGTCGCGTTGTGCAGATCTTAGTTTGAGTAACTCCATAGTCGCTTCAATTCCCCTAAAAATTGTGCTCTATTCCATATATTGTAGTATTTGTAAATACAATTTGAAAAAATAACCATGACAAAGCGGCTGTTCTTATGATTTGATTTTATGCCTATATGCATAATTATACATTTGTACTTAAATTACAGCTACAATATTTTTGTTTAATTTCGTAAAATATTCTAGTAGAAAGTACAAGAGTTTGAAGTTCGGTAAACGCTACAACACAATAGAAAATTTTCCGACATTCGTTGCAAATGAATAAAGAACTTAGACCTACATGTGAGTAGCTTAAGGCACATATTTTACCAAAGCAAAAAAGAGATGAAAATGGTTACAACAGCGGGAAAATCTTGTTAAGCAGTATAGTTTTAGAATATGGGGAGCAAATCCTAATGCAATTTTTAATATCAGCTAACGTTTCTACCCTATAACTTGATAGAGTAGGTAAGTAACAGCAACTTAACAGCAAAACAATGCAATTAAGAACCAGTTTTACGCTCATTGTGATTGACAGCATTTTCAATTGTCGGCGACTTCAATGACTGATTGTAGATTCAATGTATTAAGACAAGAAATGTTTTACATATTCTTACAGCGGGTGTTAACTCGTGTTAAAATACATAATAGCTGCCGCCTTCTATGCAGGAAAGGTTACGACTTTGGCTGGAAAATTATTCTTGACATAATGACGGCCTCCAAATTATACGCTTTACTGAAAGGACAAGTGTGACTGTCAAGCCGACCTTAAGTTCAACAAAGTTAGTAGGCAACGCCAGAACAAAGAGGCTGCTTTTGTGTAAATAAATGTGATAATTACTCGGAATTTATTAGAGCAGTGTATTTCCTGAGAATTCTCTTAGGTTTACTAGCCCCCGAAGAAAACAAGCGCAGCAAATAAATAGTAATCAAGCACCAATCCCGGAAATTGTGTTATTAAGAACGTAGTGTCTCTTAATTTAATTATGCTTCTTGATGTAATAAGATTTTAAGAAAATAGTGAAGAAGATAATGCTCGTGTTTTTCACGTGTTTTTGTCCTTTTACCATGGAATAATATTTATTTTATAATAATGAACATTTTAAATGCAAATTTCGAACTGCTTTATGTTTTGGTAGATAAATCTATTCTAAATATGGCTTTTTAATCTGATTTTATCTTTCAAAAAGCAAAATATCGACAATATATTTTGGTTGAAAAGAGCAGTATATGTTCCTATGTTTTCTGAACATATCTTATGTTTCCAGGTCAAAAAATGGTTATGTATACTTAGAAATATGCTTACAAAGTTTGAAAGAAAATATATTCAAATATATTTTCAAGTTTCTTTTGCACATACAAAAGCGATTAATCAAAATACGATTTAATGTAGACAGAAAGAGCACACTTATTTTCTCCTGAGTATCTGCACTTTCTTTAAATGCATTTTAAACAAAATCGTTCATATATTTGAAGACGACACTGTTCGGTTTTGGGAGTTCATCGCTTCAAGATTCAGGGGTAGTCGACCAACTTTAAATCTAAATCATTTGTACATTTATTTACTAAGCAGAATTCGGTGCCTCGTTTTAATTTAGTTCGTGTTAATGCTTATTTCATATTCGTGCTTAGAATGCTAAAAAAGGTTAACTATACCAATATCTATGTCATAATTTATATTTGATTCTAACTGTATGTATTTTGATTATTTTTACTTACTACTCATATTAGCCTTTCTCTTTCTTTCGCTGTATTTCTTATCATCCAATATTGGTTAGTGTTATCTTTATATTTCTTATCAATTGATATACATATATATCATTACCACCTTGTCTTTTGCCTTTGCTTACTTATTTTATGTATTCGTTACAATAACCTGGTTGCATGTAAAAGACACACATATGGCACTAACGCTGCCACGCAAAATAAATTCTTATTAATAATCGTTAAGGCGCGGACTCGTGAACGAGAGGCCTAGGGTTCGAATCCCGCCAGGATCGTCCTCCCCGATTGAAGTTTTTTCCAGGTTTTCCTCAGTCCTCATAAATAGAAAATGCTGAGGAGGTACCCTAAACTTAGGCCTGGAACGTTTCCTTCCTAAAATAAAAAAATATCCTTTCCCAATTTATTATTTCATCTCGTGTATCACCAGTGTTCACCGCCTGTGATGTCTCAGTAGTAAAAACGGGTGTTGAATGAACACTTTTCAAAAAAAAAAAAAAAAAAAAAAAAAGGAGGGGCATCAAAGACTGCGCTTTTGCCTATATCTAATTTGTCAAAAACTTAAATAATGCATATTATTTTAGTTTATTTTAATAGCAATAATAGAAAATGAGTGAAAATGGGCACGAGTGAAAAAAAGCATAGCCTTTCTTACATTCACCAATGGCTAAAGTTAATTATAATCTTCTCCTAAAAGTAAATTTGAGAACACATTAGAGCAATTATATTTGCCGTTTGTGTAAGAAGGTATTTTCATCCGCTTCCAGCATTCAGAAAAATATAAAAAGCAATATATTTGCTAATTTAATGGAGTTTGAAGGGTTAGCCAAAGAACCAAGCATTCCTTATGTCAGAAATTGGCTGTCATGTTTTAAATTATTTCATGAAACTTGTTTAAATAGACAGGACTTCCAATAAAAATTGAAATGGGTGCAAACTACTTTTGTATCGTGGAAAATAGAAAACAAAGCAAAGCTCGTTTTGTGCCAAGATCTGCTGTGAAGTCATGAACATCTCTCAGGGAAGCAAGTAACATTAGAAAAAGAACTTAGTGTTACTTGGAGTAATAGAACGTTGCCAAGAGCCTCGCTGCCAATTTTATTTGCAAGTATTTGCTCCGTGGTAACGGGCCAATTCCGCTCTATAAAACTTTGTGTAAATTTTACTTAGTAAATGCTTATCCTTCCAATTACAACGGAAGACATTGCAACTAAAACGCTCTTTGGGATCGTACGCATGCTCCATACAGACCGGTCATTTGGTGCAGAAGGCATTGATCTCGTTAACCAGAACTTTTCTCCCTCCTCTTTAATGTTCTTTCGGAGGCAGAGAAGGATAGTTATCACATGCTCCCCAACTCCTGGGCAACAAACACAGTTTCGCTGCAAATGTGCGACCCCATGAAACACTGCTCCACATTAAGCGACAAACTCCTCCACGTTCAGTCGTATACGAATTCCAGTCTCTACATGCTTGTAAAAAATCTGAAAAACGTGTTCTCTTCAAACTAAACACCATAAAAGAAACTATTTTTTTTAAAGAAAACCATAAATTTGCGCCTAAAATGCAAATAAACTATATATATTAGTCTTATTTTTGTCAACTTAATCGTAAAAAATTATATTTGAATTGTTATACAAATTGAAAGTTATATATACATATATTTTAAATTATTTAATTTTCTGCGTTGAAACAGTGCAATAAGTATAGTTTTAAGAAAGTTAGAAACTCAGAAAAAAATTAATTACAAGTACAGGCTGCTTTCGCAGCCTGAAAACCTGAAAACCTGATTCCAGGTTAAATAATTTTTCATTACAAAGCAATATTTGTTATTTTAGATAATTTTCTTCAATAAGAAAGAGGGATTAAATCGTTGCGTTACTAACCTATGCCCCATTGAGGCAAAACTGCTGTTCATGAAACATTTATCTTTTTAATTATTATAAACGCTGTACATAATTACAGCATAACGACATAATTTGTTAAACATTTTAACATATTGTAATATATTTTTCATTAATGGGGTATAACAATGTATCCGATGAAACAATAAGGTGCTATGCATCGACTTTTATCGTTTGCAGCCAAATGTTACGCGAATAGTAGAAATGGTTCAAAACGTACAATTTTGCCATATTTCTGAATTCATTTCTGTTGTAATATTCTATTAACCATTAATAAACACTATTTTGCAAAAATAAAAGCTTTTATTACACGTTTCAGATAGCTTCACCACTGAGCATGGTATCGCTAGTGTAATTGTTGTCAAGAAAACGTGGGTGATTGCGTTACGACAGGCCGGTGTCGAAAACATGGTATACTCGCGTCACAACGTCATTAGAAAAATAACATGTTCATATGTATGTCATTAGGCACAATCGTAATCAGGCATTTGCTTAAATGAACTATTTTTCTGCAGCAATTGTACATCTTGTGAGAAATTTGCCAACATTTTTTTCCCTGATGATAGAGTTTCAGAATTAGTTATAATTACCTTTCTCATTATGATTGAAAAGTGACATTAGAATAATTCTATTCTTGAAACAAAATATGTGTAAAATTGCAGGTGATTACTATTTCAAAGTCCACCGAATAATGGAAAACAGAATTACTATTTTACCATGCAAATAATAATACAGATAAAACTCGCTTTAAGGACTTTGCATTAAAACTTTACAAAAACCGTAACCTAACCTAACCGTAACCTAACCTAATCTATCAACTAAATTAAACAACGCTGGAACATAATCTAGGTAAAACGAAATGTAATAGGACAATGTAGTAAATAATACTTTACGTTATTTTATAGAAACAGAGATGTATTTCATTGAATAACTATAATGTAACATCAACACTTCACTTTCAACAATAAGTTGATCATATCCTGCAATAAAACCGAGCAATATCCGAGCGTTTTCCTATTTCAGAAAGGAATATAATTTATATTTTTGTTTCCGTTCTGCTCCTAGATATAGGAAAAGTCTGAAGAAACTATCTAAACATTTATTGTTCCCGATAAGGATAAGAACTTTGCGTCACTGTGTATGGGAGTAATGTATGAACAAATGACGCGGCAGGGAACGCAGACAGAGATAGAGCGAAAAATATAAAAATGACTCGAATTCCTAAGACGCCATATCGACGTTCCAGACAGAATGTCTGCAACTTTTAAGTTGGAAATTCCCCTGTTATGCAGATAATGTAGCAAATCTTGTAGGGCACGTAGTGTATGGATCAATACTCTCCTCGGCCTGCAGACGAAAATGTCATTTCTTCTGTGCTGTTCATGTAATGGACATGGCAGCGATGGCTCGGAAAGAAAAACAAACCCCCTCACGTAACAATTTTTATCTTTCCGTTCCAGTTCTTTTGTACACTCGAATGAAGGGGTAACGATCGGCAACAAATGTATCCGGCGATAGAGTCAAAAATCATTTTGCAGGTTTGGATGGATGTATCGGAAAATGTTTCTTGTGCATCTATAGAGAATACGCCATTTCGGTTTATTTCACTAAAGTGCAGAGAAAACATTACGTTTTGGTTTACACCTGAACAAACTTATAAGAATAAATAAGAAACTTTTGCGTACTGAAGACAAAATTTTATTTTAGCAGAAATTATCTCTTTCCTAAGAAAGTGCTTTGTGTAGACTTCATTCATAGACTATCCTAAAATTTGGTTCTTAAAATGAAAAGCAAATGTACTAATTCATTTACCCCGATAACTGGTAGATTGCATTTTACCTCTCTATCCATTGCCATTTTCTTTTCCAACCTTTTATTATTTAAACTTGTACATTCCTCTATTCCTTGTGTGTCGGTCCTGGTGGTGTAGTGATAAGCTTACTTGCCTCCTAAACCCAAGATCGCGGGTTCGATGGAAATTTCGGTTTTAAAACCCCTTATGACTTCCTTCGGAAGGAAAATAAAGCCGTGGGTCCCGTGTCGTACATTTACGGAACGGAAAAGATCCTCAAGCATGAAAAAAAGGCCTCTGAGCAAAATTTGTCGGTCGTTTCACGCCCTATTTGAATAGGACGCTAATGTCCTGAGATGTTGAAGAGCATCCATCAATAAACCAAATCAAATAAAACAAAAAGGTATTCCTTGTTCTTATCTTGCCCTTGATCCATTCATCCTTTCCATCCATCTTACCCATGTTAACTTAGATTTCATGAACAGGGACTTTTTTTTTTACTAGAAACACAGAAAAGAATAAAACACGAAGAAAAAGTCACAAATTACTAATCACAGAAAACAAAGAGAAAGTAAGAAATAAAATTAAAATAAAATAATAGATAAATAGTAAAGAAGTCAAAGGCAACATACGCAAAAGCAAATTCAAATTAATAAGCCAAATTAAAAGCAACACCAGAGGTGCAAAAAATATAAATGAAAAATAATATAGTACTATTAACAATGTAACTAAAATAACAATAACTAAGAAGCAGAAAAGGATAAAACACTAAGAAAAAGTCACAGATTAGTAATCACTAATGTTTTAATACTTTTCTGCTTTTCTAGTTTATTTTATTATATATATTTCCCGCTTTAATTAAAAAAGCTAAAACTCTAGATGGCTTTAATGTTTACGCATCTCATTTGATATTTGAAACACACATAATTTATTAGGGCACTGACTCACAATAAATAATATTTAAAATATAATTTCATTTACATGTCTGAATTTTCAACCTGCGGTTTCTATCCCTTTTGATGCTAAACTTCAATGAATACTTTTAATTGTTGGTTGGAAAAAAGTATCGGCTGATTAGTTTTTCCTCACCCCGAAAAGAAAAATGACAAGCCACTCAAGATGCTGACAGACTTTGAAATAATTTGTCACCATTAACAATTAGGTATCAATAGACATGGGAGCTTAAAAAGGAAACAAAAAGTAAGAGAACAGATAATAATTTCACATAATTATGTACAAAATTGCATTTGTATTAAATTAGACATAATGGGAAAAATGTTCAACTCTTACATAAAAATAACTTATTTATTTTTTGTTATTTACGCTATTTAACAACTCTGGTCTTTAGCGTCGGAATCAATTTAAGGCGTGAAACGGTCGATAAATTTGCTCAGAAGCATCTACTTTCAGGTTTGAAGTTATTTTACGTGCTGTAAATCTACGTCATGGAACCAACGGCTTACTTTACTTCCGAAGGAAGCCATTCTTAGGATTTTTCGCTTTTAAACTGCACCGACTCTGTCCGGGTTTGAACCCGGGAATTACGGGTTTACGTGGCCAGTATGTTGCCATCAGACCATCAAGACAAAGAAAAATTTAATGAACGTGTTTTGGTAATTACAGTGTGGAACAGACTTTGAGGAATTATAGCTCACGCGAAGAGGATCAATTTTTGTTAAGAAGCTTATGTTTGATCATGAGTTATTCTTTGGGGTTAGAAGCGCATCCTTCATCGCGCATTACTCAAGTGTGGGCCTTTAGTTTTTCTTATCTATCCTGATACGTTGTTGTAGTTTATTGTTGATTTGTATGTTGTGCATTCCATTCTTTTTATTATCCCTATCACACCGTACCTAAGGTTTAATGCGCATTCAGTCTGACTTCCCGGCCACATTGAAGTCGTATGTAAAAATGTTCTGTGTTAATGCAGAAAGTACTTTAAGACCGGATTTTAAAGCACCATTTACTATGCTGTGGTTCTAGCATGATGGAGTCCACCGCATCGCAGCACTGATGCGCGCGCACATTTAACTTCAGAATTTGAAGAACATGGTATAAAAACAACAGTACATATTGCGAGGCTAGGGCGATCGCTCCATTTAATGCCCCTTAAAAATTTCTTTGGGAGCATGGTAAGAGTGTTGTTTACAGTTTTCATACTTGGAACTCAACATTAAAAAAAGAAATATAAATTCACGATTGGAAAATAAATATGAAAAAAAAAGATATGTAATATTACAATATATTTTTTATTTTACTTCAATATTTTTTCTCTACTTTTAGGGAAAATGCTTTGAAAAGTTGTACATTTCAAATTCGCTTCACTATTTCAGTTATTTATATTTAGATGTATAACAAAGAATATCATTTTAATTACTTAATGGCCCCAGAAGAAGAAAGTGGCATGATATTATAACCGGCGAATATGCAAACCAGAGGAGCAAAATATTACTGGATGAAGACTAGGGTAAAGTGTATTATATTCGCAGTGTCTGATGATTTTGAGAAGCAAATCTACAGTTGCAAAAATGTTATTAAATACCTTGTGGTATTACTTACTTTTATGAGTAAATATTTTTATGTTCGAATTTAATAAAGCAATTAAAAAACTATTGATTTCGAATGTCATATATTTTAAAGATGCGTATCAAACGAAAAATTTAAATGAATTTTTAAACGTATTATTTATTGTCGCTTTTACTGCGTTGGTTTACTCACAACATCTATAGATTAGACGTAAATTCTGTAGCTTAAGTCTATTTATGTTTGAAATGAAATGAACTGATAATTGAACTTTACAGATAAGATTCCCCTGGCCGAGATTCGAACCGGACTTCCGGATTATTAGTGTCAAACACTACCACTAGATGGCCAATTCTTTTCTTAAATCGTTTTCATGATCTAATTATTTATAACAAATAGTGATATTTTATGCCTTCCTCATTCACGATATTAATTCTGTAGATTTTCGGAACGATAGTAAATAGATGCAAACATGTAAATATATCTTTCCATATGGACTATAAGCTCCTTGTCTTTAAGGTATAATATCTCTGAGGAAACATGGACAAAGTATAACACCATTTTGTTGTACAGGCATACATTTGATTGCAGTGTTCTTTTTAAGTACAATGCAAACAAATGATATTCCCGAAAGGAGTTGCTCTCTGTAACATCCCATTTGATTAATTTTTAATTTTTATTGGCAATTGAAACATAACCATATTTGAACTAGTGCGCTGTCTAAGACGTAGATAGCCGTGAGTGTGCCTCGTGCAAGCGTAGCAAGAGAGATGAACGGGATATTTTACACAGTTTTCGTTACTGTGTAGCTAGCTGTGGCTTCAGTATATTTGTTTATGTCTGCCCAATTATGGGATTTTATGGATCCTGAAGCCCAGCACAAGAACCTGAATGCAGGCGATATGAGTTTAACATATATTATTTTTCTACTTTTAGTTGTATTGTGGTAAATATGGAATAACGAATTTATTTTATTTTAACAGCAAATGTCAAATACTATAATTGATCACTTTTGAAACCATTCCTAAACTCCCCAAATAATATTTCAGTGTACGCGGAATTATATGAAAGGATTCTAATTCTTTGCACTAGTCATTTATTATTTTCCTCCATTTTTTTTTTAAACTGCCAACTGCAGCGGCACGGTATCTCACTAGGATCATGTAGAAAGGTAAGGGATAAATTTTAATGAAGCGTCAAGAACTAAGGAGTCAAAATTGAGCTCATATATATCACTTGTATTATTTATAGTCAAAAGTCATAATTTTGAGCATAAAACATTTTATTATAATACTATAGAACTCCCTCTGCGATGCATACGTTAGACTTACTATTACTATTAATTTGGACATCCTATGCCTCAACCTACCCATATAAAAGGGCATGCTTCGCCACTGGGGGCGGAAACAATCTATAAAGACATAATGTGAAATTATTTGAGTTTTAATAGCACGCCTTATAGGAAGTCGCAATTTATCAGCATTATGACAAATTCGGAATTGAAAGGTAAGCAAGACCAATTTAACACATAACCTCTTGCAAGATGTGCATGTGTGGGAGAAGGGAGGCACGGTACGAGAACATAACATTGAACTGAACTCAAAAATGGATAAATGACTTTTTGACAACACACCAAATTTACAATGATATTTATTTCGATGTGTATATGTAATGTGATGCAATCTAAGATTATTAACCATTTTAACCATAGTTAATTTTATTCTCCATTATATATACTCAGTTTAAAAACATCGATTATCGCAATTTTCTAGATGAAATAACAGTTCGTTTACTAGTGACAGTTACTCCAATTTTCATTTTGTGTCATTATACGTTTAACATGTGTTTAATAGAATTTGAAAAATATCTTATTCTATTTAATCGTTAATGGTAAAAGTGAAGTTATTCGAGTAAACATTTCTTAATATTTTGAAGCTTTTATTCTTCTATGGCTAGTTAATATAGCAAAGCTAACTTAGCTTTGCCTCATTAAGGGTTATGCGTTATTAAATGCCGTATTTATCAATTATAAATACAGCATTTTTAAAATATTCTTTTATGTAATATAAAATATGTTTATTTTTTTAAAAAAAACATTTTTCACTCCTGGTTAGAGTTTGTCAAGAATATTACAAAAGAAATTCAGAGATATATTCTATTTTGCTTTGGTGTAACAGTTTATTGTTATTTTTTAAATAATGTACATTAAGTCTGAAGTCATCAATAAAGCCTATAGCCAGGTACCACATGTGTTTTAAACTACTATTTATTTCATTTGCTGCCAGGCACTTCCTCTAAACTAAATTAAATTAGCTTGTATACACAAGGGACCGAAATAGCTAAACAAAGGATACTGCACTGCTTTAAAATTAAAGTAGTAAGCTCTCATTTAAGTTCTGCACTAAAAAAACTCTTGCTTGAAATGTCTTTGTACTCACATAAAGGCTCACGGATGTATATACCATTTGTTTTCATTAATCCCGCCCATGTTTTTACACACAAAAAACAGAACCTTCTCTTTATTCAGAAACTTTAAAACTTTTAATATGGTATGCCGCTGTTTGGATTTAAAGGCATCTTCTCCTACAAGAGAAACTTCATCAACCCTTCGAACTTAAGAGTTGCTGAAAGTTTCAGCGTTTCATGAAGTACTCCACACAAAAATTCATGAAACGTAAACTTTCCGGGCTACAGTATAGCGCCCAGAACTACCTCCTTTTAAAATGTAACGACATATGCTAAAATGAAGGGCAGAGATTGCAAGGGATGAAAGAGGGAGGTAGGGGAAAAGAAAGGGAAGGGATGTTTCAAAGATAGTAGCCGTGAAAGGGGCTGAATAGCATTTTGTATCTGTGGCGATGAAGCCATCCTCATTGGTAGTTTCCATGAATGCATCATAGTGAAAGTGAGCAAGCAGAGGCAACTGCTAAACGGAAAATAAAACCATCAAAGAATTTTAATAACTTTCCATCCGAATCTATTATGTTCCAAAATGTTTTAACTTGGAGCTTTTTTATAACTGTCTAGCTGTTGAAGGTAAAACTACATCTAAGGAATTAAAACGACAACCAAAAAATATCAGGTAATAATATCAGACGCATCTATGCATGAATATTTCTAGCAAAACTTATTGTTCATTCATTTAAAATAATATAGCTCCAAATTCTCTAGATGTCATCGCAAAACTTCAGAATCATCCCGACTACACAATCTCCTAATTATGTTATTAATATTTAAATAAGTTCTACAATTAAAATAATAGCTGCACTTTGATGGGATAGTTTACCCAAAAGAGATTTTTTAGAGTATACAGCGGCTGCTGACATTAACGATTATCATAATTCTGTTATCATATTTATATATTACGTGTTATATTAAATTTTGAAAATGCATAGTAACAATTTACCTTATGTACTTTTATTAACAGTTGTAGTTTTATTTAAAAACAATTCGTTTGAAAAAGAGTGTAAATTGTCGCATATTTAATACAACTGATTTGGTAACTGTACAGTAAGGACACATCTATCCCATCCACTTTCACAGACAAATGCAAGCTTCAAAAACACAGTTGCAAGAACCGGAAACGATGCAATTGCCTGTATAAATAAACCCCATTATAACCAGAAAAAAAAAAAAACAACGAATGTAGCACAAATATTTATGCGGGAAAAAATAGTAGTGAATGTTAAGAATTAGCACAATTAACGTAATAAAAATTATTGTATTGAGAGTGAATGACTTAAGAGTTAAGCATTTTAGTCATAATACTGCTCGGTTTACACTATACTTGATTCTTGTAAATAAAATAGCAAATACTTAATGAACGCAGAGATAAAACATTGACACACTAATGATTTCTTATTTAATCAAAGTTAATTAAGGACTTCATTATTAAAAGTGTATATAAAATATTTTTAAAAAAATGTTATACTAAAGCCAATGTCATTTGCCAAAAAATTAGAATGTCATGCTTAAAATTAAATGTGCAAGTTTTCCCTTAACTTCTAGAATGAGACAGTATTCGCAGAAAAATGAAGAAAACTCAGCATGCAGTAGGCAAAAACTAGCTTTCGCATAATTTCTTACGAAATCACAAGATATTCCACGTGTTTTTTCAACGCTGATGACCTGAGATGTTACACAGCGTTCCGAAATATTTTCATACAGTTTCATATGGTTTCATACAATTCTGAACCGCAAATATTTTTTTCCGTAAATTATGTTCAAATATTGCTCGTATTGTAAACAGTAAGCTTGTAAGTTTATTACACTGCTACGTTATAAAATAGTGTATGCTTGACGAAATATTAAAACAGAGTGTCTGTGTTTTTAATATTAAAATTTAATTTATTAAAAATTTAGGAGCCAAAACGTTGCACACCCTTAATAGATGAGTGCGGCTATTCATTAATAGCACAATTTTATAAATGTTTAATTTGTTATTCACAATTTTCTCATATTCGAACATAAAATAATTACAGTATCTGTTTCACGGAATCAAACTGTCCATAAAAATGCAATGTTAAGCTTGATTGCTTGCAAAAGTTACACATAGGAAGATGAACTTCAAATTTTGCTTGTCTCATGTTCACTGCTCATTTGGAGCCGAACTTAAACCCTAGGGAACCAATGTTGGGCACCAGAGCATTAAGTATAATTCGTTTTTAATAGCAATAAATAGTTATCTGAATGATTTTTAACACTGACGCAATTCAATACTAAATATATAATAAAAGGACAATTGCTAAGGCGTTTAACCCTATAATTATTCACTTAGTACCTTTTCTTAATAAGTTAGATTCTTAGAACATTATACTAAAGTATTACTGATTTATGTATTTCTACATAAAAAGTTCATATCTTTTTAGGCTGCTACATCTACCTTAAAGCGTAATTAAACCTATAAATTACATAAATTGTTATAAATAAATATTCTCTTTTGCTGCTATAGAATACTTCAGTTCTTTTAGAGTGAAGATAAGTGTTGTGCTCTTAAAACACCAGTAGTGGCTTCTAGCAAGCAGTATACAGTGTTTAGTTATGCTCTCTCCAAAGCTTTGCATGCATACAAAGAGGAGGTTAGAAAAATAACATTAACACGAAACTTACCCTTTTTGCTGTGCTAGCTGGTACAAATACACGTTGATCAGATGGGGGCTTCATGCTGAAGAATGAACGACCTACTTTCACACAACCGGAACCGAAACGAGGGCAGGAAAACGCGTGTTTTGGGGAGGCAAACAAACTCCGCGGCACTTCGAGCATACAGCAGCACGGCGCTAAGAGAAGATGGCCGACAGAGACAGCGGCGGCGGAACCCGATACGAGAGGCGCGCCCGACCAGCCGGATGGGCAAAAACCTGCAAACGGAAACATTCATTACCATCAGATAAACTAGTAAGTGTTTTAAGGGACAAAACAAAATTCTAAAATGCAACTTATTTAATGGTTTTTAGAGTAAGAAAACAAGTATGTAAATAGTTCCTTTCACATAATAATTAAACATCTGTCACTAGTTGCTATTTTAAAAGCATCTAGTGCTACTCAAATAATTCTAAGATATACTCAATATTTTATGCATGTGTATGAGAATTAAAAGCTCAAGTAAATAAATTGTAACGTTTTAACAACGTTTAATTAATACACATTAGATACAAATTATCTAATTTAATGCACTCTTTCTTATGAACTTCCATATGAGAATAGGTAAATCATCATATCACAATAATATTGAAAACAATTTTAACCCAGAGGAGTAAATTATTACCTATATCTCAGGGACGACTTAATCAGGAAGATCCATGCCAAATTTTGTTTTGTCTCACTTGCAAAATTCAGCATCTTTGTATTATCACTAAATAATGTTGTTTATTATACAAACTAAATTAAAAACTGAATATTTACGAATTGCTTTACTATATTTATATTTATGCTAATGTGTTAGAATTAAGAATAATAATTTGCAATAATAATGCAAATCTTAGCATTTAAAATGTCTACTATTGTACTAATTGCTAAGGAAAAGTCAGAAAAATATATTATGTTTAATATCTTTATTAATCCACAAACTGTTTAGACCAGAACAAATACACTTGAATTTATACAAAATATTAATAATATTAAATATACCCTACTCATGTATAAATCATTTTCAATTAATTTAATTAAATTGAATTATTTCCGTATGTCTGTTAATTTATTGGTACTTTTGGTATTAAATTTACAAATTGAAATTTAGTTAATGCAATATGCTATTAATATTAATTAAAACATGTTTTACATAAGTGATAATCCTGGAAGTCCAAATTAGATGGTAAACGATTAGCAACAAATGCTGGAAAACTAACTTTCCTTTTTCTCTAAAATAATTCTAAGGAAATTGTAACTACTCATCTAATCCGCATTATTTACTAGACTTTTATAGTGTAAGCAGAATCAACAAAGTTCATATAAAGAAAAGTCGCCATGGCAACATAAATTGCAAAATCTTTCAGCAAACTTTCCTTTAAATTATTTGTTTCACTACATATAACAACGTATTGTTTTTAATATGCCAGAATGATCAGGCTATTGAAAGCCATTACCTACAAGCTGTATTTGGCAATATAAAAATTAAAAATAGTAGAAACATTCATTATTTTCAATTTCCTTAAGAAGGAAGGTTACCAAAAGATTTTAACTTTCTACTCTGAAACTATAAGTTCTATTCAGTACATCATTCAACATTAGACAGGGTTAAATACAAAATATGAATCACACTAGTTCTCATATTCCGTATTTTCTACACCTATTTTCGGATGCACAAAGAAAAATACGGACAAACTGATTCACAAATCTGATCAATTTAAGTGCTGGTAACCGGAAAGCATCTTAACTTACGTTTACTTTCATTTTTCCATTTGTGGATAATAATACTACGAGATATGCCTAAAATTGATCTAATACTTTGATATGAAATTCTTCTTTTTCTAAGCATTCATTTGATTTTTAATTGCATAAAGTGCATTGCTTAGATTCTACTCAATGAGCAGACACTTAATATTCCTTTCGTCATACTTAGTTCCACAGATGCTAATTTTTGATAAACTTTTATCATACTCTTGGCTAAAAGAATATTTTTTTAAATAAACGATTAATTTGTTACTTTAACCATCATTTTATGTCACTAAAACTAATAAAATAAATTTTATTTGTCATCCTTGAATTTATTACTTCTTATAGTGCAAACATTTTGTTAGTTTGTTTATAATTAAGAAATAAATTCTTTTGCGATCATTTTTGCTGCAAATAAATGTAAAATTTCAATTGCTTCCTTAAACAGCGTCATTGTGACGGTGATTACTGTTAGATATGTTGCAATAATATACACGAGAACGATTTTGTATTACAAGCTAGGTTTTTCAAAAAGTAATACTTTTTGGAATATGTACTTTTTAAAGGGTATGCACTACAACGCACAGGCTTTTAAGAAATTCTAAGAAGGTTTGCCTTTACTATTGCCAAATGCTGTAGTAAAAACTTTGATCACATTTATTTCACTCAGGCGGAAATCAGTTTTGATTGGTTCTTGAGGAGAGAATAAGTCCTAGAGTTGATGATACCTATATACTGAACGACGTCTGTTCATCAAGGCGATACACGTCCTTTAGCAGCCATTGACTTACTCAACACAGTATTTGTTTAAGACCACACAATATTGAGAAAACGCAGGACCCAGGGTGGTCTTTAGTATCATGTGCTTCCGACACGTTTCATTCACTCAGACACCGAGGGTGTGTGTGTGTGTGTGTGTGTGTGTGTGTGTGTGTGTGTGTGTGTGTGGCGGGGGTGGGGGAACTATCAACATCTCAGGAACTTTCTGCCGTTACTAGGGAAAGGTAAAAAGTTTCTGTGGTAGAAAAACGTGGAATGTTTGTTTTATTAATGAAACCTAGAAAATTAGCATAATAATAAAGAGAAATATTTTGAAACTAAAGAATCAATTTCGAAAAATTCGAGCCTAATTCTTTATGTTCAACTTATGTCTTACACACGACTGGAAAGATCAACCTGTATGTATGAAAAATATTTTCTCCAAATTCTTTTCATCCCTTCCAAGAAAATAAATCGCAGCACTAATAGTTCTAACGTTTTGCTTGCTGTTTGAAAACACTAATGTAAACACAACTATCTCTGCTCCTTCCGTATCTGTCCCTTTCCTCTAAAGCGCGCGCGAACACATTAACGCACATGCACACACAATAAATCAATAATTACTGTGTAAACACTGTCTATTTTGGTTCTGGATAAAAAAAAAGTGTAAAAAAACATTTACTTTCTGTTTCAGGTGTGCAGATTTCTGAAGTAATTTCACAAGAAGATCTAATAACAGACATCACTTTAGCTCTTTCTCTTCAACTCTGGTTGCCATTTTGAACTCCGAGGCGTGATTTATTTCACACAAATGCACTTTGCCACAATTCTGGATTCCTTGTCACAGCTAAACGCGCACATTTCACACAAAACAACAAATGGCCAACTAACTTCCCTTCACCAAGAGGTGGAAAGTAATGCGAACAGTTCGGAGAAGAAAATGACGCCTATAGCTAACGAAATTTTTCTTCTTCTTCTTCTTCTTCTTTCGCAGGTTTTTAAAAACCGTGAGGGCGTCTAGCAGAATGTTGCTTCACCTTTTAGTATGCACATAAAGACGATGGAGTAGATGAGGAATGAGGGGGGGAGGGGGGGTAGATTCACGCAAGTTGGGAAGAAAAAAAAAATCATTTACCGGAAAAAGAGATGTGCGATAAAAGGAGAAGGGCAGAACGTATTTTTTTTGTTTTTTACTTCTCTCTCTTCTGCGATGAGGGATGTAATAGGAGTAAGGGGGAGGTTTGAGGGATGAGCAGATGAGAGAAAAAAATAAGGATTTGATGGTAAACAAAGAAAAAACTTTGATAAGGTCTGATGCCAGAGAGTTAAAATAAGATGTCCAACGAAAGCAAACGCATTGGCTAGAAGCAATACACGGCTACTGTAGGAAGCTATGGAAGACGTCAGGAAGGCAAAAAGGTGGGCCCCCCTTCAACCATGTATGTGTATGTATGTATGTGTGGTACATAGGATGCGAACCCATAAACCAACCTTCCTTCCTTCCATTCGCTTGTCTACTCTTTCGTATCTTTAGTTATGGCCTCAACAAAACGGATGGCTGGTACACCAATCGAACTTTTACACACAAACTTGCAGGCCCCAAAGGAAGAAGAGAAAAAAATAGCATGCGAGCGTTGCAGGACCGGAAAATAAACACAAAGTTTGCATCCTACACGTGCATGCAAAATGAGATAAATTAAAAAGTTAACGGTTGCATACTCATTTCGTAAAACAAGCTAAACTTTTCAGGTGGTTTTGGGTTCGAAGATATTATTTCCAGTGACCTAGATGACGTTCTACTTCTTTCTAAGCATCTGTAGTATTAGAATATTTTAGTAACTTGGTCGAGAGGTCTATTGCTGCTTAAGCAGGAAAAACTGACAATAAAAATAAACACATATTCTAATGGGTCTCACATTTGATATTTCTAAATTAGCCTCGTTGTTGTACCTTCTACATAACTCATTTACCTCAGAAGAAACAGCATAGTTAAGTGTTTACAGCGTTTACAATTCAATTAATGCATAGAATACTTTAGTGACCGTAATGACACTTAAATTCTCTTGTATTTATCTTGCAACATTTGTAAGTAACAAGATTGAATGCTAAACACATGCCTTGGGCTTATGGCAGTTTTATATTGTTTTAATATATCTCAGAAAGTTAACAATTTTAAGATTTATTAAATAATAAATGAGTTTACCGCCAATAAGATGCAGCCTTCAATATTATTACAAAATTATTGTAATACAAATATGTTACATTCTGAGTTGAATTGAACTGTAATAATTACATAAGCACATTCTTTCTATTAATGTCATCCAGGCATTCAAACCGTTTTATGTCTTGGAATTAGCGTTCCTAATCAATGGCAATCAAACGAATAAAATTCCGGTGAAGATTTTCTACAACATACATTAATTCTCATGCAATTATACTATGGTACTGTTGCTGTTATTTAAATAGTCTAAAACACAGATAAGCAATTACGTTATTTAACAAAGTGTTCCCTAATGTATTCAATGTGATTACAGTTAAATTTAAAAATGTTCATTGTGCATGCATTTATAATATTATGGAGTTTTTAAATTTGCCATCAAATTTATATGCAATTTGACATTGTCAATAGCGTTATATTTTAAGCTCATGGCAGACAGACAAATTAACTCTGTTACTTCATATCAACCGGGGATTAATTTAATATTAATGCCTGTATTAGCAACGAAACCTATATAACGTTACTCAAAGGCAAATTAATGTTTTAGAAGAAGAAATGTTAATAAATCTGCCAATGATATTCTAGCAATGTTCATTTTAACACAAATAAAAGAATTTACAAATTATTCAATTTAATTTGTACCTTTGAAATATAAAAATAATTCTAAATAAATATTCAATCGAGAAAACCGGAATTTTTTGGTACTGAATTAAAAAAAAACCCTTATTAATAGTAAAAAAAATCAAGAATATTCTCCAACATGATAATTTGGCGGTACGGCATTTTTAACAATGTTTAACGTCCATTTGGTGGGCACTGATGAAGGATATATTTGATAATTGATAAATTATGAAATATTTTTAAAGAAAAAAAAAACGTTCCTAAGTTTAAAGGTACCTTTCGGAATTCTCGGACTGAAGGAAACTGGGAAAAATCCTCAGTCAGGGAGGACTGAGGTGGGAATCGAACCCCACACTTCTTACTCACGAGTGCGTGCATTTACAACCTCGGCCACCTGTGGCGGTCTCAATACGCTCCAATTCATCTATATACAGAATAGGCTAAAACGTTCAATAAAATGTTCTAGTAACCACATAGCAAATACATGAAAAGTATTACAGTATCCAATATCATTGCGCAGAAATATTGTTGAGTTCATTTACGTACAAAGCATGGTACGCCTGGCTGTACCAAAAAGTATCGATGGAAAGAAAACGATTATAGTTACCTGATGAATATGCGGCGATGGCGAAACACCCCAGAACTGCTCTGCTGGAAGGTAGGTACGAACCTTCCTTGTCTACTGTGCGGACACTTAACAAGTCCCCTTGTTTCGCGCCGTACAACATTATACCATATGGCTAAACGCAACACCGCCAATCGCCAACAAAGGCCATATCTTTTCTTTATTTCATTCGCTATTAAACAGTTCTAAAACTGTTAATAACGTATACCCATAAAATGAGGGAAAAGAGAGTGAGATGAAGATAACCGTGCTACCGGGTATGAGAGTATGATTGAGAGAGACAGAAAGAGATAGAGACAGAGTGAGAGAAAGAGAGGATAAGAGGCCACGAACACATCCCATGGAATACAATGGCAATGATTTTAAACAGTCACATGATAAAAGAAGAGGATAGAAAGAGTATGTTAGGGCATTTTTCTGTCTTTTAATTGCAGTTTAACTAATATTTCTATAAGGGAATTACAGCCCTAACTTTTGTGCTCAATTCCAAAGTTTAAATAAAAAACAAATCATGCCTAGAAAGCATTACCTTTTGCATTACAGCACCAAGAAAGTAAACGAACTATTAATTTATTTTCTAAAATCTAAGTACTAACAAACGATTTATTAAACAAAAATAACAAATAAAAAGTTATTTAAATATCCTAAAAGTAATATTTTGAATTATTTAAATGCATGTTAATAAAATGTAAAACGTTCTACTAAAATAAACAGTAGGGCATTGTATAAAAGCTACGAATTAATTAACAAAAGCAGTTACTTTGTTGCAAAATTAAGTTATAATACATGAAAATATATACTTTTAACATGCTCATCTGCTTGAAGTCTTTTGCATCGTTATACTATGCACCCAAATATTTTATCATATCAATATATCCTTTTCATAGGTTGAAATAAAACATGAATAGCTCACCCACCCTTTCTAATTGACCACGTATATATTTTTCTAAAAAACACATCTAAACACTAAAAATTTTACTTCATAAAACATATAAATTTCGTAAAAGCGTATTAAGCAAAGGCGGTTTGATTTAATTTAGGATTCAGAGTTTATAAATACTTACAATACTTTTAAAAAATGCATTAAAACTTTACTATGTTATTTTTAAAATTCTTTCACAGCGAAAATCAATATTACTAAATAACTATAAGTAAGGACACTAGATATCAAAAACTGTTACTTTTTAATATTAGAAATATAGTTTATTTGATGCAGTTTGCATACAAAAAGACATTTAATAAAACGTCCCTCTCAGCTATAGTTCAAATGAAGCCTACATTAGTATTATCACAATAAGCAGATTTCATAGAGGCTGCGGATAGCCTAAGAATATCTAAATTTTGCAACCGAAGGCATAATAATTCCTGCAGGCAAATTTAACAAAAATTATATAAATTAACAAACCTCAGTAATGAATTAACAGCTTTAGGCAATAAGCTTAATTGTAATTGAATAAAATCAATACTAGAATTTAGAAAAAGTAAACACTTCTGAAAATGTAATGTAACTATGCACAAAACAATAGTAATGAATCAGGATATCCATAGAATTTAGAATTACGTTTTGTTTCTAGTTATTACTGCAATATATAATCTGATAAGAAACTTTAAACTCATATCAGAGGAATTCCAGAATAACATCTAATATACAATACGATTATTTCAGTTAAGAGCCGCCTGAGTACGACGCCTTACTGGGGAATTACAGCGGCCGCAATGAGGGGGAAAAATAATATAAAGTCGCCGCGCGTATGGTTAATATTTTAATTTTAGTACTTCATAAAATTAAACTGATAATAATAAACCCTAACATGTGTTATAAGAAATGTTGAAATTGCTGCCCTCAGCGGCAATAATAACCAACATCTACGTAGAAAAATGCCGCATTTTATATAAATTTTCTTACGATTCGCCTTACCTTACCACTTCTTATAAACATCCACTTTCATATATGTAGCATATATAAAAATGCGTTCAAGACTATATTTATGTAATGGCATAACTAGTGAATTAGCATACTTATTACATTCAATTTATCTGCACATGAATTATACGGCCTTGACGACTGGCTTACGTCAGTACGGCTATGCCTGCCCATAGCTAAAATAACCTAACTGTGATAGTTATAAATTTAGTCAGTTCTTTGAATAGATGTTATAATATGACCCGCAAATTATTATTCCATAGGTTTCACCCAGGATTTTGTGTTAAAACAAGCTATTTTCATATCATAAATTAATATTTTACAAATTTTTATAAACATTATGCTATAAACACAAATTTACTATTTCAGTGCAACATAATGCAGTTAGGAATAGTCCAGTTTTCTGACTTTTGTAATCTATCCGGTCAATTCAATAAAAAGTATTCTTTATAGTAGCGTTCAAATTTCACGAAGAATGTATAAGAACGAAACAAAATAAATTAAGTGTGCAATGATGTTGAGTTGTATTCAGGGGTTAATAGTTTAACATTAACGTGACTTTAAAGTCACTTATTTAAGGGGGTATATCGAAACGAAATATAAAACCAAAATAAAAGAGAGCCGTCTGCTTCTCCGTATTTGAGAAAGTTGTTAAACATGGCTTAAAACTGAAAAAAGTGATCACACATTTTTAACCAACTCCCACCAAAAAGTGTCTGCAAGTGATAACTTGCATTGTAGGCAGAACTTAAGCAAATAAATTATTACCTACATATGACTTCAAGAACTCTTCAGAAATCGAGAGAAACATTTTAGTCAAGGAAACTAATCTTTTACCAGAAATACAAATCGAAAATCTTGATTTTTGTATAATTCTTCCCGTATTAAAAGTATCTACCAACTGAAGCTTCATTAAAAGTCTAATTATTTTATCGATATATTCAAACATTTTAACATGTTGGTGTAGATGATAAATTTAAATCAGCACTATTGAGATTAAATGATTTCTGCATTAATGTCGTACATTATTTTGTAAACTTAAGCTGACTATGTTAATATAATCTTATGTGCACCTTCGACCTAGTAATTTAAGTCTTACGACTTCGACGAAAGAGGGCACTATTGCAGGAAGACATGTGATCAGCATGTCGGCACCCAGCCGGTCGCAAATCACGCAGCATTCGTGATCGAAAAACGCTATCTCTCTATTAGGCAGTTCCTCAATTGTCCTCACGAGGCTGGGTAAAGAACCATGAGGCTGAATTACACATCTGTAGCATTCCTTTAAATTGCATGTTGGGTTACGATAGCATTTGAAAGGTTAAATATAAAAATACATTGATTGGTGCATCATGAATTTAGATCAGAATATTAAGTAAATGTAGGGATTGAGTAAGTGACTTTTAACTGCAGAGAAATGTTAATAAGACTAACTAGTAGTATCAGAAATATGGCCATAGAAATGGACAGATGAAATAATTAAGTGATATAGTTAGAAATTATAACAAATGTATGCTAAAGAGTTCTGCATAATAAATCAAACAAATAGCTAAGTATAAATCATTCCAATGTCGAAGGAAAAAGCAAAGAATAATTGAACAAAATCACCAAAATATTCAGACTTAAATATATTTCTTACTCTTTCAGATAAGCTTTCTATTTCACTCAGAATAAACTCCAGTTCTTTGAACTTGCAGAGATTTTGGGGAGCAATAAATCTTTGAAGATCAAGAATAGTTTGCACTTGCACATCATAAAAACAACACTCTTGAGCACTTTTCATGGCCTGTACTGCAATTGAAATAACTGCGCTAAAATCCTTGGCAGTGAAAGTTGATGCATTTCTGAGAGCTCTATATCCTCTGATGCGAACTTTGCCAGAATATTTTACAGAAATATCTCACCCTAGGAAAAAGTTATTCGGAGGTCAGGGAGAAAGAGAGGGAGTATCCACTTATTAAAAGCTCTAAAATTTCTGTATACCAAATTCGTTTAGAACTGAATAATTTTCTCCAGTAATGTCACCCAAAAATTAAATGAGAATGTAAGAGCAACAGAACTAATTATGCCCCTGCAGAAAACATTTTAAGAACCGAGATGCTAAAAAAAAAGTCATTATTTTCTATATATAACCTAAAACATGAACAAAATGAAGTTTAATGAATATAATATGTACAAAATAGAACACATTAAACAATTCATGAATTGTATGAAAGACAGAGTTAATTAACGACATAATTTATATATATGCTATATAGTTTGAGCAGACTTTTAACGTACAGAATACAGAAAAAAAATATATACAACGAATTTACGAGCAGAAAAGGAATCAAAATAATAGGTACCTAAGAATAGAAACAAGTGGTCTCTGACCCCTGTAGGTGTTAACTTCAAAAGCTGCAAAAGTGTTTACGATTGATCAAGAGGATCGAAATCAAAGGCCTTCATTGGCTGAAATGTCGCGATACATGAATGTCAAAATGAGCCGCCAATGCTTAACGTCTCTAGTGTCATACACTGCCAACTGTTAATGCGTGAAACGATGAATCATATCCGTTCTTTCAAACATCGTATAATCCATACATTAAATACCAATACGTAATTAAATTGATTGAGGTTCAAGTACAGTAATCGTTCATAAAACGTATGCACGTTATTAAAATGGCTTATCCCTTTCACAAAGACCTTTACACTGACGACGGTGCCTTATAGATTAAGGTGTAGCCCGCTTATGGATGGGCTCCTGCTTATAACATTGATTTATGTTTGACTGTGTGTAACGTATGTTATATCGCAACGTAGCTATGACGCTGATACATATCGATGCTTGTAGCTTCCTCATTCTCGAAGTACTTGGTTTCATGACCCCTTTCTAATCAAAATGCTTGACACTTATTAGTTACCCATACAACAAATTCCAACTTTTTGTTTTGCACTTATGCAAATGAAAGCAGATGTTTTGTATAATCAGCTGTGGTGAATTACAAAGTTCCTGTCAAACAGTGTTTTTCAGGAAATTAGTTTTTAAATTTAACATAAATAAGTATCTACACAAACCTAGCATACTTCAAATAGTTTCTCAACTACAAGTAAACCTGAACCTCACAAAATACAAAGTCATGGTGCAGATTTGAACACATATAATGACTAAACGAAACGAAATAAAAGTATGAAACCTAAGATACACTGAAGAGTATGCCAAAGAGTTTCGGAAACATTAATTTCAATTTTGTGCGCAACACAACATTGAAGTGAATCACGCCATTTAGACAAAATGTGGACGGCGCACAGAAAAGTTCAATGCGTCCTGTGGCTTGTAAAATTTGAATCCATGACATGTGTTCGTCGTGAATCGCCGCGTGTAGAACGAAGATCCACCACACAGGAATAACATTCGCCGATGTAATAAGCTAAAGGATACTGCAGGCATATTGGACCAAAAACGTTCAGGTAGGCCTTCGGTTGCATTGAAGCTATTCGAGATAGTTGCCTAAGGAGTCTCAAGAAGGCGGTGCGTACTTATGCTCGAGATCTAGGCTTGAAGAAGACTAAATTTCATTAAGTTTTAAAATTACGGGTTACAAACTGTAGTTGTTGAACGCTACGCCCAACTGTTTATAGAGTTTGCTGTACGATGTTGGATGAGATGGACAATGATGAAACATTCTTATAGAAGAGTGTGTTTAGTAATGAGACCAAAAGTGTTTGCTTGTTTCTGGATACAACATTTCTCCCGAGGTGGATTAGGAAGAGGTAGATGGAAGGCATGGTCACCACGATCGCTGGACATAACGCCTATAGACTTTTACTTGAGGGGTTATGCCAAACAATGTAATTGCAGAGTTCGTATTAATGACAATAACCATTTAAAAGAGAAAATCTGAGACGCTATTCATACTGTTGAATTTGATGTCCCTATTCACGTGTAGAATTGATTACAATAGTATTTGGATCTGAGCAGGGCATCAAACGTAAGCGAAATCGATCTGCACTAGCAAGTATGCAAACTTGGAGTCATTTTCTTTCATTTGGTGAAGGTTTTCACACTTCTATCTTGTTTCGTTGCTTTTGTGCGACTGTTCAACACTGCACCGTGACTTTATGGACACACTGTATATGATTCGCGTAAAATGTGTGTGAAGAATATAAAAAATATAGAGACGCATTGTCAAAACCCTTTAGTTATCTTATAAAAATATCAGAAAAAATATATTTGATTTTACTTAATTTTCTAAAAAAGTGTTTCTAGAAGACCTGCTTTCTACAATACTACAGGAACATTTGTAAGTAATTGCCAACGGCAATCAACAAATGTACTTCGTGATCATTTGCCCGTGTACCATTTTCGCATGCAAGCGATGTTTTGATTAAAACATTATCCCACGATATATAGATTAGGAAGAGGTATAAGTGAGAGTGTAGGAAATGTATGTTTAATATCATATTGTGCCCTAAAGGTTTACGTGACTTCAATTATTTCTTTGTAGTTTTCAGCCCTTAGACCAAATGCTTAGTCAATGAAATAGAATTCAATACTTCCATTCACATTACCTCCTACTGAGGAGATTATATAGATGTAACCTTGACTCCTACGTACGTTTGATATAACTGTCAAGCTGTATGCTAAGTAAATTCTAAATAAATATGGTTTTATTAACAGACATTCATTATACAGTATTGAGCACAATAGAGTTGCATAAACCCGAAACGGCTGTAAAAGTTATTTGCTGTCTATAGTCGAAATAAACAAACAACTAAAATAAGAGTGTACATAAAAATAAATGACGCAAAATAAAAAATGAAAGAAAATATAGAATAAACGAGATAAGATATTTGCTGGGTTTTAAGCAGATAGGAGTAATGATATTATGTGGCCCGACGAGCTGAAAGAAACTCTGTTCTTATAAATGTAAAATAACGATTTTCTTCAAAACGTTTTTGTTTATTAATTTAATAAAGTTTTATGATATGTCGTCATGCCTGATCACCTCTACCACTGGATGAATCTGTCAGCTATTTGACGGTAGTTCAAAGTACGGTACATCACACAACTCTACGGATTGGCATATAGAGAAGTTAGGGTCATTAAAATATATGACTACCGCATATACAGCTTATTTGTCGCGAAGAAACGCCACTGTATTGGCCGTTAAAGCCGTTATGCGATCTTCCTTACTCCCTTTGACATTGCATCTTAAATCTTCTCAAGAATATATGAGATAAACAGTGCATACTAACTGTAGTAAAGTTGTTCTGATGTGACAGTGGTACGGCATTTGATTGTGAAAGAAACATTTTTTTCTTTTTAAAAGTTGCTTTAAAACATTAGAGTTTATAGCAAAAATGTTCAAACAATACCCCCCTTCAAGAATTGCTTTACAAAGAATAGTGTGCACAGTTACAGTGTTACATGTTATAGAAAACAAACAGATTTAACAGAGGAAAAATTGGTTGAAATAGGAGGCAGTCTAGTGCGTTCGCCATAAATATCAGCAGTCAAACTTGCACAACAGACAAACGTTTCTCCATTTTCCCTTAAGAAATGCAGCAAAGTTACTAAAGGTAAATCTTTACCGTGTCATTCTTTGCGAGATGGAGATCGTGTTCAAAGAGTGAATTATTGGTAATTGGTTCTTGATACGCAGTTTCTTTCCTTCACAGACAAATTGTAATTTCATCAGGAGCGCTGACTGGTGGCAGTAGTTCGTGACGTCATATACTATTTCCACCCAACTGAATGCATGTAGTGCTGTTCAATTTGCTACATTGATGCACGTTGTCAAAAGCTATGTTAGACATAATTAAAGGGATTATGTTTTTGCTGAAATGGAAGAGTTAGCAAAATGCTTAATATATAACAAAGCATTTAAATTTGAAATGTCGCTAACTTTATATCACTGTTGAGAATATAACTGATATATTGATGATCAGCGTATAATACTAATAAATCAACTCAAGGAAAAATTACATCTAGAGAGATACGAGTAATTGAACCTGAAACAACCTTTTCGCTGCAGCCAGTTCATACAGTGACCGCTCAGTGCTTCGAAAAGATAAATCTAAACGTATGATAACGAACGTTTACTTGTACTGCTGAGGCATGATTGTCATATGACCATTGTTGCTCATAAGTGAATATCACAAGTGAACAATGGTCTATAAATAGATCACTTCACTTTCACTTAATATTGTTAATTTCAGATTATTCATAGCCATGTTCTTATAGGATGCAATAATAATAATAATAATAATAATAATAAGAAGAAGAAGAAGAAGAAGAAGAAGAAGAAGAACAAGAACAAGAAGAAGAACAAGAAGAAGAACAAGAACAAGAACAAGAACAAGAACAAGAACAAGAAGAAGGTGGATATTTATTTCTCAAACTAGTCTTTAGATAGGACTTTCATTTACTCTGAAATAATGGTTGCACAATTCAATCTAGTTTTATATGAATAAATTTATATTTATTATTAATTTTGATTATGTCATGAGCTTCAAGCTCATTAAATCACAGATTATTTTCAGTATAACAAAATATGAAAAATTAATAGTCTTTATCGAGGTACTGTAATCATTTGTAATTTAATAAATACATTAATAATTTTTTAGTAAATATAAAAGAATACATGTTCTTTTCCATAAAATATATAATATTAATAATTCTTTTTGATAATGTGAAAAAAAAAATTCATTCTGTAGTTTAAACTTTTGTATTTTTAAATGACAAAGGTGTACGTGGTAATATCACTAAAATTAATGTTACTGTTCTAATTCTATACTTTATTTAAGTTTACTAGTTATTGAATTAATGCAATTTTTGGTGTTGCACGTCACTGACCAGGCTGAGCCAAGCGAGTCGGCAAAGAATTTACATGTCTTACTTTCAAGAAAGAGCAAGGCAGGCTCGCACGGCAAGAGCCCGCCCGCCCCTGGCCTAAATGAACTTGTGAATGCAAAAAATTGTTCGCGCTAGTCTTAAAAAAAACTAGTCATTTTGTAAAAAATTCCCCAGTATGGCCAGAAAAGGCTGGTCTTTGTGCGATAAGGGCCCAATCTTTTTTAATGAGACCTTAGCTGCGGTCGGTATCAAATACTAATCTTCATACCGCTTTTTCAGCAGATGAAAGAAGAAAAATTGTACGTTTGCACATATAATAGGAATATTGAATCCCATTCCAGGCTAATATTGAACATTAAAAAAAGAAAACCCACACTGTTGGCCGAGCTCTCTTTGACATGAACGCGTGAACGGAAGGTCTGCAGTTCGGTTTCCGCCAGGACCATCCTCTCTGACAGGGTTTTTCTAGGGTTCCTAAGTCGTCAATGGCAAATACCGCGGAGATATCGTAAACTTATACCCACAAAGAATGTAAATTAACAATACTATTAGATAGAAATAGATTAAATTTGTTTTAATTTTTAATTAATTTCTATTTTTCAAGCACATACACAAGGAAAAGAAAAAGAAATATGTGAAAAAACAGAGGTTAAATAACTTCTTATACAGCTAGAAAATCAATTTACACATAAAAGTATTAATAAATGTGAAACTGAAAGAAAAGGGGAGAACTGCTAAGTCACTATTTAGAAACTGGAAAAACGAACAAAATATTAAAAATAAGCAAAGAACACTGTAATCTGCAGGCGATTTAAAGAGTTACGAAAAAATTTGAAAATTAATAGAAGGAAAAATAATAAGATCGGAACAGAAGAAAGGAAATTATTTCAACTATAAACTTTTATACATTATGTCAAAATAATTTATTAAATTGTTCGCTTTGAAGCATCCATGTCGCAACCCTTGGAAGTTAATGAAGAAAAACCACATTTACAAGCTAACATTCCTTTCTTAAAAAAATACAACTTAAGGAATACTAAGTGACTGGTGTTTTTCTTGAGATAAGAGGAACCATTTCAGGGTTCTTGTAGTAGTAGGAACTATAGTAACTTTAAGGGCCGCCTGAAAGAAGCTGTTTACTGAAGTGCAGCTGCCGCAACTCGAAAAAAGAGAGGTAGAGTTGCGCATAAAATTATTCTTTTTATTTTCATATTTATATTAAAATTGAAAGCATATGAGTTGCATTCTAAAAGTTCTGGGCCTGACAAAAAAAAAAAAAAAATAAAATAAATAAATAAAAAAATAAAAAAATTAAATAAAATAAAAATAAATAAGAGATTTTTTTAATTTTATTTTTCTACATAGTCACCTTGTAAATCAATATATTTAATCCAAGATTTTCCAATTTTTTAATACCCTCAATAAAATAAAATTTGTCTAACTGTGAAAAATAAGTTTAAGCTTCAATTTCATCATTTGATGTGAATATTCTGAGAACAAAAAGTAATCGCTGGGAGTCAAAACCGGCGAATGTGAAAGCACTTGGAAGAGACAGTCACGCAGTTTTGCAGCAACAATACCAGATGTGTGTGAAGGCGCATTATCGTGATGAAAGAGACCTTTCTTTTTCGCAAGGTGTAAACGTTTAGCTCTAATAACACCCTTCATTTGGTCCATTAGTGAAATGTAATACTCTCTGGTGAAGTTGTGCCCTTCTGGAGATAGTCTACCAGCATCACAACATGAGAATCCCAGAAAACCGTAAAACTTTTCCTGCAGATGGAACCGTTTTTGCTTTCTTTTATGCACTTTCACTTGTTGCCCACTGTTTGGACTGCTCCTTTGTCTCTGGTATATAGTGATGTATCAGTGATTAAAATACTGTTATGAAACGTCGGAAAAATCATTGTAATTGTGTTTAAACAAGTATAAAATTTCTTTCAAAATGTTAATTCGAGTGCGTTTTTGGTCTACTGTCAACAAAAGTCACGCCCAAGGTGCGGAAAGCTTTCTCATACCCAAAATTTCGCGTAAAATGAGTAGACACGGCCTATCGAGCCAAATTGCATACCTTCAATAGGCGGTTATTGATACCGCACTGTGAATTTTTGACACAATCTCGTTAGTCGTAGCAGTTTTTAGGACACTCGGAGTGCTCATCATTTTGGATGTACCTATGACCACGGTTAAGTTTAGCAGCTCACTTTAACCGTCGAAAACGAAGGGAAGAGTCTTTTAAAGTGGAAACCAACTCCTTTTGTATTTATTTTGGGGTTAAACCCTTCAAAACAAAGTGTTTTATGACAGTTCGCATTTCAGGTTTATCCATTTTGTAGAAAATGTTAACAATAATTTGTTTACACGATCGTTACAAACAAGTGACTACACTTACGCGTATGAAGCTTTACAGCGTATCATCTAAATGAAAATACGTAACAAATACCATAATAATTTGGCTATCTTCACGACGTCTGTATGGCAGACCGGGAAGTTTTAGTACACCCTTGTAAAATTGTTTTATATTTAAAACTAATAATAATAGTCACTAGCCTGTGTTATAAGAGATGTTGAAAATAATAACCTTCGGGGGTAATACGTACATCATTTTATTTTTTCTTCTGTAAGAGTATAGCGGTTCGGGACACTTTTCTTGTCATTGAGAAATCTCGTCTTGCGTAACGTTTTAACAAGGTGTTGAGCAGTTATATCTGGAACACGACTGCCAGAGTATTTCCTTGCAAAATGCTTTACCATTTCTCTACAAGAACCAGTTTTCACACATGTATCGCATATCATTTATTTAAGACCATGTTTATACAGTGGCATAAGTAACAAAGACCAACTAGTAAACAATTACATACAATGAAAGCACCGAATAACATACGAGTCCTCAACCACTTGCTAAAAAAGCCACTCTCAAACTATCTACAAAATGCTGCCTGGACATGCAGTAAATATACGACCTTGGCAACTGACTTCTCCTAGCTCGCAACTCAAATAATGTCACTGTATAAACTAAACATAGCTCAACCGTGAATGGCTTTATCTATAATGCAATATGCTTTGTTGACTATACGAAATAATTTATATGGCATAAATAATATTCATTTTGCTCATTCTAATAGTTTGCTTCTAGATTTTTTTTATTAAAATTGTACAATTTTTATTCTGTGTTTTCTCACAAAGTTGTATCTTGGGTTAGATAAATAAATAAAATCAATCGGAATATCTTAATATTTAATATACAATTCACTTTAACAGAAACAAGAAATAAAACTGTCTTCGCAAAGTGTTTTGAATTCTATGACCACTCCTCTATTTTGCAGTAGAAATCTTTTGCAGTTATCAAGTACTTTATCGTGTTTTCGTCTTGCACGAGCCGACATGCAATGCGTGACCTTTACGATGGGTCTAAAGAACGATTATGCCTTCATCCTGCAAAGCCATCCTACACAGTAAAAAAGTATGCATTAAACATTCTGGTTTTATTGCCCAGACATTTCTAATTTTCCCTGTCGTTTTAATCTACCGCTGCATAAATTTCCCACTTTGTAACACATTTAATACGTGCGTGTATTACAGTATATAGCATCTGATACATCTGCAGGTTTGCTAGTGAGTGCATTTTCTGCCAGGAAGAAGAAAGAGACAGAAATGTCTCTGTGGTTTCTTCGCTCTTTTTTCCCCAGTACATAGTTTTGGGTGCTTGCTCCGACAGGTTGTTGCGTTGGTGTGGATGTGTGTGGGTTGGGTTCCTGGAGTTATGTCTTCTCTCTCGCACAGCCGTTTTATATTTCCACCCCTCCCCTATACTCTCCCGCTTCCCATTCTACGTGAAATGCTACATATGTTTCTCATCAAATGAACATCAGGTAAAGACACTTCGAAACGCGAGGGTAAGGGAGTTCCAGATTTGTGGGGTTTGAACATTACACCGGTTCACAAGGACTGTCTTAATATAAAAACAGTAACAGTTAGGTATTTATCTAAAGTAGAAATTGAGATTCACATTAATTTTATTATAGGTTTGAATCAGTGGATCAACTATGTTTGGACCGCAATGCTGAGCTAAAGGTGGGCGCTCTGCTATACGCCGGAAGCACGGAACAAATATGCACCGATTATTCGATGAATGGCGTGAAATTAACATATTATTCAATATAAACATTGAAGATTAACTTTTACCTTTGAGAAACAGAGACAATATTTCCTAAATTCATATTTTATGGATATGTGGATAATTTTTATAAACAAAAAATCTCCCACGCGTGAGGAACTTTATACATCCGAAAATACTCTACAGTTTTTTTGAATTACTGTTTACAATCTCACCTGTAACGTTACTTGAGAGTGATTCAGGTCACTATCTTCACATAGCATACAAGATTTTCATTTGGAAACTTATCAATCTGATTAATTACGTATTTAAAATGAATTTAATTAAAACAACGTCAATTTAGATATTAAGGGGGAACAGTTTTAAAACCAATGTTGATTAAATTTTAAGTTTAATCCCTCCTTAGCCATTCCCGCTTTGAAATATCAAATGACACCCACACTTTTGATATCTTTTAAGGAGGATGCAATTCTTATATCTTTCATTTCATATCGTTGTCTGAATATCTGAATGTATTTTTTTTCAGCTTTGACAGAATAAAAAAATTAGTCAGTTGTAAGAAGAAAAGCAACAAATTTGGGTAAAATTACAATTATTAATATAGCTTATTTCGTAATTTGACAATCCGTTTACATTTTGTTCTTCCTTTAGACTGTACACTATTATGAAACAATTTATTACCAAACGTAACAGTTACATTAAATATTCAACAGTTTTTCTGGTTTTATTCTGTCCAAATTGAAACAATATCAGAAAACAAAAGACTTGATAACATTTGAATTTTGACTAGAGGTGAAGGGGCAAAACCTGAAGTTTGATCAAATTTGGCTTTAAACTTCTCCTTATTATCTTAATTGACTTTGTTTTGTTAAACTTAAATGTATTTGACATTATTGATAGTTATTCAGGCTAATACATTTTGAAACGAAAATCCTCTGATTGCATTAATTCGATCCATTTTTGATCATCAAATTGTAATATTTTAAATAAAATTATTTCTTTCCTTCTACATTGGTGCTCTTATCGTTGAATTTAAACTTTCAATGGTATCGAGTGCAGAGACAAAATTAGCAGTACAAGAGTCATTATTATTATTTCATGTTGCAGTGATCGTACACACTTTCACCCTCGTTTGGAAATTTCCTGTCTTGGATTAATGCTACCTTGCTGAACTGGGTTACGTTTTTCGTGAAGAGTTTGCGCATTTTCTAGTGTCATTAAGACATTTTTTCGTAATTCCTTTCAAATTATATGGATTTAATTCGTTTTTAGACAGGTATTTTGTTGATTGGGTTGTTATTTGAGCTGAGAGATTCTTTATGATTCGTATACGAAGTCGAAAAATATTTTTTTGGTAATATCCTGCCTTTTAAAACATCAACCAGGCAAGATTGACTACAATACCTTTATGAAATTCTTCCAGCCAAGACGCACGACAAACTTTGTTTTGTACTATTCTTGCAGCATAATTCTGGATCTTGGCAGGTCATTTTTGAAAGTGATAATTTTTTTTCTAATATAGAAAACATACATTTAATAGATTTGATTCGTCAAATAACCCACATCACCCTCATGATATTGCATGAACTTTTTATTTGGTGGCATTAAGCAAGAGGTAGAATGCAACACGAAAGTCTCCTTGAGCCTATCGAATGAAATTAAACTAACTGGGATAAAGCATATGTATATGCTCATTCTAGGTAGAAATGCAAGATCAGGAATGACCTGGTTTAGACTAGAAAATAGGAAGGCTAAAAAATAATGGATAGGTCTGGTGGGAGACTCTGCCCATTTTGTGGAGGGAATGAAGAATGGGTACATATTCTGGCAGAATGTACTCACTGGCAACACCTGAGAAAAACGCTTTGCCTGAAAATTTTTAAGGTAATTAGAGGACGATTGGCCTGCAGGGATCTGTTTGCGAAACGCACTAATTGGTTGGCATTTTCCTAGCCTAGTGTGCGAAGCTAGAATCAATTTTTCTGGTTATAACGCACAAACTAGTGTAATTATGAATGTCATATATTTGTAAGTATCGTTCTTCCCATCTTAATATTTATTTATGTATTGTTATTGTTAATTTTGTATTTTTATTTGTTCCTCTTTCTAATTGTGTATTATATTTAAGCGTGTACGATCTACGACCCATGCATAAAATATGTTTGTAATGTGAATATAGAATGATATAACAATAAAGATATTACCTACTACTAGTTTTATTAAGCTTCGCCTTTCCTGAAACGTGGTGAAAATTGTAATGTTGTTGTACTGCACTTTTTAAATTGTGCAGGTTCAATAAAAGGTATGTGCTCTTCAGAAAGGGAAATATAAGGGCACAGCTCTATTTTCTTACTAAATTTTAACATTTAGCGACTAGCTAATTAACGAAAAGCAAACGAACTAATCAGAGTATCAGAAAAAACAGGAAAGCTGTGGTATTTCAGCAGATTATAAAACATCAAGCTTTAAGATGACCGTGATACACAACTTGGATCGATCTAGACAATGAAGATATATGAAAATAAGACAAATGTAAATCAAATATATATGTATGGGAGTGCATAGAAAGGAAGAACAGTAATCTAAGAGTTAGCATGCAGGTCCCTGTAAGAAAAACCAAAATAGACTCTCGAGAGGGTACAGAGAAGGCAGCCAAATTCGTGAAAGGAGGCAGAGGACATGAGTTCGAAAAGGTGCAGGATCTGGGATGGGTTGGCAGCAAGAAACAGACATTATGCATTTCATAAGGCGTGTTGGGGCTTGAGGGAATTTTGGTCTTAATTACACTCATATTACTCAAGAGGAGGTCATACGTTTAAAATTGAAAGAGGGAAACAAATGACAGATGTAGGTAAAGTTTCGTTCTTAGTCTTTGAAGCCTGCCCTCTAACAATTAAACAATTTAAGAGGAACATAAAATCATCGATTAGATATGAAAAAATTTAAAGTATATGCTATAAATATTTTAAGTTTCATTATTTCTCCACTGCCATCGGATGTAAATCCTATTGCAGATATGTTTGTATTTCATTCATGAAGTAATAAATGCTACAAATTAACAATAATTTCCAAACCGTACATTTTCATCGCCTTCTGAATTCTCCTAACGCAATTTTTCAGATGCTCAACAGTAACCATTTTAGGAAATTGGATTTAAATATTGCAGGATTAAGTTTATCTTATCATCTCAAAATAAATACCTAGGGCAAAAATGAATGTGATCTTATTTTGACATAAATGACAATTATTATTATTATTATTATTATTATTATTATTATTATTATTATTATTATTATTAGCTGAGGCATGTGGTATACATATTTCTGCCCAAGTGAAACACTACTGAAAATAATATTCTACCTTTAAAATATTTTAAAATCTTATGCCTATGACCTCAAATATTTCGTATAAATGAAATAAATTAAAAAGTGTTTTGAAGCGATCTGATGCTTAACATTCGTTTTTCTTAACTGAGGCACTGTGTAAAAGAAACCCCGAGACCGGCTCCACGAATTTTCAGTACCTTTAATAACAACGGTGAGCGCATGTTGTAACGTGGCATATTCGGAGAAAAAATACATTAAAATAAAAATAAAGGTTCAGAAAAGTTATTCATGGCTTATGGGGTTTAACAAAAGTAAGATTATCCCACATTTTCTTCATTTTCCAAACTATCTTAAAAATTCTGACATTGACTTATTACATAATTAATGAGATTTTTTGCATCGCCATAGCATTACATCTGCAAACTCATATGGGAGCTTATTTAATGTTATTATACATGTAGATGCAGTTTTAAAGCATTTTTGGGTGGTTTTATACCCAAAATGCCCAAAATGTTTTAAGAGCTAGCCCATGCAATTTGAGTTTTTTTAAACATTAATAAATTATTAGCCCAGTAAATTAAGTATTATAGAATTATTTGAAGGAAAGTGTGTTTCTGGAACAAACCTATGAGAGTTGATGAACTTCATCGTACACAAATTCAAGGCCACAGCTCAGAGCTTGCTGCATACAGCATTGAAGAGAGACATGTACATGTAAAACACCACTTTTACTTTGCAATTAGTCAGTGCTTATATGAAAAGATACAATTACCTCTAATTTTGAAAAAAAAATTGTATAAAAATATATACAAGAGTATAAATGTCCCCTGCAAACCTAAGTATTTAGACAATAATATCTTAAGAAATTAGCAACGAAAAATAAACCAATATGTCCGGACAGCTGAAAGGAAAATAAAGAATTTAGCTTCCTACCATATCCCATTTTTTCTTTTCGACATAGCGAGAAAGACTTTTGTTAACTAAATAAAACCGAGAAACAATAAAAAATAATTATTTAATAATATAATGTAACGTAATCCTCATGAATTAAGCCAGTCGATGTCCTTGATAAGATTGACGTGTCTAGTCCGATTTGAGCCCTTTTGCAATACTCCTCTGTCACCGGGCCAAGTAGCAACATTTATTGAACTTTTTTTTTTATTCCTAAAGAAGTTTGAAGCTTGACCATTGGTCATTCTAATATTCAGAACAAGGACTACAATAATATAGGAACATATACAAAAATAATATAACAGTTTACGTTAGCAATAAGATGAGTATAGTGAATTAGGACAGCTACTGGTTCTCTCATACAGTGAAGCTAAGAAATTTCAGATTGCAAACTTTAAAGTGTGGCTTAATTTCTTTGCTTATAGTGAAGCCCTAGTGAAGAAGACTTTTTTTGATTTGTTTATTTACGGACGCTCTTTAACATCTTAGGTCATCAGCGTCCCATTCTATTTAGGGCGTGAAACGGCCGACAAATTTTGCTGAGAGGCCTCTTCTTTCAGTCTTGAGGTTCTTTATCGTGCCGTAAATGTACGACACGGGAACCACTGCTTTACTTCCCTTCTGAAGGAAGCCATACTTAGGATTTTTACGCCCGAAATAATCCATCGATTCTGGCCGAGTTTGAACCCGCCACCTTGGGTTTAGAAGGTAAGTATGGTTACCACTACACCACCAGGACCGACTAGTGAAGAAGAAATAACGTTCTTATATAATTATCACTTCATGCTAAAGAATTTTGAATATTAATTGAAAGTTAAATACATTTATAATATAAAAAGTTGAAGTATTAAAATACATTTTATGCTTTTTAACATCGTTGACGTTTATTAGGGTGAATCCGAAAACTATTAGCGAGTGAAACTATATGGAATTTTCTTTTCAAATTGAGCAAATCTTTCAAAATAAATCTAAATAGTTGAAATTTATTCTACAACTCAAACTTGAGTAGCAAACGTAAAGAATTTTCATATATTAATAAATAAATTGCTAGTAAACGAAAAGAAGAAAATAAATCAATAAAGCTTTTAAAATAAATATAGTGTATGAAGAAAGTACTGAAAACTTGAGTGAACAAATATTTCCTTTTAAATTTCTTTCTCGAAGAGGAAGCAGATCTAAGACGTAGCGTATACGAAATCACAACATTCCCTTGTAGAGTTCATATTTCCAATGTTGCTTCCTGATGGCCTGATAGATGTCTCTGTCCTAGCACAACAAGCACCCTCTCTTGTAGTTGAAACGCGAACTTCGTATATGCCTTTTTTTCTTTTTCTTTTTCCCTCCCCTATTTTCTTCGCCTCTTCCTATATACCTCTTGGCCATAACTTTCTCTACTCTGTGAACCAGCTTTAACTGACAATAACGTGCCCTAGGAGGAATGCTATTGGTTTTTAAACCATCCTTGCCGAACGATTAAAATGAAAGCGAAACGGAAAACAGGGTGGCACTTTAAAAGGGGCAGTGCGTGCATAATCCGGGGCGAGGGGGTGGTGTTCTCTCGACTCTTGGTAGTTGAAAATCTACAAAGAGTCCGAGAAAAGGGACAGAAATCTGGGCGGAAGAGAGCCAAGGACCCCTCCTTCAGTTCTGAAAAAGATGAATAGAAGAACAGCGAGAAAGAGAGAAAGAGAGTACGCTGTCTGCACGTCCTCGAAATAAGGAGAGGAATGTGAGGGTTCTTTTCAACCTCCTGCCAGTTCAAAAAAAAAAAAAAAACTAGAGAATTTCTTCACCACCTTGACCAAGACCAGCAACAGCACCTCCATCAGAGACAACAATCTCGACTTGTTCCTTCTCCAGATTCACTATTTCATTCCTTTTCATCTGTATACGTCAAACAGCTCATTTGTTTGTATGGTTGGTATTCAAGTATTTGTACACCATATCCTCTCGGTTGCAAATTCTGCATTTAAGTTTGACCCCCCACTAGAATCTCATTTCAAGTGTTTTATTATTTATGTTTATTTATTGTTGCTTTGACTGTATTGAACTTCTCGCATTGTTATAGGTACGTCTGTAGGGATCAATGGTACCTTCATCTTCTCAGGGTAAGGAATAACTTCAAATAAACCTTACAAGACAGCTTATCTAACCAGGAGTCCAACCGAGGACCTCCGGATTAGTGGAAGATTGTCAATACGCACATACATCTCGGTGGTAATGTGGTGATCTGCCGATGTGAACATCGCATACGGTACCAAGAATCTCAAATTTGTCTCGAATGCGTGCAATTGTTACCAGAGTTAACGAACGGTTCTGTTCTGTACACGCCTCTATTGCCTTTGAACTTCAACAACATTCTCGGTTTTCCAATATCACTTCAAAATTGCTTTGCGCTGTTCAAACGAGAATCTTGACTCCATTTTGTTGTAGCAACGCTGACATAGCATAATGTGAGTCTCATCTGTCTACAGAACCTCAAACGATAATCTTGGCTTCATTTGTTCATTGTTGATTTATCCGTCACATAGCAAAGCTATCATAATGTGAATCACATCTGTTTACAGAACATCATACTACACATTACTATTGTTTTTCGTCCCAACTTTGAAATATATTAAATAGATATCTACTGTGAAAATGTGTACCTATACATTTTGGCACCCTCGGGGTGTGTGCGCGCGCGCGTTTCTTAGCATCCTTTACCATTTGCTTAATAACAATCTATGGATTTTAATTTCCTGCAACCTAATAATTTGTTAGTCCTGGTGTTGTAGTGGTAACCACACTTGCCTCCTAAACCCAAGATCGCGGGTTCAATCCCGGCCAGGATCGATGAATTTTTTCGGGCGTAAAAAAAAAAAAATGTATGATTTCCTTCGGGAGGGAAGTAAAGCCATGGTTTCCGTATCAAGATTTAAGGCCCGAAAAAGAACCTCAAGCCTAAATGAAGAGGACCTGAGAAAAATTTGCCGGCCGTTTCACGCCCTGAATTGGATGGGACGCTGATAACCTGAGATGTTAAAGAGCAACCACAAATAAACCAAATCAATAAAACAATAAAAGAATAATAATTTACTCTTATTTTTTTACTTTTCTTCATATTTCTTAGAGGTAAAACTATTCTAGTAACTTCCGCTTCCTTCATTTCTAGTTACTTTCTTAAAAGTTTCATTTGTGTTTCTTTAATTTTTCGATCTTATTGCAATTTTATATGGATTTTTTTTTCCATGTATATTCATTAATTATGAAAAACACAACATTTATATACTATATATCAAAGCATGCAATCAGTCAGCAAGATCAAGATTTTAAAATTATAAAAATAAATATGCGATACTGGGGATGATCCCCCAACCTTCTTCAAAGTGAACAAAATTGCGGAACGTTTTCGTAAGTAAGGTTAACATTTTGACTTTTATACATTGAAGTGTGTTATTCTCTTAATAATGTCTTTTTTTATTCGAAAAGCTCGCAAACTTTAAAAAAGTACATAGTTACTTTCATTCATAATTTATTAATCACCTAATTGTTATTGGTACTTGTTTTTAAATTCATTTTTTTAATTACGTTTACATATTTTCACAGAGAAAATAAAAAAATATTGAATCTGCATTGATTAGTTTTTGCTAGGTTAGGGGTGGCAACGCCAAGCGAAATCCGCGTTATACTATGCCCGCAAAGCACAGCAACGGAAGTTCCCAGTGCGTTATCGATTGATGGCGTTATGTTATGACAACTCTGAATCTACTTAGAAATGAAGCAAGCAGCAAACCTGTAGTTTCACTCAGCGCAGTTCATCTCCGCTAGGTACAGACCGAAGAAACTCATTGATCAAAACTATAATAGTAAGTAATATTTTGCACAAAGTAGAAATTCACCGATAGGAAATCATATTCATAAATTGTAGCGCTCTAAATATAACTATCACATAACACTTTACAAGTTCTTCGTTGAAACTGCTGTTAAAATGCTTTACTGTTGAAATGAATGCCATGTACTTATTTTTATCAATTAAGTGTTCTCATATTCAAGCGATATATAAAATACATAGCTAAAAATTAGTATTTATTGAGAGAGTTTTGTATTTATGGATAGAAGGTCTGGGGCCGACGCCGGTGGAGCCTTTTCACCTGAATTGTTCCATGTCTACCATTTCAGATGACGAGCAAGTCACCGTCACCCCGCGCTAGCACACCTTGCCCTGGAACTTTCGACTCTGTAAGAGAACCAACGTATGTAATGCAATGTGTGTAATGCAAATATTCATCCCAGTATTCGCCTAAGTGACTAGGGTTAAACCACAAAAAATCAGGTTGGCCGGCCCAACGGGAATTGAACCCAGGACCCCTCGATTATCGTTTGAGCTACCCCCATTATAGTAATCTATCCATTTTATTAAATTATAAAGATTAAAAGTTCCGTTTTGTACATAAATCAGTTACAAATAGCTCTAATATTAGTTTGTATTAGCACTGCGTTGTAGTAGATATTGAGTTGGAAAGTTATCAAGGTGCACATTAAAAAAAAAAGAATCTCTTGTTGTAGAAGGAAACATTGTAACAGACATGACCTGTATAGTGTACTTTTTTTTGGAGTAGTGTTTAACGTCCGTTTTTCCTACTGAGGCACCACAGGCAGTGAACACTGGTGATACATGAAAGGATTTTGTTTTTATAGAAGGAAACGTTCCAGGCTTAAGTGTAGGGTACCTTCCCGGCATTTGCCAGTTATGAAGACTGAGCAATAGGTGGAAAAAACCTCAGTCAGGGAGGACAGTCCTGAAGGAATTCGAACCCCAGACCTCCAGCTCACGAATCCTCGCCTTAACGATCTCGGCCTCCCGTGGCGGTAATAAGTGTACGTACTTCATTACATGAAAGCATTTGTTAATTTCTGGTCCTGCTTGTGATATTTTCGTTGCTTTTACAATATTTTTATTATAATTATTTAAATGTGATTTTAAATATTGTCATGTTAAAGTCTAAAAGATTTAAAAAACGACGAGATCACTCAAGAAAATGAAATATTTAAATAAACCTAGTTAACTCTATGCATGTTGAAAGACATTATGGAAACAATGCTAGTCACGTTTCTAAAATTAAGGTTGGTTATTTTGCAACCAGCAAAAACTATAAAAATAGTAACAAAAATGTTCATCTTCATATTGGCATTACAGCCCGCAGTGAGCCTCGGCCTGCCGCAGCGACCGCTGCTTCCTCTACCTCCGTCTTACGACTTCATCGTTAGTGGACAGTGCTTCAGGGGAATATGTAATCAGCATTCCAGGATTCCGTCGGAGAGGGTCCACCGACAGTAAATATATTCGCGCATGGAATGCGCAATTTAAAGATTCTGGTTGTCTGTGCAAAAAGAAACCAACCAACCGTGCATTCGTCTAGTTCTGCAATCGACATGGAGTGTGTGCGACAATGATACCAACGTAATCCGAAGTCATGAAAAATTCATATTACACATCCTTATAATGTAAATAATAGTGTTATAGTTAGCGTTTGCTTTACTGCGGTTACATTGTGGAACTCAGTAAATGTTTTGATTAACCCTGTATATTTCATAATACAAGGTATGAAAATTTACTTTTTAATTATATTATAATTAATGATATAAATATTACATGACTAATTTGAACATGATTCATATATGAGCTGAATAATTGAAGAACAAAAATTAATTTAATTAATAGTAAATATTTGTAGATCTCCAAAAACTTCGTAGAAGCCTTACAGATGAATCTTGTTATTTCTTAATAAGGACTTAAACTACTAAAATTGAAATTAAATCGACAATTTTATAGAGTGTACCTATATATTCATACTGCATAGACCCCTCTCCCCAAAAAGCATCACTTGTGGTAAGCCAGCCTTACGCTACGAAAAATCAAAAATGTACAATCAGCGGATCTTTATTAATGCTTTTAACATTATCTAGGAAGTGGAGCACAAATGTAATACTTGCAATTTTAATACATGTTCTAGGTAAAAATTGAAACAGCAGGAAAGTTCGCTTATGCATTACTTTTCTGGGTCCGCTGGAGATGAGAATTCCAGATGTTTCGTCTGCAACTACGGCGAACATCTTCAGTGGCATGGAAGAAGTCTCCTAGGATATAACTGAAAAATTAGTGTTTCAAATTTCTCAGTTTCAAACTTGCCATTGGATGTGAATCTTCGTCTATGCAGCCATTTCTTCAGATTTGGAAACAAAAAACCAGGAGCCAAATCTGGCGAATATGGCGGATGTGGAAGCACTAGGAAGTGAAGGTCAGGCAGTTTTGCAGCAACAATCCCAGACATTTGTGAAAACTCATTATCGTGATGAAAGAGTGTTTCCTTTTTCGTAAGGTGTTTAAGTCCAGTAGTGAAGCGTAATATTCCCCAGTGAAGGTTCTACCCTTCTGTTGCCACTCACTGTTTGGACTGCTCCTTCTTCATTGGCGTATAGTAATGAATTCAGACACAGTGATACCTACTTCGAGGAGACTTTGTCCACGCCACTGAAGATGTCCGCCACAGTTGCGGACGAAACATCTAGAATTCTCATCTTCAGCAGACAACGGCACAGCAGCCCGGAAGAAAATTGCAATTACATCTATGACTCCGGCCATGAAAGTTTATGTTCTCTCAAAGAACAGATACCTAGCTAAAATAGGAGGAAGTAGTATTTTGGCGCTTATATAATGAATTAAAAACAAAAGGCACATATATTCACCTCCTTGAAATATTATCCTTGTCTTTTTTATTTATCAAATAATATGATCCTTTATCTTCTATAATTAGATTTCTGCCCATCTGTATTCCATCTAGGAGTCGATTGTTCTTAGGGAAAGCATCTACTTCTGTAGATTGTTCTACTCATGATCACATGGTATGTTTGAGCTGTATGCGGAAAAAATGTGTGCAAAGAATGTACAAGTAGAAAAGGCGTATGACACTGTGTATTTTCAGAATGAGAACAAATACTAGGGGTGCTCTAAAAGTTTTCGACCTAACTCAGAGATGACGTAAATATGGTTTAATTACTATAATACCTGTTCAGCATTATCCTTTAGATGAGCTCTGTTAAATTTCAGAAACGAAGTGTAGGCACTTGTTTGTGAAGATCGTGTAAACAAATTAGTGTTAACATTTTTAGATAAAACTGAAATACGAGCTGTAATAAAGTACTTCGTTTTGAAGGGTTCAACCCCAACATAAATACAAAAGGAGTTAGATTCCCCATTAAAGAATTCTTTTCCCTTCGTTTTCCACGGTTATATATAAGCGTGGTCGTACTCCATTCAAGATGATGAGCACTCAGGTCGTACCAAAACTGCTACGAAGAGATAATAACAAAAATTCACAATGATCGCCGATAAGGCACGTGAGTTGGTTGACAATGTAAGTACCTCGATTAGCCCTGTCTACTACATTTTACATGAAGTTTTGGATATGAGAAAGCTATCCTCTGGATGGCTGCCGCGTTTGTTAACAATGGACCAAAAACGCATTCGAAAGAGCGTATCGCAATAATGTTATGTGAATTCATTACTACACGCCAAAGAGAGATAACAGGCGAAAGTGTACTAAAAAAAAAAAAGGGTTCCATCTGCAGGAAAAGTTTTATGATTTTGTGGGATTCTTATGGTGTGGTGTTCGTAGATGACCTCAAGAAGGGCATAACCATCACTGGGGAATATTACGCTTCACCACTGGACTTACTTACTCACCTTGTGAAAAAGAAAGCTCTCTTTCATCGTGATGAGTTTTCACATAAGCCTGGGATTGTTACTACAAATCTGCATGACTTCCTAGTGCTTCCACATCCACCATATTCGCCAGATTTGGTTCGCAGTGAATACTTTTTGTTCTCAAATCTGAAGAGATTGACTGCATAGACGAAGATTCCCATCAAATGACAAGATTGAAAATGAGACAAACACTTATTTTTCACAGTTGGACAAATCATATTTTCCCAAAAGGTAGCAAAGTCATTGGACAATATGTATTAATGTACAAAGTGACTATGATGAAAAATAAAAAAAAACAATCTCTTATATCTTGTGTTTTCTTGCTCAAGCTGAGAATTTTTAGAACGCCCCTCGTGATCTCAGACTCTTCAATATATCGATATAGATCAACTAATAGTTACATTGCAATATGACATGTGATCATAGTGCGTAAAACGTAAACCTGTACAGCAGGCTGTGCATAAATCTGATTACTGTCACTCAGTGTGCAGATCTTGGTGGAACTGGTAAGGGATTTTGATAACCACAGTAGGCAAGTTTCATGCCATTTGATTAATATTACCTATGGGGTAAACATTAAACAGAATAAATTATTTACTTAAATAATTATTTACATAAATGTTTTCAGTCTCCTTAACCGTTCATAAACACATTTGTAGCTTTAGACTCTACAGCTGCAGCATCCAGAGATCGTTTGATCCTATTTTTATGTTGTCATTTTTTTTTTCGACCCTCATTACTCGTAAATCCTTTGTAAATAGTAGTAGTAGTAGTAGTAGTAGTAGTAGTAGTAGTAGTAGTAGTAGTAGTAGTGATAGTAGTGATAGTAGTAGTGATAGTAGTAGTAGTAGTAATAGTAGTAGTAGTAGTAGTAATAGTAGTAGTAGTAGTAGTAGTAGTAGTAATAGTAGTAGTAGTAGTACCGTAGTGATGGTGATAGTAGTAGTAAGTAGTAGTAGTAGTAGTAGTAGTAGTAGTAGTAGTAGTAGTAGTAGTAGTAGTAGTAGTGATAGTAATAGTAGTAGTAGTAGTAGTAGTAGTAGTAGTAGTAGTGATAGTAATAGTAGTAGTAGTAATAGTAGTAGTAGTACCGTAGTGATGGTGATAGTAGTAGTAAGTAGTAGAAGTAGTAGTAGTAGTAGAAGTAGTAGTAGTAGTAGTAGAAGTAGTAGTAGTAGTGTTAGTAGTAGTAGTAATAGTAGCGGTAGTAGTAGTAGTAGTAGTAGTAGTAGTAGTAGTAATAATAGTAGTAGTAGTAGTAGTAGTAGTAGTAGTAGTAGTAGTGATAGTAATAGTAGTAGTAGTAATAGTAGTAGTAGTACCATAGTGATGGTGATAGTAGTAGTAATAATAGTAGTAGTACCGTAGTGATGGTGATGGTGATAGTAGTAGTAGTAGTAGTAGTAGTAGTAGTAGTAGTAGTAGTAGTAGTGATAGTAATAGTAGTAGTAGTAATAGTAGTAGTAGTACCATAGTGATGGTGATAGTAGTAGTAATAATAGTAGTAGTAGTAGCAGTAGTAGTAATAATAGTAGTAATAATAATAATAATAATAATAATAGTAGTAGTACCGTAGTGATGGTGATAGTAGTAGTAGTAGTAGTAGTAGTAGTAGTAGTAGTAGTAGTAGTAGTAGTAGTAGTAGTAGTAATAATAGTAGTAGTAGTAGTAGTAGTACCGTAGTGATGGTGATAGTAATAGTAGAAGTAGTAGTAGTAGTAATAGTAGTGGTAGTAGCAGTACCGTAGTGATGGTAATAGTAATAGTAGTAGTAGTAGTAGCAGTAGTAGTAATAGTAGTAGTAGTACTAGTAGTAGTAGTAGCAGTACCGTAGTGATGGTGATAGTAGTAGTAGTAGTAGTAGTAGTAGTAGTAGTAGTAGTAGTAGTAGTAGTGGTGGTGGTGGTGGTGGTGGTGGTGGTGGTGGTGGTGGTGGTAGTTATTCCAGTTAAACTAGTTATATACTCGTATATTGCACATCACAGTCGCATGGGTCGCAATACCGTTCATGCTCTTGTAAAATACTTAATTTATGAAATTAAAACATCTAAAGAAATCCACAACATTAATAAGAACGCCCAATTCTTCAATTCTAAAGTTACAAAATAATCCATGTACCAGAGTTCTCAGAATATTGCTTAACCGAAACTAGATTCTATTTTTTAAAACCCCACTCACACCACATACACATGAAACAGACATACATACAATAAGTCTAATATTCATATAAATTTTATTATTATTTATGTACAAAGTTTATAGAAATTTTTTGTCCCTAAATCTAGGAATTTTATTTAAGAAAATGCCCAGGTTTAGTCAGTTTTGTCTATTTACAATTAAGTCCCAACATGTCAACCTTCCTCTACTGGAAGTCAAAAATGAATCCGGCAGAAGATTTTCCCTAGTATTTTCTGTTTGGGCGCACTTAACCAAAATGTGCACCCAGTCCTCCGGTTCCGGGCAAAATGGGCAAATCCTCCAGCCTTTTTTCGTCAACAACCTTACATGCCTTCCAACCCCTCAGCACCGCCATGGGTGGCCGAGGTCGTTAAGGCGCGTACTCTTGAGCGGGAGGTCTGGGGTTCGAATCCCGCCTGGACCTTCCTCCCTGACTGAGGTTTTTCCAGGTTTTCCTCAGTCCTCATAAATGGCAAATGCCGGGGAGGTACCCTAAACTTAGGCATGGAACGTTTCCTTCCTTATAAATAAACACAACTCCTTTCCCAATATATCGTTTCATCTCTTGTATCGGCTGTGTCTTGTGTCTCTTGTATGTCCATCGCCTGTGGTACCTCTATAGCAAAAAACGGGCGTTAAACATCATTCATTAATTCCAACCTCCCAGTTTAAACCATGCTATTCCCGACCTGTGTTTCATGCCTAGTCCCATGATATAGTATCTTTACCCCATCTAGTTTTAATTTCGCTCTGTAGGTCCAGAGATGACATCTGAATGCATCGCGCTTCTATTCCTGCCGGTTTGTCATTTAGGCGCCTTTATACTTTTTTTTTTCACTATACCATGCTGTTTTCAATACCCTTCTCCTAAATATTGTTTAAACAAATTTTTGACAATTTCGCTCTACAACCACTGCCCACCTTTTTGGATAATGCGTGCTATTTAATTGGTACCGTACCATATTGTCCTCAGAGTTGTTTGTTGTCATTTAATTATCCTTAGCCAGTATCTAATTTGCTGTAAACTGTATCTTCCCAGCATCCCACCTTCCGTAGTATCTCCTCACCCCTAGAATTATTCTTTGTAAATATTTCTTCTGAACTCCGTAACGAGAATATCAATTCAATTCCATGGATTCTGCTATCTTGTATTAATATTAATATGAAGTAATAAAACTTCAAACTTAAACTGCGGAAATGCGAACAAAGTCTATGTAATCTGCATATAACGTTTTCATATACTTGGAACAAAGTGTTGAATGATAAACAGTTTCCTAGAAAAATCGATTACAATCCATTTACTATTTATTTTTTCTATAATTTTTTGTTTTAACAGATAGATGTTCACTTGGTTAAACCTCATTTTTTAGGTTTGTGATGATGTAGGCGCAATTTCAACATATTTACTGGTAGCATTTATCAGATAAGTTCTTAGTTTAGTTACTTTAAAGACAGTTCTTATGAAATATCTACATCCAAACCAGGAAAATTTTCACAGAAGAAAAAAGCTAATGGACGATTTTCGCAACATCAAAACGGATTCAAGATTGTGTCACATAACTGAAGATGACTAAGCCCTTAGCCACCTTAAAAGAAATCTATTGATTAGAGAGTTTAATGAGTTAGCTTCCTTTGATAAAATTCACATATATCAGAAATAATTATTGTAAAGTTTTACAATGCGGAATAGGCTAAAAGGGATGAAAAAGAACATTGAAATATCTAATTACCACTCAATATTTTTTCATGTCCTTTCTGCTACAATAGACAGCCCCATATAGACTTGAGCTTACCGCGACAACCGCTGCGTCCATCACATGATAGCATTGGTAGAGTGCAGTACCGCAGGGAGGCATGTGACTAGCACACCGTATCCCGCCTGTCGCTATATCGCGGCTTACTAGGTCGAAGATCGCCACCTCTCCATCAGGCAACTCCCCAATTGTCCTCACTAGGCTGGGTGGGCCCCGTTCCAGACCTCCCTAACTCAGAAAACTTCCTAATTAGGTACCGGGAATTGAAACCGGATCTCCCGGCCAGCAGTCAGCAACGCTAACAATTGGATCAAGGAGCACTTTATAACCATTTTATAGCAGCCTACATCTTGTCACTCTATAAGTATTTGACTGCTTCAGAAATATCTCATGTTGAGATCAGGAAAAAAAAAAAAAAACAGTAATAAGCCGCATATTGAAATCTGAAACATTATCTAAAGTTAACCAGCATGTGCAGTTCCTAAAAGGGCACAGTGTTCGTGGCAGAAACTGCACATCATAAGAACTGAATGTCAAAAACTTACATACAATATACTGAGGGTCCCAAAAATATGTATACACACTTTCATAGTAGATATTTATTTAATATATTTTAAAGTTGGGCCGAAAAAAACAGTAATGTGTAGTATGATGTTCTGTAAACAGATGTGACTGACATACATTGTGACAGCGTTGCTACTTGACAGGTAAACCAACAATGAACAAATGAAGCCAATATTGATGTATGATGATGTTCTATAAACAGATTTTTTTTTTTTTGAGTAGTGTTTAACGCCCGTTTTCACTACTGAGGCACCACAGGCGGTGGACACTGGTGATACATGAGATGAAATGATAAATTGGGAAAGGATAATTTTTTTTAAGGAAGGAAGCGTTCCAGGCCTAAGTTTAGGTACCTCCCCGGCATTTGCCAGTTATGAAGACTGAGGAAAACCTGGAAAAAACCCCAGTCAGGGTGGACGGTCCTGGCGGGATTCGAACCGCAGACCTCCCGCTCACGAGTCCGTGCCTTAACGACCTCGGCCACCCGTGGCGGTTGTCTATAAACAGATGTAACTCACATCACGTTATCTAGCGTTGCTACAATAAAATGGAGCCAAGATTATCGTTTGAACAACTGAAAGCAATTTTGAAGTAGTATTGGAAAACCGAGAATGTTATTCAAGTTCAAAGGCAATTGGGATGTATGTACAGAACAGAACCGTTCTCTAGATCTAAATCGGTTGAACTTCTACCTATGGGGAATCTTAAGGATGCTGTATACCGTAGAAAACCCGCTACATTAGCAGCACTTCGGGGAAAAAAATTGAAACGGCATGCGCTGCAATCGCTGAGGACACCTTCACAAACGTTGCTCAATCAGCAGTTCAGCGTACTCAGAAGTGTATCTACGCCGACGGTGGGCATTTTGAGCCGCAGTTGTAACTGTAAAAGTCTAAGATGATTAGTGCTCATCATTTTCTGTTTGTGTGAATTCAGTTTTGTTATGTTAACACAGTTTTTTCTTGAAGTGTGTATACATTTTTTGGCACACTCTGTATTTACAAAAAACATTCGGATAATGCAGTATTATCATTTGAACAATATCTTATACTTTTCGTGACTAAGTATATAAATTTAAAATGTTCGAGATCTGGCACTCAAGTATTTATGATACATTTCAATCTGGTAGCTATAGTTCAAATAAAAAAATAACTAATAAGAGATACGACAGTGCTTCTCTAAAAAGTAATTGTGTAATAGAAAGGTTGGCAAATTTAAACAAATTAATAAACGTACTGAGTATTTAAACTGTGAAAGCAAGAAAGAAGAATATATATTACTATTTTCAGAATCTTCTAACATCTAAATGTGTACCAGCCAAGACAACCATCATTTTACTAATTTAATATTCATGATCTTGCTATTGGAAAACCTATGGTCTTCCTATATATGTACAAGCTAACCTTTCCAAGTAAGCCTTTCCAATGAAGTTTGTTTTATGCTATGGCGTTAAAGTACTGAAGTTATTCCTAGCTGTGTTCGTAAACTGAGAGGTTCTTGTTCTTGTTCGGTGCAGATTATCACTCCTTGGCGCATGCAAAGAATCTTCTTAGTATGTGATTCAAATGTGGCCTACTAAATATCAGAGTAAAGCACTGAACATCTAAAGACTAGCATTAAGTACTCGACAATGCAAGAAGAAATCAAGAACCTGTGTTGCTGCCGGGCTGAAAGAAGACTTTTCTTCAGCAAGGAGAGTTTCTAAGTAAAAGCTATAAGAAGAAATGTCCTTTTAATAGTTAACTATGTCATAATTTCTTGTGAAGCAGAACGATAAACTCATCCCTGTGAAACCTATAAGACCAACATTCCTCCTCAAGAATTGTGAACAAGATCTCATCTCAACAAAACCACTTGTAGTCTGTTGGCATTCCTCAAGTAAAACATGAAGGTTTATACAGGTTACAGCTGTTCTGCGGCTCAAAAATTCTTTAGTTCCATGAAGCCATACAGATCAGAGAGCGCTTCCCAAAATAAATAGATAAAAAGAGAGAAATTATATTTTTAAAATCCTACAATTTTTCCTGATATGTATATTGTTACAGCAATATCTTTTCTATTTTGTTTCATTAATTTGAGTAACCATTGTACAATGCAATAGAGATGCATTAATTAAATATTTAAAAAATCAGACATCATAAATAGTACCTAAATTTTAAGAATAACTTTTTTTCAAAGTTACTTTTTTTAGAATTTTTCTTAAGAAATTTAATTACAATGATTTGTATTACCAATGTTCAATGACTGAAGAAAGAAAGACACAATAATAGAGTTATTTGTAATGATCTACCTGTTTTCCATAACGGTACAAAATGTTATTTATAAATCTTGTCCGTTTTAACAGAGAAAAAAATTGCACCAAAATCAGTCCAGAAATTATCGCAGCAAGAGAGGAATATTTAATATAATGCCTATTTAACCAAATAAGGACAATAATTCCCTCATTTTCTATAAGGTAACATTGTGTACACGTTTTAGAAAGCCAAGTTCAGATACGGGCACAGCATACTGAGTTATTCTTACTAACCGAGACATTAAACACCCCATAAGCGGACAAAGTTTATGATTAAGGCTCGATATTTATTTCTGATAGCATAGTCTAGCAATATCATACTAATTTTCAAAAGACAGACGATGGTCATTATATGATAATTTACTTGTAACCAATACAATACTCTTCAGAATGAAAAGTTAAACATATCTTTAAAAGTTATTTGTTATTCTTTTCTACTTTTAATTTAATCGCTCTAATAAAAATTTTCAAGTAAATATTGGTTTTTAATTATTTATTTTATTAAAATCCTCAGTCAGTTATTAATGAAACATAAAATATAAGACAATAAATGATAAAAACAACAGTGAATGTAGAAAAGATCATTTTAGAACTCACAGGAATAGGAAGAATACGCTGATGGACACGTAATAAAAAAAATAGAAAAGGAAAAGTTCTAAGTAAACTACATCGATACGACAAACTATAGTTCTGCTCATAAAATGAGAAACAAAAACGTCATAGATGAGGTCTCTGGAAGAAGAAAAAATTCTAGTTAAGAAAAACACCACTGGAAGGTACCTATTAAACGTCATAATAATAATAATAATAATAATAATAATAATAATAATAAGTAATGATACTAAATTGGCTCTTTTCACTTAAAATATATAATCAAGATAATTTAATAGTATAAACTTTCCATGCTGAGCTGTTTGTAAAAATAAGTGAGACAGCAATATTCATAATGTCATCCCTACATCATCTTCAGTAAGTGACCCGCATATTTAATACAGAAAATATGAATCCACAGGTCTATACATCTAATTTACAGCAAGACTGTTTGAACGGCAGAGCGCGACTGCCTACTGGGAGAAGCTAGTCATCAAGAGCGAATAATGCATGTGTAAGTAGCAGCTTGTATATAGCTTGAGGGAGGCTTTGTCAGCGGTGCTTTGCTCTTCGTTAGTTATGTTACCATATAGTGTTGCATGGTCTTGCAAGGATGCTTGTGTACATACATATGTGAAAATGAATTTTTGCAAATAGCGGGTAGGACTATTCGCAAGAAAATATCCTGGTAGAGAATTTATTTAGAATTTATTCCTCATCTTGTTGAAAGTTACGAGGGACAGGATCTCTCAATGACAAAAACATGTTCCAAGTTGTTGCGGAAGAAAGGTTAAATGAAATACAATTTCATGCACACAGATGCTGGCAATATATTTTCGTTGAGGGGCATTGTTTTCAAAATCTGTTATAACACAAGTTAGCAGTTATTAAAATCAGTTTCAGGGTTTATGATATACCTAAAATTAGACATTTTGTGCTGATAATTCACAATCATGAAATTCTACAGGAAAACTTAAAAAAATTTTGAGTCTGGATTTTCCTTAAAAGACTATAGTGTTGTTCATTAACAACTTATTGCAAAATAAAATATTAATTAAATTCTTATTTTTGTCGGCTTACTCTAGTAAGATATTGCCGTAATTGTCCCTATTTACCTTATTACCTATAATAGTAGCGCACTATCCCCAGTGAAATGCGTGTCATGAAATCTTTTGAAAGTTTTCTCACAGTTTATTTTACCATTACTTCTGCATTGCTATATATTTAAAAGCAATTGAAATAGTTGCGCTGGTTGGATCAAGTTATTTAGCTGATCACTTTACAGATATTCATATTTACGGATTCATTTAGCTCAGAATTCTTTATCACCCAGCCTGAAATTTTATTTAGATTGACAAGGCGTTAATGCTTACGCTGCTGTTGCAATTCTGAAAAAGTCTTATAGTCCAAGACAATGTAGGGTTATATTCAATTTGTATATTTTTTAAAAAAAAGCCCAAATATTCAAAATGCATTTGAAGTACAGTTTTAGAGCTCATTGGGCATTAGACTTAAGAAATATCTCATAAAAGTTAGACAGACAGAAAGAGAAGGATTAATAAACAGTCTAGAAATTGAACAAATCTTTTAATCTTAAGATAATTTTTCGCAGTTAGTCTACTCAAGAATTGCGTATGGCACATTCACTGCCCCGATAAAAAAAAGAAGAAAAAGAAAAAGGAAAGGAAGAACATTCAGTAGAAATAGAGAAATGCCATCCCTCAAATCTCTTCATCTGCTCTACAAAATAGAGATCCTAGCGTTTATTTACATATTTTCTTTGCTTCTGGCCCCTTCCCGCAATTCCTAGGCATACCTTTAGCTCCCCCACCGCCGTTTCCAGCACATCGTAAAATTCCTTCCTCACTAAACCAGTCCACGCCGGCACCCATATTGGATTCCATAGTAGCGTAGGTCACGTGATGGTAAGAATGGCCAATAGGGACGCCGGAGCCGAGCTTTACTGTTATACACGTTTGGCCACGCCCACCAGTGGCACTTCCCTGGCCAAGCAAGCCCGGACAGACTACAATAGTTAAGGTTCGGAGAGGGAGTATAACTGATAGACATGGTCCCTATTGGATATTCTGGCGTTAAAACTTTTGAGGGGTTATTCAGTTTCAAGCTCTCCTGTTCTTTCGGGAGCCCTTGCGCCGTTTATCCACACTCCAAACAAAATCTTCTTGTTACAGTGCTACATAATTTTAGTCATTGTAACAAAACGGTAACAACTTCATCCGCTGTAAAGTTCCCTTTTCTGAAAATGTATGATTCATTCGTGCGTGCAAAATTTTCTGTTTTCCTTATGAACCTAAAGGATGTCGAGAGTATGGATCTTAAAATGTTTATAGAGGTTTTAGTCAGTTTAAAATTACTAAGTGTACTTCTGTTGCTATTACATGCAAGTTTAATTCCTTTTAGACATTTCAGTTATTCCTTTTCAAATGTTGATCATTGATGCGTACTGTTTCTATGGTTATGTATAAAAATGCGAATGCCCAGCTATATGTATTGCATTAAGAGCATTATTCTTTCTGTTAAGTCATTCGGAAATTAATGGTTTTGTTATTTAAATGTATTTATTAACCTATCCCCACGGGCATATATACATTTTTGTCAATTAATAACAAATTTATCTGTGTCATTTCGGTAAAAATTGTAGTTTCTGAGATGATGAACATTCTAAATGCCATATCGCCATCATCTAAGGTATTTATTCTTCAAAAACTGTTCAAGTGTTTCAAAGTGAGAGTCAGTTGGAGGAAGATCGGATGAATATTCTGGATAAGATAAAGCTTCCTAACTCAGTTCATTCAGCTTCTGAAGTGTACTATAAGAGATGTGTGGCTGGGCGTTATCATGAAGAATATGTTTTTATATCGACTAGTGCAGGCCTTTTTCTTGATGAATGTTGTCAACTTCTTGGCAATATTTCTCGTAAATAATTGTTTCGCCATGATATATATTAAACCAGGCATAGACCACCTCATCATCTGGTGTAATTTTGGTTTTGCAAAGTGCTTTATCGAGCCATAATGTTGTCTTAGAGAATCTGCTTTTCATACAGGTCACATGCATTCTACAAAAAACAATTTTATTACGCAAAAGCAGAAAAAACAATACTTCAACATCGATAAAATGTATTTACCACACTTTCTATTTCCTCCAAGTAATTACAAACAATTGAAGGTGCAAACCTTAGTTTCTTAGGAAGTTCTCAAAAGTATGATATGTATTTACTCCAACAAATTCTCTAAGTTCATGATCATCTTAACTATGACGTTCTTGACCTTCCAACGTCAAGTCTGAAGTACTCGTTGTCAGATCGAAACTGTTCGACGCTTAACTGTGCGTTGGGAAGTTCGTCTTCCACCCTATAATCCCAAAACATTTCGAGAGGTTTGTACGATAGTGTGTTTTAGTCTAAACTCCTGCAAGAAAATATATTCAAAACCTGTTTCTCATAATTACATCAAGCTTTATGGGTAGAACAAAAAATTTTCAACAATGGTGACAAGATAGGCTAAATATAAGCTTTAAAAAAACTAAAATTTAATTGTATATCTATTCATATTTTACGATTTAAAATCTATGTACACTGCTGGTCATTAAAGTTGCAAAGCTCAGAAGGAATGAGTATGTGTTTAAACTTGATGAAGGAAGAATGGTGCTTGTTTACAGTGAAACTAATATGGATCGAGATAGGAGTACACAGACGTGAAAGATCCCATCCGCCTCGTGAATAACCGAACAAAAAGAAGACATTTGCCTGATGCAATTAAGAACGTGCTTGCAATTTTAATGGCTGGCAGTCTATATTATCTATATAAAACCAACACTAATTTCCAAACGACCTAATACTTAAAACCGATTGTCGTTTAGGGAATAGTAAAGACACTTAAAATTTTTCCTTCTGTTACCAAAGAGTTAACCCATATAATTAAGAGAGTATACATTTGGAATTAATATTTTTACGTTTTTGCTACACTCTAAGTTATATTTCCTATGAATCATTCGGAGTTTTATAAATGATTTATCAGTTTGAAAATTCTACCCTAACAACGGATACAAATTGTTAAAAATATAACTAATGAAAGCAAGTAGGAGATATTCGCCTAAAGAATTATAAAATAAAACGTGCTACATTGGAGATTTTACCCTTTGAGTAGGATGCTTTTCATTTGAAACATTTATACCTAGAGAGCAACTCTGCCCCGTCTCCGCTCAAAAGTAAAACTTGGAGATGTATGTAATGAATATTTGCTGATTTAATGACAATAAGATGTTGAATTTCATGGGATATCTCACGCACATAAATCAGATAAAATGTTAAAAAAAATTGCTTTGAAAGTTTCTTCTATACCTTTAATCACAGGCAATCTGATACTTACAGGGTGGCGAATTATGTAAGAAAGTGTGAGTTTGGTAGATAGTTTATGTGCTGCGGTGCATAGGCTTCAGGTACGCCGGCAAAAAGTTCGAGGCTAATCTTGCAATATTGTAGTGAACGTCTATAAGAAAATGCTATTTATATGCACTTAAAAGACGTACGCTCGCCCGTGTCACGCAAAGAGATGCTGGAACTGCCTGCCTTCATTTTCAACACATTTTTGGCACCTGCTTAGAAACTACCCATTACGCGTCTTAATTTTTTTTTTTTTTTTTTGAGAACTTGAATTAATTCTTGACTAATGTCATTCTTCAGTTCATTTGCCGCGAAAAGTATTTTTTTTATCATTAACTATTCTTTATGGAACAGATAAGATTTCCCGGGACTCCAGTTTCGGAAGTTTTGCAAATTAACATATTCATATGGAACCAGTCGGAAAAAAGAATGAAGTTAGGATGAATTTCTCCATCATCCACTTTAGTGAAAATCCTTTCATCAAATTTCCTAACTATAGGATCAAAAGATTTAAGTTCTTGCAGCATAATAATTTTATAGGATTTCACATTTAGAAATACTGCCAAGGGTGGTCGAGGTGCGAAAAGGTGCGGACTCGTGAGCGGAAGGTTTGGGGTTCCATTCCCACCAGGACAGTCCTCCTGATTGTTTTTTTTTTTTTTTTTTTTTTTTTTTTTTTTTTTTTTTTTTTTTTGCAGATTTTCCTTAGTCCTGATAAATGGTAAATGCCGGGGAGGTACCTAAACTTAGGGCTGGAACGTTTCCTTTTTTAAAAAAAAAAATCCTTTCCCAATTTACCATTTCATCTCATGTATCATCAGTGTCACCGCCTGTGGTGCCTCAGTAGTAAAAACGGGCTTTAAACACTAACCAAGAAAAAAAAAAAAGACGTTAAGAAACTTGTGCCGAACTTTTCCCGGTTTGCTCGAAAACAAGGAGAAGAGATTTTCGGGAGACTTTTCCAGACGGTATCTAATGTGATATATTTTGTTCTCTGTAGCCAACATCATCCTCATTTCTTCTCCTTTTAGTACTTTCCGTTCACCAAGTTGTGAATCATAGTTGACCTGAAACTAGAACACCTTAGATGTTTTGTAGAAATAATCTCCTAACAGTACGAGTATATGAATAATAAGTGAAAAGTTTTAGGAATAGAATAATTAGGTTCTGTTATTTTTCATTTGGCATTTCCTTGCAGACTGTATACAAATCACCAAAAAGTATGCGCATTTAGTACTCACTCTACTAACAGAACGCATACCTCAGTGCATTGTATATCATGTTGCGCTATTATAATGGGCTCAATTCTTGCTAATCACCGATGTCCGCCGCGTTCTGTTTCATATATAGACCGAAACATACCCTGTTTATTTATTCCACTCCTAAATTATTTAAATAGGTATCGTAATCTGCATGAAACATAAGATATATATTGAAGAATTTAGGAGTGGAAAGAAGATGGAAAACAGGAACGTGATTCTTTATGCTGCTGCAGGCGTTAACTCTAGAGCTATAAATGTGTTTATGGATGATGAAGGACTGAAAACACCACAGTTTACTTCAAACAAATAATTTACTCTATCTAATACAGCGGCGAGTCACATTAATTGAAGTTCAAGGATAGTAATAGTTCATAACATTGACATACAGCAGTTCTTAAAATGTACACCCGAAGACCTGTTCACAGCGTGCAACTTCTGGTTATAGGTTATATTTGACTGGCTATGAGCATACGTCACCTCGCAATGTAGCTATGATGTTATTTTGTATCGATCCTGTAGGTCTATACTGCAGTATTGAGGCCATCCGTTCTCTCTACAAAAATAATAGTGTTAAGCCACATTTGTATTCATAAATTCTTTGTACGCATTTCTTTCGCAACCTGTAGCTAGTCCGCCCACTCAGTAATACTACGTATTAAAAATTCCTTCCTATGAAGTCACATACAAGATAAATGTTTTCACCGAAAAATAAAAGATTTATGCGAATGAAAACTTCTAAAAAGGTTCCTTCATAGACTGTTTACAAGATATGTAACAGTGTAAGAGGATAACAAAAAATTAAAATTAATTAAAACAGAGCGAATGGGAAGAATCGCAGGTGAGCATTAAAAAATACGAAAAAAAAAAAATTAAGGCTTACTCACGAAATTCTTAGAAAAATGGTTAAAATGGTTAAAATATTGCATAAGGAATAAATAGTCAAAACGCATAAACTCTGGGGGGTGGGGTAGGAGGTTGTAATGTCTGGATACTATGACAGCCAAACAGGAGTAGCTAGTAGCTTCAAAACATTTTAAAGATATGTTTCATATGCGGCAGTATCAAAAAATAACTTTCAGATCAAATTATAATTGAAAATTTACTTTATTAAAAACAGTGTTTTATTACAGTGTTAATGTATAGTTTAAGTAATTTGGTTTTATATGTATAGATATTTATTGCGCATCAAATATATATGAACATGGTGAAAAAATGGGAGACTATACACTACGTTCATTGGCGTTTTAGCCGGTGGGAGTAGGTAATACTTAAACGGGCTAAAGTCGCTCAAGTATATTGGCTAACGTTAGAAACCATACAGCTCGGATGTCAGACGTTGCTTGAAGACATTAGTAGTTTCTATATATATAATATAAAAGCCATCCTTTGTGGAAAATAGTGATATTTATATTATAAATATATAGAGCAATGCATTGCAGGTTACATTGAAATAAATGGAGAAACAAACAATTAATAGTTCTGAAGTAATTTATCTATGACAACGCTGCATTTTCGACTAGAAACCTGTTTTCCACTACAGGTTGGTACACGCCAAACGGTCCGAGGCCATATTCACACCTTAAGCCTGGCTAAAACACAAGTGAACAGAAGGTAACAAATGACGCTGCATTATTATTAATTGATTTATATCCATAGTATGACTGATTGATATATTGATATATTGAAATAGAATATAAAAGGTAATATTTGAAAGCTATTCATTCTTTTTACTGTTTTTTCTATTTACTTCTTTCTTATTTTTTTTTTTTTACATTATTATAGGAAGTACAGCACAAGTAAAGTCAACTGAGTGACTAAAATGCAGCTTTGATTTGATATTTCTGGAGTAGTAATGTGTTAACTGACTTTGTAGAAGTACATATTTTCTTATTAAAATCGGTTAAGGCAGATTCGTACAACGTTACATCATATATAATAGCTAATGGGAGTCGGCATGCAAAGGAGGAAATCAAATTCGTTTTAAAAATAGGTTGATATTAATAGCCTAAAAATGCAGACATAATGCCACTATAAAGCCTTTCTAAGTCTGGTAAATGAAATTAAACTACTTCTTCTTCTTCTTCTTCTTCTTCTTCAGTCAACGCCCGTATTTGACGCCGTGTCACCCAGTACATCTGTTCTCGTCCTCTCTTGAGTCACTTTGAAGTGCTGTACAGGGTAGATGATGATCAGCCGTTCCTTCCTCTTTTGAGCAGAGGGGGCAGATCGGAGAGTCGACTACTCCGATTCTGTGCAAATGCTGCTGCCCTCCAGGAGTCCGCGACCACTTTCTTTATACTGTTTAAAATTACATTGCATATAATGACGTAGGTAGAAGGGGGGAAGGTTGATTCATTGTGCATCCTTCCTTCGCCAATCTGTCAGCTTCTTCGTTTCCTCTGATGTCACAGTGACTAGGGACCCATTGTAAGTGGATCTTAATGCATGTAGTTTCAGTAGTACTTCTTTACATTGAACTACTAAATTGTCTTCTTTTTGCAGCTCTGGGGAGCCCAATACTTGAAGTGCAGAGGTGAAATCAGACCTTTCGTTTGATATTCACAGAAATCAGTGTACTGGCAGCCTCACTTGTGGCTGCTACTTCGCCATTAAAATTAGTTCTCATTCTTCCCACAAGGAAGGCTTCCCCGCCAAGAGGCGAGAAAAATCCCGTGCCCGTGCGTTCATCAATAGCTGAAACATCTGTATAAACATGTAGCCATTCTGGCGCAGGATGTACTGTAGCTATCATTTCGAGTGCTGCCGCTTTCACAAGTTGTGGAATAATATCTGTCTTGGGTTTATCAATCCCGGGGATATTAATTGAAAATGGTGGCAGTTGTTTCCGAATACAATTTGGGTTTTCGGAAGCATTGGCGCTCCCCTGGATCAATGTTATACTTGGTTAAGAGTGCTTCGGCGTGTATTATTGGTGTAATGAAATTAAACTGAATTAGATAGCTATATCTGTTTGTTAGGAGACAGGTGACACTTGAGTTAGCTTGAGAAATTTGAAAATAACAGATAATTGTGTTTTTGTTGCAGGTTGGCACACATTAACCCGTTCACACCTTACGCCTGGTTAAAACATCAATAAACACAAAATAACAAAAGAACACAAATGGTTCAAAAATAGCAATTGCTTCAGCATTTACTTCTCTGGTTTTTGTTATTTGAGCTTCTACATTGTTCTAAGAGTTAATTTATCCTGGATTTTATACATACATATATTTCTTTTTTTTACCCTTTTTTCAGAAAAAGCCTCTAATGTCCTATATAAACTAACAGGCGTGAAGGGACTTGTTGCAGACTACAGGATATGTCTACAATTAGTTCATATACACAAAGAGTGAAACTTGTTCAATAAATCATATTAGAATTTAATAATTAAAACATTTCACTAACTCATAAAGTTCATATATGTATACTATTATGATTTAATGCCTTACTCCCATTCTTTCCGCTACAATAAACGAAATTTCCATATTTTACAGCCATTTTGTGGTAATATCCCGACCTATTATTTTAAAAAATAGGAGCAATATCTGTAATTCATTTTCTTCTAATCTAAGGCAAAACAATGTTCCAATTTCCTTGCAGAACTTATCCTCTAAAGTATTAAGTTTGTTGCGAAATATAGTCCATGCATCACCTAGTTGAAATATTTGCGTTTAGAATTATTGCAGATAGAAAGTGATCTTTCTGATCCAATTCAGATATTTATCTCACTAAACAGTCCTTTGTCTATCTCCGGAATATTTTTACTTCGGGAAATTTTATTATTTTTCGTAGAACAGCCCGCCTTCTATTCTCTGAAGGCGCTTACACGAGACTTAAAAAGTATTACTGTTTCACATTTATAGCTACGCCAACTTTCGAGTTTTCACATAAAACGGCGCCGGTATTTTTTTTTTATGAGATCAGAATGTGGTACTGTAAAAAGAATTCGGTTAGAAAGGAACCCTGTTTGTTACAGACCGAGTTATTATCCTGACGAAGTTGGAATGTTTCTGTGACGCGACAATGACGGAAGCCTGAAGCCTATTTATCTCCTTGCAAGACTTTCCGGTTTGCAAAGAAGATTTCAAAGTTGGAGATATTTAATTTGGGAACCTTTTAGGCAATAAAACTTATAATGAAAATTAAAATATATCGATTTAAATTGGTTTATGTTTTCATTCTAAGCACCTAGGAGATATTAAAAGCAATCGATCTTTTTAGAAAAATCTAAATACAACTTTTATACAATCAGTTCATCCCAATATTCGCGGATTCTTTAGTCTCACTTTCCGCTCGAGGTACATGGCCATTCCAATCTTCTTTTCTTACTCTTGTCTTATTGTTTCATTTATAAATATATCATTACGTAGTTCATCTCGTCACGTGTTTATAGTCGCATTGCTTAGAAATCTCATCCCAGCTGCCTCAATTTGTCTATGGTTTTATTTTCTCAGTACCCAACTATATATCAATGTTGGTACTGCCGAAACTAAATAGAATTATAACATTGTTTTTTGACTTTGTATGTTTAATTATTCTACATTGACATTTTCCAATTTGGTTTTAAATACCTTCATACGTAATATTAGACATAATTGAAAATAATTACTTGTTCTTTGTCCTGTCATTATTTTATATCACCTGGGATTCTTATCTAAGTGTGTCGGTAATTTCGTTATTTTCACAGATATTTATGCTTGTTGTAGAACTGAGAGGACAATTAAAGTAATTTTCGTTATATGCTAAAATTATCTTATCGTTTACAAACATCGTGTTATTTAAAATCTTAGTTTGTAGTTTATATTGAAATTGAAATTTACACTACCATTCTCGTATTATTAAATAAAGTTATATCTGTTTTATTCCATGGTTAATTCTTTCATAATTATAGCTCTTAATTCCGTTGTCTATCATAAAGAAAGTACTACAATAAAGACCGTGTATATCCTTTTATTATAAAAAAATTATTAGTCATAATGCTCTCTTATAACCTCTTCAATAGATAATTAAATTCATACTTATTTAGTATTATTTGCTTTATTATAAACACACAATCCGCGAATGTTCACCTCTTCCTTAAGGCATAGCATTTAATTTATAACATTTAAATGTCTTTTTATAAATATTATAACTGTTTTTAAAGACTATTTCATTTATAACTATCATCTTCGTTTTTCATCCCGTTTTAAAAACAGGAATAACTATTGTTTTCCCCCCATCTTCCGGTATATTTGTAGTGCTCAATCATATATTTAAAATTCAAAAGCTCATCTTTATATTAATCATTGCATGTCTAATAATTTCTAAAGTAATTCCGTCATGGCCTGGAGTTATTTTACCTTTCATTTCCTTTATTGCTGCTTGCTGTTCAACATAAGTTATATACCTGTTAATCTTGCTCTAGCTTAAGTTCATTTTTTTTATTCTGTAACCTTTTAAAAACATTTATTCCATCCTCATAAGATATATTATATATTTGGACTATATCTTTTTCTGTTTCGTTTAAGTGCCCGAGTATTTTATTCATGAATATGAAATTTTATGGTACTTACATATTTATCCCAACTTTCTATTCGTAATTGCCTTATTTCGTTCTTTAGTATTCAATTTTATCATCCTTAGATGCGCCATTTAGAATATTTAAACGTCACCTTATTGTTATTTATTATAACTGCTATTCCAATTTGTAAGTTTTTTCTACCTATCCGTTTATATCTCGCGACTAAAACTTCGTGGTCTATTTTATCATTAATTGTTTTAAAACCTCCCATTCACTACTAACATCTAGACTAATTGCTTTTTTGTTTTAATATTGGTCAAATCAAGTGCAGTATAGTTTCCTACATTTGCTGCGTTAGCAAATTTTACTCAAGTGGAATTTATTTTTAAACAGAGGTATTCAATCATTATTGTTCCTGAAATAAATTAAAAAAGTCATAATTTTTTAAACAGCAAACTTCTTGCCTCCATTTCATAACTAGTACACAATATTGATTTTTCTATTCTATCATATTCCACACAAGTACGGAACTCCATAGTTGGCTCCAGAATTGTCAAAAATTAGTTTTGTTAAAATACCGAGGGAGCCAAAATGTGTACACACACTTTCACAGTAGATATCTATTTAATAAATTTAAAAGTTGGACCAAAAAACAACAATAATGTGTGGTATGATGTTCTGTAAACAGATTGACTCACATAGCGTTGCTACGTGACAGTTAAATCAACAATGAACAAATGAAGCCAAGATTATCATATGATGTTCTGTAAGCAGATGCGACCTCATATGATGTTATACTAGCGATGCTACAACAAATTGGAGCCAAGATTATCGTTTGAACAGCGGAAAGCAATTTTGAAGGGCTATTGGAAAACCGAGAAGTTGTTGAAGTTCAAAGGCAATGGAGACGTGTGTACAGAACAGAACGGCCAACGTGAGTAACAATTGCACGCATTCGAGACAAAATTGAGACTCGTGGTACCGTATGCGATGGTCATAATGGCAGATCTGGAAGACTCGCACAGTAACAACAAGCCCCGCGTCCTCGGCTATGGTTTTGGAACGTTTAGAGTACTCACAGCAGAAATCTACAAAGCAATGTGCACGTGAGACTGGGATTAGCAGAACCAGCGTAGGTTGTATTATTAAAACAGCAGCCTATGGGGAACTCTTAAGGATGTTGCATAACGTAGAAAACCAGCTACATTGGCAGCACTTCGGGAAGAAATTGAAACGGCACGTGCTGCACTCGCTGAGGACACTTTCGCAAACGTTGCTCAATCAGTAGCTCAACGTACTCAGAAGTGTATCGACGCCGATAGTGGGAATTTTGAGCAACTGTTGTAACTGTAAAAGTTTAAAATGATTAGTGCTCATGATTTTCTGTTTGCGTGAATTCAGTTTTGTTATGTTAACATAGCTTTTTCTTTGCTTGGAGTGTGTATATATTTTTGACACCCTGTGTAATTATTATATTCGATATTTCATCGAACAACAGGAGGATACTATCCATTATTTCTCAGAAGTAAATTAAGTTTTGTACCATTCCAAAACAGTACATTTCAACGGCATGCATTTTCATGTATACAGTTCAATAAAGAGATAGTATTCAATTGAAGGAACTATAAGCCCCGATAGAGGAAGCTCCTCTGGTAGATGTCCTCAGACAGGAAGCGTCGCATCATGCAAATTACATGTCTCCCCCTCCATTTTATTTAAAATTAACTTGTAACCCACGTAGGAATTACAGAGATCCGTCCTCGGCCTTGGAGCCTCAGAGTCAAAGACCCCAGTATTTGTCCTAACAGTCATAGAAATCCAAATCGTATACTCTCCCACGCTGTGTAAATCTAAGCGGGATATCTTGCTGCTAGTCACGATCGGTACTATGGAGGTGAAGCTTTGGCTGGGCTCCACTCCAAAACATTGGTTAAAAAAAAGACTGATGGAAAATACAAAGATAGAACCTATAAAGAGTTTGTGTCAATGTTTCCCAAATTGCTTTTTTACTCATTACTCAAATTAAACGTCGAAAATATTGGACAATATCTGCTTCAGTGAGGTTTTAGACAAGACAAAGATCGTGTGTCAGGGTTGAAAATCAAAATGAAAATAGTTGATGCTCCTCCAACTCTATTTAGTGTAGATACTTTTTTTCTCCAAAATACCATGTTATTTTATCAGCAAGAAATAGGCTTGAAATATTAATTTAGACTTTGGAAAGGGAGACGAGAAAAACGAACTGCCAGAGTCCGATTTAATTCCCATAAATCTTGCTTTTCTTTTTACTTAATGCATGCGTCTACATTAATAATTTATAAACTTTCTCTCTATGAAGAAAAAAATGTTAAAGTGTTGGCGGCGACCCCCAAATGCTCTAGGTGTACAAGACAAATTAAGATAAACGCTAAACGTTCATAACATTATTCCGAATTTAGACCACATATATATTTTTTTTTTTCACAAATTTTGTCCAAGAACTGCCACAACCTTCAAAATTTTGTTTCTTCAGCTATCGACAATCTTTGTAACTCGCAATGGTTAGATAGGGATCGATAACGTTACATAACTTTGCTTTTTGTTGCTAGGTCTTCCCTTTACGACAGCTCTGCGTGTGCACAATTATAGTTAAATAGTGTTTAATGCCCGTTTTTACTACTGAGGCATCACAGGCAGTGGACACTGATGATACATGAAATGAAACGATAAATTGGGAAAGGATTTTTTAAAGGAAGGAAACGTTCCAGGTCAAGTTTAGGGTATCTCGCCTGCATTTGCCATTTATGAGGACTGGGGAAAACCTGGGAAAATCCTCAATCAGGAAGAATGGTCCTGGCAGGATTCGAAATCCCGACCTCCCGCCTTAACAACTTCAGCTACCCTTGTCGGTCATGTGCACATGGGCATGGGGGAGGAAAGTAGATCGTCTCCAATTAATGAAGGAAATATCTGCGTATGGTTTCTGTCAACGTCTCTCAAAGTTGTTTCTTTGCCACCTTACAGTTCTCGGAAACTCCATCTTCCTCTGTGGTAAAGGGGTCTACCACATGCCATATGACAGCCTCAAGGATTAGGGGAGTTTACAGCTCTCAATCTTTCTCAGAACTCCAGTTAACCTAGTGATGATGGCCTCGACCCCACCGTATCTCGTCCTCAAAAGGCGAACGTCTCGCAATCCCTTGTAAGGACCCAGTGCAACCAAAGGTGAAGATGATTAAGGATAAAGTGCCGAATTACGAACACAGGGGTACTTCGTCTCCGAGCTTTTCGGTTGGCAGCATAACAAGTGACAGACTACTGCAATTGCTGACAAATAAAGCTTTCAATTCAGGCCTTGCTTTCTGAATACCTACCTATTTAAAATAAATCCAATTTAAAGAAAAATATGCAAATTATCATAATTAGGAGGAAGTTTAAAATGTTTGTTGATTACTTACATTTAAGAATTCATCACCAGTCACAGATCTCAAACGGTACCCCTATATTATATTAAATGATAAACAGGAATAAAATATTATCACACATTTAATTTTCTTTCGTTGCCTAGCAAACTAGATTATTATAGGTTTGAATTTGAATAAATTTAATAAACTTTCCAGCATTTAATTTCACTTTGTTTAGATAATATATTGTTTCAAAATGGTGCATACCCTACAAGAACGATCAAAAGAGAGCGTATTATTTAAGAGTTCAGAAAAAGCTGCATTACTCATATATTAACAAAATTGTAGTGTTATCCAAAATATATCTTATTTTCATCCTAAAAACTGCTTTATTTTATTCTACCAAATTAAGCCATCCATATCATTCTAGAAAACAAAATATGTGATAACAAATAAATTACTTTTAAATTTAAGTACCATAAAGTACGGATGCCATTTGAAATGTCAAAGAGGAATGTGTGGATGTGAGGGTGTGAATCCTAAAGTGTAATCAACAACGGTTTTAGATTCTCCCATAATATTTAAATTTGTGTACTTTTGTTTAAGTTAATTTTAACACATATTTATTTTGAAATGGAAGCTTTGTATTTGCATAGAAGGGGGAGTGTTTGAAACCCCGAAGCACATTTATTCGACAAATATCTAATTAAATTTAGACAAATCATATTTTGAAATTTTGGTTTAATCTTGTCTGTATTACAAATAATACTGCAACGGTTAGATTTATGAGCATTGTTGCAAACATGTTATATCGTCAGTTACCACTCTATTTCATGTCTTGGCCAAGCACTGATTGAGCATAAGCAAGCTATTGTGAATTGTTCCATCTTTAAACAAGAATTAGTGACTATATTTCTTTAAAATGTCATGGCAGAAATGACCATAATACTATTGTGAGCAAGAAGGGTACACGATCATATATTGTTACCTTCGTAATGATATTGATTATATGAAAGAAGCGATGTCACAAGTTTCATGACGGAATCTTTCCTTTAGGAATCAGAAAATTGATGGTTTGTCATATAAATTACAATAGACTGCACGGAGAAAGATATTGAAAACTGGTTGGCAATATTACAGTAGGATATTCTTGTGTTTAACGCTAGAGATAGATGATTAATGAATTCAGTTATGCTAATGCAGCAATAACTAAAGGTATACAAGTAATTTTCTCTTATAGTGCTATAAGTTAATTAAAAGTGGATATGACAGTTCTTTACTGAAGTACGAGGTTAAGTCCAAGAGTTGCCGGCCTCGCCGTTGAGGATTAACGCCTTCACAAAAGCCTTATCTGTTGTCATCTTTATCGGTTCAGAAATGATTGCAGCTGTAACTGTGTTCAGTTGTTCAGATATAGTTGCGTAAAGAAGGCGTTCACAAAGAAGGATTTAAAAGGAAATTAAACAGCGACTGGACGGTATCTATGAGGAAGCATCACCCTCATATTCTAAGATAAAAGAATGGACCAAACGTTTTCGAATGAGTCGAGAAAGCATTGAAGACGAAGAGCGTGCAGGAGGGCCCTTGGAGGTGCTCACTCCTGAAAACATCGCTCTTGTGGAAGGAGAAATTATGGAAGACCGCCGGCTCAAAGTTACAGAAATAGCAGTAAGGTTAGAACTTTCTAAAACAACAGTCTTCGAATTATTCATGAACATTTAAACATGAATGAGGTTGGTGCAAGATGGGTAGCTAAATTTCTTTCCTAAGTCCAAAAGCAGCAACGAGTCATCTGTTGTCAGGCATTGTTGGAGCTCTGCCGTAATAACGAGAGAGAAGTTCTGCAAACCATTGTTACAAGAGATGAAACTATGGTCCTCTACTATGATCCCTTGTCCAAAAGAGAAGCAATGGATTGGACCGCCCTTAAAGGCCTAGGTCACTCAATCAACCAAGAAGATCATGCCTACAATCTTTTGGGACTGTGAAGGAATACTTTTCATTGACTTCAAGGAGTGGAATACCACAGTAAATGGGGAGTACTATGCTGGCCTATTGCACAGACTACGTGCTTCCATCGAAGAGAAAAGGCGAGGAAAGCTGAGTGGTGGTGTGCGCCTTCTTCAGAACGCGCCGGTGCAAAGCTCTTGTTGCAAAGGAAGCTGTGAAGAAATGTGGCTTCAAGGAGATTGATACCCACCCTATAGCCCAGATCTAGCTCCCAGTGACTATTTCCTCTTCTCGAAACTCAAGAAAGATCTTCGAGGAAGGAAATTTACGTTTGATGAATATGTGGTGGATGGTTGCTGTTTATGCCCATTTTGCAGACAAGACATCTATTTTTTGGGGGGGGGATTGAAATGTTAATTCAAAGATGTGCGAAGTGTATTGCAATAAAGGGTAACTATATTGAAAAGTGAAAAATAGTTTTTGTCTTTATCTTACCTATAAAATGGTTAGGCCGGAAACTTATGGACCTACCCTCGTAATCTGAGCGAAACCAGCGAGAATCACATTTCTGCTATAAATAGAAGTATCATAAGATGCCGGCTTATCGGCTTTATCCCACACTTATTATTAATATTAGTCTTAAGAATGGGGAATATTACAGGCTATAAGCTAGAGTTTTATTTTACTGCGTATTTATGTTGAGTAGTTTCGTGCCATAGGACTCGTTTTAGTGATAACATAAGGTTTGAGAAAAAACAAACTGGCCTTTTTTCCCAATTAATCAGGACCATAAAATACCCTGGCTTCTGGGGGTTCAGTTTTCTTTTTCCTTGTTTGTTTTGTTTTGATGGATATTATAGGCGGTGGACACTGATACTTAGTAAATGAAACCAGAATATCAAAGAATTGCCCAGGTGCGGCTACAGATTTAAGACATGCTGGCAATATGATGCGGTCCGTTATTCACTGTATTGCTGTATCTGCCGGTTCTTATGCAAAATGAAAAACAGCACGTGAAGGGAGCTCTGATTTGATGTAAACAACACGATGTGTATAGCGTGCAACGCAGTTAACTTCAAACGTTCTGTATTCCTACTGGTGCTACGTGAGATGAAATGACTTGGGAAAGGAATTTGCAAAGAAAACGTTTAAGGTCAAAGGTTAGAGTTCATCCACGCCATTTGTCATCGACGAAGACGAGGAAAATCTGGCGAAACTCTCAGTTGGGTAGAACAATCATAGAGGAATTTGACTAAGTGCCTTAGCGATCTACTCGTATAGGTTCTTTGGATGTTCAGAATTAAAAATTCAGAACATGCAGTAATTTATTTTAAAGGTTTACTGTATTTTGGGTTTTCTTTGTTAATATAGTAGCAAGAAAAGAACCTTTATACAGTGTGTTCACTACGCAAAGCAGTTTAAATAAGTACATAACCATAAACTATGTTCCATTCATTACCATTTATTTAAAATCATGACACAGCATGATTACTATCAAAATTAAGACAGTTTCAATTAAAGAGCTCTTTATATTTTTTTAAAAAAACTTTTTGGTTAATTTAATGGAAATATTACTGGAGAAGGCTTCATATGGGTACTGCAAGATGTGTAAGTAAACATACATTTTCTGATAGTCGACTTTGTGGAAAACTGCTGTATATTCTTCTAGTTAGAATAATGAACCACCACGCAATGTTACTTATATTCATCGCGTTATTTATTAAAAATGTTTATTGTTAAGCGATAATCATTTATTACTGCAATAGTATTGAAGATCAAATTATTCTATAGTTTTGAAGTTAAACGTTACGATTTTACTAATATTCCATGAACTGTAATATCTTATCCGGTTCGATACAGATATTATGCTTTCTAGCAAAATTAAACAACATTAAGGTGCCCAAAAGAAGAAGCTGGGAGAGCTACCTTCTATTTGAAAGTAGTTGGTTACTTAAAAGTTTAAATCGTTATTAAATAAATAAAAAAAAATCATATCTTTGCATCAGCAGTTCTGAACATCTGCACATTCACTCAGTATGACTTTCAGAACTATAATTAGGGCAATTCTAGCTATATTAAAGACAAATTCAAGTTAATTAATGAATCAAATCTATAGAATCCTATAGGTCCCTAAAAGATAATATTTTTAACTGCTTAGTGTTTATTTTCATATGTTTTACCTACACACTATTAACAAGAACACTTTGCGGATTATGTATTAGTATATAGTACAAATAACTGACAGTAATTAATTGCATTCACAATCATGCACCCATCGTGCTTAAAAAGAGATACGCTTGTTTTGCAATACATGTAATATCGCATTCTTATGCACATTAAAAATCCCAGAACCGATGGATTTTTTCGGGGCGTAAAAATCCTAAGTATGGCTTCCTTCGGAAGGGAAGTAAAGCTGTGGGTCCCGTGTCGTACATTTACGGCACGAAAAAGAACCTCAAGCCTGAAAGAGAGGCCTCTGAGCAAAATTTGTCGGCCGTTTTACGCCCTGAGTTGAATGGGACACTGATGACCTGAGATGTTAAAGAGCGTCCATAAATAAATCAATAAAAAAAACATTAAAAATCCAACGAAATATATTTAGAATCAATTAAAAGTGTACCTATTCTCTTATTTTTGTAATATTCATATAACTTTTGTTTTACTTGTTTTGTACAAAACTTAAGAAATGCAAATAGTACATATATAAATAGGTAAGTTATTATCCAAAACATACATTTAGAGATAAAAATATTTCAGGAAATCAAACTAAGGATTAATTTTCATAGTAACAATATCCTATGTGTTCTGCAGAAGTAAGTGTTTACATTACCTTAAAGTTAAAAACTATTAACACAACATTTACAAAACCTGAGCCTGAAACATTTCCGAATTTCAGTGTGGAAAATGTATATAAAGCAATTAATTTCTGTTTAGCAGAGTCTTACTCATACATAAATTGTACTGTTAATGCAGATGTTTATAAGCTATACTGATTTCATATAACATTGGCATAACTTTCATTTTCATGTTCTTAAATAACACACACTAATAACAAATATACAAGGCATCATTAGAGAAATGTAAAGTGTACCCCATTTGTATATTTTTGTGCATCAACGGCTAGGGGTTGGGTTTACATTTTATTAAGACAAGCTCTCTATGATAAATAATGATTTCTTAATGTACTTTGCCTCCCTCCACTATAAGGACCAGTAGTATGAAATTTTACGATTTTCTAACCTTTGGATTAATACTAATATGGCGTAAATACATTTAGATCACTATTCTAGGCGGAGAGAGGGGGGGAGAGGGGGAGAGAATACAAAGGTGATGCTGTGCTGATCAAGGATTCAAGATTAGAAGGACGGAAAATATGTTAGAGTTTAGGGATATCTAATTTTTAATTATACAAAGAATGAAAAGTGACAGAGACTCAACCAAAGGAATGAGACGTAGAAATAAGAAAATAAGGACATAATTATAAGAATGATTCAACATTTTTCCTTTATAAAATAAAAAAGTATTATTGAAAGAAAAGCACAATTTTAATTCGATAGGTGTAATGCTTTGTGCAAAAAGGAGGAGCTTATATATAAAACAGCATTGGATTCTAAGAGATACAACTTTTTAAAAGTTAATGAGAGGAATGCAATATGAAAGGATCAGATGAAAGAAGAAATAAGCTGAGCACCCGTAAAACTTAATAAAAGAAATGGAAGTTTTTAGGATCAATGGTGAGATTTATTAGCAATTTATTCCTTGTCGTTTTGCGTCTATAAATCGTCTTTGATGATAAAAAGGTGCTGATAAATTCCTATATAGATGTTTACAGTTATATTATTATTATTATTATTATTATTATTATTATTAAAGTATCTTAGGAATAGTTATTTTTTTCCAGCTAAGGTTGGTTTGTTACATATTATAAAGCTTCAATATATAAAATAACTATCCAACGACGTTAAAAAAATATCACTTAAAATTTACTTTGTGGTTTAGTTGAAATTTTATTTTATTGAAACAATTATCGTTGCGTTACTGAAACAGTCAACTGCTTGCTAATCAGATGCAGCGAAAGCTTTTCGATACAGGAAGTAAGCAAGATTAGCAGATCAAATGATAGGTGATATAATGCAGATAGGAAATTTGAGAGAAAATAATGGCTGAAATCTTCGAAATCAACAACATTCAGGAAACATGATCTGAATTCAACGAACAGTTCGTTACCACTGAGAAGTAGAAATAACTGCAGCAAAAAACAAATACAATAGACATGCAGTAGACATTCTGCACAACATTAACCATAGCAAAAATTATAGAGAAAGCATGGACTGTAAGCTCCACCTTTTCTGTAAATTAATCTAGCAAATTTATAATAAGTGTACATTTATACAGTTCAAATAACGAAGAAATAAAAAACTAAAGTATTATAGGCGCTCTAGCTATGACCGGAATGTTTAACTGAACCAGTTGTGCAACGGAAGTATATAATATACTACAAAATGCAAATAATTAAATTGTGTTGCAGAATCTCTGAATGTTTTACGTTCAACTAATAAAACACATTGAAGTTCACCGTTTTGCTGAACAGGTACAAGATTGAGGCATTTAAAGTTTTTACTTTCATTCTCTGCCAAACTAACAATTGATGAACATAGGAAGAAGTTGTATTGAGATTACTCCTATTGTAATACATTATAAAAACATAAAGAAATCAAAGTATGTGATAAACTAAATGTAAAATTCTTATAGAACATTTTAAATAAGAAGAGCATACAATGGACCTTATTTAAATGATTACAACATGTGAAAAATATACATTTCTAAATACAGTAGAAGAAATCAATTCAGATGTCTGTCAAGGATGCAGCATATCACCAATCAATATTAGTCAACATATTACATAAATGAAATTATGAAACAGATGAAAGCTTGTTACATAACTTTAATAATAGGAACTACATAATGCAAATGGTATGTGATGATGATCAAACAATTATCTAAAATAAAGAATAATGTTTATAAATAACTGTATAAGCTATATGAAACAGCTACCCATTATAATATGAAAAAATTTGCCGAAAAAAAAGTCAGAATGCTTTCAGGCAAAAATACAATTCGATCTAAATAAACTATCGAGAATAATACAGCTGGGCACGTTAGTAAATTTAAATTTATTGGAACAACAATGACACATTTAAAGAAAAATAAAAAGATTTAAATTAAAATAGAAGAGCTCTTTGTAACACAATAAAATAAGAAAAATGCTAAAATGTTATGAAATTGTTTTTGTCTAGTGCCTTTTGAATTTGAAACTACAACAAATGAAATATCTTAGATATATTGAAGGATCCACAAAACTATATAACAAAAGAAAGCGATTTGTCTATTCCTAATTAACAATTTTTAAATAAATGAACAAAATGACACAAACAGAAGCAGCTGGAAAGAATGAGCATCTGGACTGCATTTTGGATAGTCACGATGAAATTAGTTGTTACAGGCAACACGTGAAGGCTAATGATTATGATGGTATTGTTAAAACTGTTTTTGCAAGATTATAGAGGAAAGAGAGTTCTAAAATTGACTATGCAGAACACAGGGGACTTACTGAAAAGCTAATTGCTAAGAAAAATGCTTTTAAGTGCAACTTCGTTATTAAATTTTAAAGGCGTTTAATGAGTTATTGTAGTACAAATATGAGTTAATTAAATATTTCTATTTTAGCTGCACAAATATGTCACACATGATGCATGAAATGTATATGAGTAGTAATAAAGATATAGAACTTCACAAACTTAAATAAAATAGAATCAGATAAAAATGAACTTTATAGGAACTAATTAATACTAATATTAGAAAGTTTATAATGAAAAACGTTTTGCAGAAACAATTAGATTGTTTCCGTTTAAATAATATTGGCTTTAAAACATTTAATTTGTCAGACAAAACGCTAAAAAGTAATGCACAATTATTCTTATTGCAACTGAATATTTTAAGATTCATATTTTCAATATTCTTGGCCTTTGCATTTCGTCGTGCTGTCGTTAATATTATGTCTGATTTTAAAGTTTTAATGTCGTTGTTTCGTTAATAATTTGCACTAGAAAGTGTAACAGTGTGAAAGTTTGCCTTTGTATATTTGTAACTTTAATAACAACTTTCCTGATATAGCTTATCGATTTTATCAATGAATGCCTAAAGATAAAAATCTGAAACTGTGGAGGATATGGTAGAGATAAAAAGTTGTTAGTATTAAGAATAATTAATCAGAACGTAAAAAATAACAATACATAATTTTACTATTAGCACTCTTCAAGATTAAGTAAAGATGAAAGCTCTTAAAAACAAATATATCACAACTATCTAGCGAAGTTGTGCTTATTTTTAGGTTTCAAGAACCATATGTTATTACAATCAAGGTGTTCTGTCTCTTAAGAAAAAATGTTATAATTATGGCTAATATAGTAAATGCTCTGCATCGGGCATCCAAAAGTTAAGTGCTAAACCATTGGCTTTTATAAGGAAATATCACGGAGTACAAAGTTAAGGCTGGTTATTCCTTTTGAAGAGTTGGCTAAAGTTGAAAAATGGTACATACCCGGATTCGAAGGAGAAACAGATGTAACAGCTGCCGGCTGTTATCGCCGCCGAAGTCTGTAGTGCCCTCTGGACTTCTATTCTCCACTAAACATGTTCTTGACATGGTTTAACCTCTGGATGTGCAGTCCTTCAACCACGAGAGGAATGTGCTATTCATGCAACTCTGGCGCTACCTGAGATACTGTAGAGCTCGGATTCGGACATGACTAAAGTATAGACAGCACAGAAAAGAAAACTATTCGTTATTATCGTTCAATTCTTCCATTCTTACGGCCGGTTTTGTTAGCAAACTGCTGTCATTTTTATATTGAAATCACATCAACTTAGCCATTAGGGAGCATAAGGTGCTGTACGAGTGATCTGTGACCCTTGCACACTACCATTGTAAAACATTTCTTCCGGCAGGAAAAATCTCGTGGCTGGACAGCTGTACTTGCAACAATTCTAAGATGTACATCATGGACATGTACGACTTCTGAATATCAGATATGAAATCTTAAGTTCTTCAAGCTTCAGTCATCTGGGCATTTTTAGTTCTCATTTAACATGCTGACATGCATTTTACAACCATGAAGAACCGGGTCCATTCCAGACGCTTTTAAAATTCTACTTTGGCAATGTTGAGGGTAACAGATGTGATTAAGGTGGGGTATAAGATTTCCCACAGTACTTGTTCTGGTATGGCCATCTTATTTATAATCCTTGATAAATATTTGCGTCGGTTTTACATGAAAAATTAGCTATTGTATCTTTTGCATCTTTTCGATTTCCCTTACTTTTTCATTGTAGTCAAAGCTACTTCATTTATATATAATTTCATGCGTCTACGGAACTTTCCACTTTGTGAGATTTCCTCATGAGTAACGCTTTAACTTGAGTTTGGGATTATCATTGAAAACTATTGGATGTCAGAACAAAAATTGAGGATGTCAAACCAATTTAAATATTGAATTAAGTCTTGGTAAATGCGTACAGGTATAAATAATTAAATTATATCTAAGAAAAAGCCAACTCAATATAAAAAAGAAATTTAGAAATGTTTCTTAAAGGATAGTGTTTCATGTTAATGTACTTGTTTGACTAATAATGGAGTTCCGAGAGAGTGCAGACAGTAATTTGCAGCAACCTGTTGTCACACCCTATGGCAGACCTCATTATGCAAATTGAGAAGGAAAATGAAGGTATCGGTATTAGTGACTAGGGAAATCGAAGAAAAGCTATTTAGGAACCACTCTATGCTCCATTAATCCCGTGGCCGGCGCAGCTGGACCAAACCAGGTCCTCAAGGTTGAAGGCACTTAGTCTGATCACTTGGTCATAGGTCACCTCAATTTAAAATGTAGAAACTCTGACTTATACTTAGATGTCTGTAATTAACATAATGTTGTTACTAATTAGTAACCGTTTAATTTAGTTTGTGGTTTCGTCCTGTAAAACGTAAGAGGTATGGAAATTTCTAAGCACTAAAAGCAGAAGTAAGCGGAATGAAGTTATGTTGGTACTGGACTGTACGCACAGGTGGAAGGTGTACAAAAGTTCACGAGCTACAAACAATCCTCTTTTCTTACGCCTGTCACGCACCAGTTCTTGTTAACCTACCGGACGGTGACTCATAGCTTATGCTCTTGCTCTATTTTTATTGACCTGGTAGTTTGAGTGAACTTCACTTAACATTAAGTGCTTAGATTTTGGATGAATAGTAATAATATTTTCTGTTCAGACAAGCATGATAGTTTGTCAACTGGGTTTGAGAGCATAATGTTCACTGTATGTTTTTTGCTAGAGGATGTTTGGTGTTATTAAAACCTGTTTTATGACTCTATTTAAAACATTCATCAATCAAGTTTGTGCATTTTATTGAAAAGAAAGACTTTTTTTCTGTTGTACATTATCTTACCTAATTATTATTATTTTCAAAGGAGTTCTTGTATATTTCATTTGCTAGTACTGTGAATGATTTATATATATATATATATATATATAATGTAATACTGTTTCTGCAGCCAATTTATGCTTCTAATATAATAATAAAAAGCATCATCTCTAACTGTGTTTTGGCAAATACAGCCTATCAAGTCTATAGCAGGTTTGCAAGTAACAAAGGCCATATTTTTATACTAACCTATCCTTCAAAATAATGTACCCAAGTGTTCCAGTTCATAAAATAATGATTATGCGTACTTGATGCAGATTATTTTCAGATAAATACCTCGCAGAGCACAAACCACCAGAAAGTTTGAAAGTCCGCCTTACGGCTGTGAGGAAGGTTCACTTCAGCAAGTCGTCTTTAAAACAAAATTTAAAACAGGAATGAAAAATTACACGATGTACTACTACGAGAATATTTATATTAACTCCATTTATCAGAAAGTTCCTTATCTACTGCAAATAATGTGTAAATATTCTTGTACCAAGATTTTTTTTGTAATAACTGATAAATATTCCGTGATATACCCACAGGGTGAAACGTAATTTGGGACAGAATACTCGAGAAGAGCTTGATCACCCCGTATTATCCTTAATCAGTATTTATGTTCTTATTTTTAAATTCGTACTTTCGTTAGAAATACCAAACTCTTTATGAATCCCACAATTTGCTGTACCCCTCCCTACTTGTGGCAGCCTTTTAGAAACTGTGTACCTGATTAAGTTCCTCGGTATTTTCCCACCTCCAAAATTCGGCACCGTACACCATAGTTGACCTCACAACCGCCCTATACACCACCTTATTAAGTGAACCTTAAAAAGATTGGCATAAGATGGTTATCATTCTGGTGCCTTTAATTTGTAGATTAGTATTTATTATCAAAACATGTAAATGAGAACCAGATAGACTAAGTGACAATAGCCATTGTGATAAAAGCTTAATAACTGCTATTCCTTCATAGTGGAGTATTTGTAAGCAATAACTAGACAGTATAGAGGATAGAGATAAAATTGTATCTACATTTTTGTATTGCCCACATCATGTCAGCAGCGGTATGTGGCTCAACATTTTCCTGTACGAAATAGGCACAATTTTGAGTCTCCCTCTTCTTGTTACGACTGGTTGATTTTTTCTAGGCCATCAAGGAGGCTAAATTATTATTCCACATTCATTGTCCAGCGTTTAATGAAGAAATATCACATCAAAACACTCCTCAAGTGCCCCATCTTCAAATAAAAATAGTTTCAAAATGTTTCCCGCAAAGAAAGTTGACTTCAAATTTTTCTAGCCTGGAGAATGAAGGATAGTGCCATTGTAGGTAAAATCTTATACTTACATGTTTAAAGTTGTACATTTGTAATGGAAATAGAAACTCCCTTCTTTTTCCTAATAACAAAACGAATGGAAATTCTGAAAGCATGTGTTTTGTTCTGGTGTTAGCAATAGGGGAGTTCAACATGCGCAAACCGTGTTTTGTAGCCATCTTCGATGAACTGACATACCAATATTCAGCGTTCAAACACACCGTGCCTGAGATGTGCCTATCATGAATTCCTACGTCTATTCTGTTGCATCCTTTCTTGTCGTTCATGTTTTGGGAAACGGAAAAGTCCTATGTTGATCGTTTTTATGTAACAAATTTTCCCTCCATATTGCACCTTTATTCTTATGAATGTTTCCCATTACTTTATTTTTTACTTTGTTCACTAGCGCTGTTTCACAAATACACCACTACTGTGCATGCAATCCAATCATTTGTTTGTCGGTGGCCCGCCGACGGTTGCATGTTTGACTAGCAAAAGGTTGATTTAACTTATTGTACTCATCAAATTGGAAGTAGCATATCAATTAGAAATTAACGATTGTATATCTTAAGAAAAAATGGTTCGACTCTTGAAGCCCGAATATGCATAAGTTCACTTCGGCGTATCGTCTTGTTCACTAAACTCTCTTCGTTAACCTCTGTAGTATGATAGATAAGCTTGGATATGTACACGTGTGTAGTAGTAATAGTAATAGTAGTAGTACTAGTAGTAGTAGTAGTATTTATTATTCCAGTTAGACTTGTATACATATATTGCACATGCATGGGTCGCAAGACCGTTCGTGCTCTTGTAAAACAATTTCTGAAAGGCATTTCCAACAAAAGAAAACAACGTTAATAAGAATGCACTCACATTTATACATGAAGCAGACATACGTACAATAATTCTCATATTCGTATTATTTATGTGCAATGTTTATAGAAATTTCTTTCCCTAAAACTACCTATTTCATTTAAGAAAATGCACAGGTTTAGTCAGTTTTGTCTGTTTACAATTAAGTCCCATCATGCCGGCCTTCCCTTACTGGGATTAAAAAATTAATCCGAGAGAAATTTTATCCTAGCATTTTCTGTCTGTGCCTACTAAGCATATGTATATATGATGCATAAGACATTCAGTGTAAACAAAACTAAAGTCGCCCTACTTTAAATCCAGCTTTACCGAGTACCATCAACGTTGCCTGAATTTAGATTTTAACTCTGGAAGCGGACCATTTCCTTGTCTTTAGGTACACATGTTTAATCAAAAACTAAGGTGGAGGGAGAACAGATCTCTTCAGGTAGGAGCATTACTTCTATGTTTACCATTCTGGTGAATGGAAGAGTTCCTAGGGATAAACAGAATTGTATATTCAACACTATGGGATGTAACACGTCAAATTCTTGTAATTACTGTTTCCTCATCTTGAACCACTGAAGAAATTTGATACTCAACTGCAGTACAACAAATAAATTTAATGGTAGATTACAGGTTAACAACGATCCTTTAAATTTTATAGTTTTACAGAATATTAAAATGCTAACATGTGAAACATTTCAGCAGATAGCCATATATCATTTTTGCCAGGTCATTTTTATAATTGTTAAAGTTTAAATATATATCGCGCTTAAACAAAAAGGGGGAAATTCAATAACAAGCGTCTATATATTGGGAATCGTCTCTTAGCCACAAGTCTTGTGATGGAAAAATATGTAAAGTGTGAGTTTCGAGAATTTATCTACAATCAGTCAGGTCCAGTGGTCTAGTTACTAACATATTTGCCTCATAGACCCAAGATCGCGGGTTTGATCCTTGGCAGGGTCGATGGGTTCTTTTCGGGCGTAAAAATCCTAAGTATGGCTTTCTTCGGAAGAGAAATAAAGCCGTGGGTCCTGTGTCGTACTTTTATAGCACGAAAAAAATCTCAAGCGTGAAAGAAGAGGCCTTTGAGCAAAACTACCAGCTGTTTCACGCCCTGAATTGAATGGTTCGCTGATGACCTGAGTTGTTAAATAGCGTCCGTAAATAAACCAAATCAAGAAATATCTACAATAAAATATTTGCCATATAATTCAATGAAAATTAGTTCCTATCTAAGCAATTGTTAATTCCAATTCCCTTCTGTGCAATGAACGTCAAAGTTTTCAAGCCCTTTATGGTAAGCAATCATTTCTGTACTTTTTTTTTTTTTTTCCGCATTCCGCACATGAGGAAGCTGTGCAACTTAAGAGTCAGGAAAACAAGAGTAAGAATTACATTCCAGAATAGTATGGAAAATTGAAGATGCATGGTAGCATTTGTTCCCTGATAGACGCGGTATGAGCAAGGAGGCAGGCCGGAAATGATTACTCACAGCTGTCACTACCTGTATGCAGAACTTACTTTGTGCACACATGGGTGTTTGTCGCTTATCTGAAATGAGTATCGAGCCTTGCTACTGTTTTTCTGGAGAGAAATTCAGTTAATCATTTACACAGCTAATGAATGTATTTCATAGCCAAAATGTTTGTAAGAGCTTAACTTTAAAGATTGCCTTAGTTGATTATCATTCTACTTTGAGTAAGAAAGATATTCTCTAAATTAATTTAAAAACTACATAAAAATGCCATTTTTTCATTATTCGCACAACTGTATAGCTGCAAATAAATGCTTTTACTTGCTTTGAATTTTATTTACACTTCAGAAAATATCATATGCTCTTGTAAACATGAAACGAACCTCGAAGCTGCTAGTTGATTTATTATTTAAATAACGCAGTGACTTTTTAGAAATGTTATATAAAATTAGTTTAAAGGCTCAAGACTATGGTTTGAATCAATAAAGTGGTTGTAAATTAGGCATCGATTAACTACAAACATTTACAAACCTGCATCTGTGTTATTATAACAATATTCATTCCCCTTCAATGAAAGAGAATTTTTTTTTGAAAATATTGCGCTTAGAAATCAAACATAAACCCTTGTTTTAAAACCAAACACGACGATGCCTTGGCGATCTAAGTTTTCCATTTCACTACACAACTACATAGATACATATGTAACTGTACACAACTATTTCAAATATCTTCTGTCTAGATTGATAAATCTATAGTGTTTTCTAAAGTAATTTCCTGTAAGCACATAACTAGAGAATCTTGAAAGTAATATAAACGAACTACAAGAAGTTTTGCTTCGATCGTTTCCATGGGCTAGTGGTAGCGTTTGCGTCAACTAATCCGGAGGTCCAGGGTTCGATTCCCAGGTTAAACTATCTGGGTGAGGTTTCATTCCGAGTTTTACTTAACCTAAGGTCTTCGAGCTCATTTGCACTATCATTCATTCATCCCTATAGACTACAGATCTGCATCTACAATATTTACGTTCGCAATCTATGGCGTCACATTAAGAAAAATGCAGTCCAAGTGACATAAAATAAACATTTTAAAATTTTTCATTCATAGAATAATTTAAAACATGTCAGCATATATTAGTTACATCTCTTTAACATTAAACTAATGCAGCTTTTCAATAAAATTAACCTTTACGATTTCATTTCAGGCAAATAATAATAAATGATAAATCATGAAACAAAGAAAATGCCATACTAACTTTGTATTTAATGATTCATTAATATTCTTCATTCTTTCGGTCAAAAAGTTCCTGATATTTTGCTAACCCTACTCTTAGACGATTTTGATAATACATCTTAAAACTCAATTTATTTTGTTTCGTGAATTATGTTCATTTTCTTGTAAACCTAACCTGTACTGTAACTTTTGCTGAAAGAAAATAAACTGAAGTGGCCAAAAAATAAGCGAGTTTTAATTTCCTTGGTAAATATGACAGGTTTTTATTTCATCAGTCCTTTGTTTTTGTCATGCCATTTCATCCCGGTGCTATAAACCATGCTAGCTGATTATTACAGAAGCGCCTGTACTGTAAATTATTATAATTAAGGTAGCAGTAGCTCCATAGCTGTGGATATAAGGTTGCGTTCGTTCAAACTAACATTCCAACCGGAAGCTGAAATCAGCGCTGCAATTAATTAAGTTATCGCCAACACCTGCAGGCTGCCCGCAACCTTCACGTAGCCTATTAGTATGCCTTCTTGAATTCGTGAACAAACTTAAAAGAATCCGACAGTTGCAACAGGTGCTACTAAAAATTATTTATAATCGATGAAATCGATATTCGAAGGAGAAAGAAGGTTAAGTATTATAAGTTTCATTTCCCTTGAGAAATAAATAGTTCTTAAAAGTAAAATACAACCTTTCTCATCCTAAACACTTCCAAGCGAACTTTTGAGTCGAGTTAATCTAATTGAGATCAGAAATTACTTAAAGTTTGACTTCATGTGTGTGGTTTTTAAGTCGCTATGCTCAAAATATAACCCTGAGAAATTTTCTTCAGATAGAAGAACTAATCTCAGATTTATAATATTTTAAAAAAATTAACCTATGTGACATTTTTGCTAGTGATTTAAAGATTCCAAGAACTCAAAGATATTCATTGATTTCCATAAAGCTTTCCTCAGAGTTGAAAGGATATCTTTGGGAAATAGTGAACTAACTTGAATATTCAAATGTTCTAAATTTATACATTGGTGAAGCTTTCATACATATCACTAACTATACAAAAATGAATTTGTGAATTAACAAAATGAGTAAGACAATGTTGCACGCACAGACAGTGAGCTTATTTGAGTTACGGGCCGGCAGAGCACGGTTGCATACTGCGAGAAGCCGGCCGTCAAGACCTACATTGCACGTGCAGATAGCAGCTTGTAGGCTTTGTCGGGGATTAGCTTTCGTTGCATTTGTTATTACTAGGTGCTTTCATTGCTTGTAAAATGTGTGCTGACCGCTTTCTGGTTTAGTGGTTAGGGTTGCTAAATGCTGGCCACGGGAACCCGGATTCGATTTCCGGCACCTCTTTAGGAATTTTTTTAAGTTAAGGAAGTCTGGAACGGGGTCCACTCAGCTTCGCTAGGATAGTTGGGGTGTTATCTGATGCAAAGTTGAAGTTCTTTGATCCAGAAAACCGCGTGATAGGCGAATGGCGGGGCGCCGGCATGCTGATCACATGCTCCCCTCCCCCTGCAATACTACCCTCTATCAATGAAGTTGTAAGATGGAGGTAGAAGAAGCAGAGGTCTCTGTGGCAGGCCATTGGCCGATTTCGGGTTGTAGCGCCATAGAAAAAAGAATAAATTGCTTTTTTTTTTTTATTTACGATACAAATGTGGAAGCATATTTTTGCAAAAAAATGGCAAAACTTTACGCGTGACGATTCTATCTCGTTTTTTTCCAGTAAGGAAGTAAGCAGCCGTGCTCAGGAGACCCATAACTGAAATAACCTCAGTGTATATATGCATGTACTTATCTTTATTGAAAATTTTGTTCAAATTGCAAATTATGAAAATCCTAAAGCAATAATATTCCAAGGAGAAAATACAATTAAAGTAAAATCTATATTGAAATAAGTGAAATAATTATTTAGGAAGTTTTATAAAATAACGGCGGCAAAAAAGTAACAATTTAATGGATATCAGACACTGCATGATAAATACTTAAGTCTATAGGTATGTCTGAAATTTAATAAAGCTACCCTCATCTTTGTTATTACATGCTAGTGAACTCTGGGATGTTAATAAGAATGAAATGAATGCAGCATACAAGGACGGACGGAAATATAAGTGAGCACATTAAAAATAAAAATAAAATATTTTCAACGAATTCAAAGAAATAAGCAAACCTAAAGAAAGCTAGAAAGAACACAAACTGGAGGACTTATTTGAAATATAAACCTAAAGGCAAAACAGTCTCGGAATGACTTGTAACAAAGTACTCGATGCTAGAACACGTTGAAATGTTTTAACCGTGAAGGTTAGAAAAAGATGAGGGAGTCCTTTCTTAGGTGGTGTTTTCTTGAAAGCCTACGGATTATAGTTAGTCGTTATCAGCTTTTATCTACACAATCTCAGAGGTTTTATGCATTACAATTGATGGAAGTAGCTTTCATGCTCTCATTAACCAACTACTAGTAATTATTTCGTACAGAATATCACAAAACAGTCAAATATAACTTAGAATGTAATTATTTTATTTTTATAATAGTAGAATATAGTTTTTGTAATATCGCTTTTGGAAAAAAGAGCATTCAAAGGCTAAAAAGCACTCATCATCACAAATGCGTTCCCACACTTACCTCTGAAGATAAGGTAAGTGCAAGTGCTTTCAAAGTTAGTCATAATTTTGTGAAAAGGAAATAACCCTTGACAAGCATTTTAGATAAAGTCAATGAGTGCATCAGAAAAGATATAGAGCTTCAGTAAGTTAATATAGGGGGAAAAATTGCACGTACATTATCATAATTTTTATATTTGCTTCAATTGGTCACGTATGTTAATGCCAGTAAATAATAGTTATCCATTTTTTTTTTAATTGTTAACGAGTGTCGTAAGAGAAAATGAGTTTGCTCAGATTGAGCAGGTATTTGTATGAAACTGCTTCTGCTAATGTTTGTAAAGTCCCTTAATTGCAAAAAGGTTAATTTATTTTATTGTTGCGATCTGTTAAACTCGTTTTATTCGTTTTTCAGCAGTTTACTTTCTTTTCAGTATAGAGTAATTACACATTTGTTTCTTTTCAGCTGCGTAATACGCAGTTTTTACAGTTATTTCTGTATCTTTAATTTTGTCATTAACAGAGGTGGCGTAACTTTGTAGTTTTAGTGACTTTAGCCCGTAACATCTATGGAATCATATTTCCAAATAAAATGTAAGCCTTGTCCTCACTTTATAAAGAAATAAGATTATTTTTACTTTTATGTAATTTATATATTTCATTATTCCTCTTTCATATACTCAGCATATTCCAAAGTGAACATTGTTCACATTCATAAAGCACAATTATTATACCAGTTGTTATTTATTTCTAACTTTCCATTATGCTGTTAGAATTTAAGTGAGAAAGTTATATTCAAAATTCCCTAAGGAGTTCTTAAAGAACATGAATATGTTATATTTGTCCTCCTAAAAATAATTTACCTACAAAATTTCATTTTTAATTGTTTATTAGTTAAAACAGAATCTACTGGCAGATTTTAAATGCGCTTTAGAAACAGATGAACTGCCTCAATGCATGGTAGAACTCTTTCTTAAGGTGAATCGCCTAAACTACTACCTCGAATATTTACGAAACAGGATATAAAAGTAATACGTTGTTTTTACAAATAGAAATAGGGCTTATAAATGTAGTTCATATAGAATATCTATTAATGATGAAAAAGCATTAATCTAGCACAGGTTTGTATTTTTTTTAATGAACAATGCCTATTGAGACTAAGAAAGTAAAATAGATTATTTTAAAATCTTAATTGGATTTTTTGAAAGACACTAGTGCAAATTATAATGGAATGCCGAGGGTGTCAAAATTCTGTACTCACTTTCACAGTAGATATCTATTTAATATATCCCAAAGTTGGACCGAAAAACAACAGTAATGTTCTGTAAACAGATGTGCCTCACATACATTATTATATCGTTGCTACGTGACAGGTAAATAAACAATGAACAAATGAAGTCAAAATTATCGTGTGATGTTCTGTAAAAGATATGACTCACATTACGTTATGCTAGCGTTGCTACAACAAAATGAATCAAGATTTATGTTTGAACAGCGGAAAACATTTTTGAAGTGGTACTGGAAAACCGAGAATGTTGTTTAAGTTCAAGGCAATGGAGATGTGTGTACAGAACAGAACCGCCGTTGGACTTCTACCTATGGGAACTCTTAAGGATGCTGTTTGCCGTAGAAAACCAGCTACACTGGCAGCACTTCGGGAAGAAATTGAAACGGCATGTGCTGCAATCGCTGAGGACACTTACGCAAACGTTACTCAATCAGTAGTTCAACGTACTCAGAAGTGTATCGACGCCGATGGCGGGTATTTTGAGCAAATATTATAACTGCAAAAGTCTAATATGATTAATGCTCATCATTTTCTGTTTGTGTGAATTCAATTTTGTTATGTTAACACAGTTTTTTCTTTGCTTCAAGTGTGTATACATTTATTTGGCACCACTGTATAATGAAACACGTACGGAAAATTACTGCCTGTCTCGGCTGCCATATGTTTACATATTTGTTCATTAGTTTTGCTCTAAACGATAGCCATTAACAAACTTCCAGCCTGCAGAATGTTGAAGCATTTCACAAGAAAGAAACATAAGCCGGTCTAATAAGGTTTTTCATGTCTTCTAAAGAAATGTCCTTGTAGACAGCTTTAATTTTCTTAAAAACAAGTACTATTGTCCAGTCTACGGAATAGGTCAGCCAGTATAAAGGTTCTCTTCGCCCAAACAAAAGACTTTGAAACATTTGCTCAAGATAAGTTGTACTACTAGGCTGAGCACTGATGATGTTGATACCATATGTTTCTCTTTTCTGCAACGGAATGTCCTCCAAACTCGGTGCAAATAATGTTAGGGAGTTAATATACTTGTTGGAATTCAACGACCCATCTATGAAAAATGGTCCGACGAAATGAAGACCCACTGTTCCACAATACATGTTCATATCCCATAAAAGGTGACTTTTCTCTTGGGATTGCTTACTGTGTGTTTCTGAAGTTGACTTGATCGCGAACGTTACTTCGTCAATGAATATGAAATATGCCAAAGCCTATATCATAAACCCATTCACAAAAATTGACCTAGTTCTGAAATCGTTTGCGTGTAGTTCTTGATAGTTGTTCATTTGTTTTATTTACGGACGCTCTTTAACATCTCAGGTCATTAGTTTCCCGTTCAATTCGTGGCGTGAAACGGCCCATAAATTTTGCACAGAGGCCTCTTCTTTCAGGCTTGAGTTCTTTTACGTGCCGTAAATTTACTACAGGGGATTCACTTTCCTTCCGAAGGAAGCCATACATAAGAATTTTTACGCCCGAAAGAATCCATTGGTCCTGGCCGGGATTGAACCGGTGATCTTTGGTTTAGGAGTTAACTTATTCTTGTGATATCCCGGGAGTTAATTTATTGATCTACAAATCAGTAGCTAGAGCAACAATTTTCCACAATTCTTTTATTTAGGCAACAATTTCAAGGTTCCAGTTTTTCTTGGTTAATTAAAGAGATTTGTAAATGTTGGTATAGTTGAATGATTTTAGTCTGAATTTCTCTCGGTGTACGTATTGCAAAAAAGCAAGCACAGTTTCTACTTTTATCGTAAACTAGGATAACGTCAGCTTATTCAACACTTGTAAACACCAACTTCTTTGTATATCCATTATAATTTACTTCTATGAAATATCACGAGGTGCTGGCGCTGTAAAGGAATCAAAATATCGGCCCGATTAAGACAGTAATTTACTGTATTTATCTAGAATGAAGCTGAAACACATTGTTTTAAATATTAAAATGACAATATTTCCATAATTATTTGCACTGGATCATGCATAAAGATCATTGTGATTCTATCATATCGTTGATTTTCCTAATTTAATGATCGTTGTTTGTTTAAAATATTTTCACATTGCTAGACAAACTTCATCATTGTTGAATTCTCTGAATAGCCCACACTTGTGACCCTCTTTGTATTTACATTCTATGAAAACAAGAGTATCAATTGCACGTCTAGTTTCGTAAATATTCAGGTCAGTGCTTATAAAGTACATCCGTGCTGAATGTAGACATGATACATATGCGTTTACAGAAATATTTTATTTTAATGTTTAACATTTGCTTCTTCTCTTGGGTCAGCTGCATGTCGAAGAAAATAGACGTGTTGGTTTGCATAATATAGAAAAGGTTAATTAATGAATGAATATAAATTCTCACATTATAAGATTCCCCTGCCTAAATTTCTCTTTGAGTGGATAAAATAAGTTTAATTTAAATGTTTTATTCCTCCTCAGTTCTATGTGAATGTATGAAGGTATTTGGAGCCTAGAAATCTAAAAAATAGCTAGTTGTACGAACAGAATATGTGATTTAGATCCTAACTCTTGTAATATTTATTGTTAATAACAGTGGTCATTGTAGTAAACCTTCGATCTCTCCCAAACATGCACAAAAAAATGAGGTCATAATTTTTTGCTCGTACCCAGAGAAATTCTATCTGGAGCTGTTGACAACAGTTGGGAGCAAACTTTCACCGGAGTTTCACCATTTATGGTTAAGTTAAGGGGAAAATAAACCCTAAAGGGTTTGTTTTGCTTTAAACCCTTTTATACCGTATACAACATGCAAAGAAACGTTTCACAACTTCTCCCAAAAGATAAATATCTTTACTCGTAAACTTAGGCTTTATGCATTCTTTACGTGTTTACAGTTAAAGCAAAAGAAGAATACAAAATATAATTTAGGATATGCTGCATTTAGAATAATGTTCTTAAATTTACAAAACAAAAACTTTCTAGCATCGAGATATTCCTTTGTTTATGAAGGAGTAATGTAGGAACATTTAAGGTGCACAAAAATAAATCCAGTTCCCTTATTTATTAAAGTTTTGTGATGAAGGTAGGACTTCAATTTTGTTAAAACAATTAAAACAAACACAACCTTTTTTTAAGTTTTTTTAAAATATAATGGGTAAATATACAGCACTGCATTAATTTTTTCTCTTGTTAGTCTTTAATTTTTATGTAGGTAAATATTTAAAATCTAACACAAACATTAGAGAATAATTTAAATAAATAATTAGCCTGAAAGTTCACATAAAATAATAAATAATTTGTAAAAACGTTAGAGTTTGAAGTTACGAAAGCTAGATATATAAACTATCTCAGCACAATATCCGAGAATCGTTTGGGAAGAACTGATCTAGCATAACTCTCAGAATAAAGAGGAGAAAATGTCGGCCATGTTTTGTCAGTAATGTTTATCAAAGGATCTAAAAACACGTTAGAAACTCAGTTCAAATCGATGAACTGTTTATTTTTAGAGGAGAAGCAGAGTTGGACATTAAGGTTCATTGTACTGATATTTACTAGATGCGTTAAAGACCCATTTGTACATCATTAAATTTACAGTCGCCACTTACAACCTCAGCAGAGAGATACATCATTTATGGATGTTAACCAAGACCAGAGCACTGAACTACTGGATTTCATACCCCTGAACCTATCAACAGTCATTTAAGTTTTATTGGGTGTTTATTTTGAACCTAACTCATCAACTAAATTAATATAACTTTTTATACCAGCTGTCATCCACACTTCTATATAAACAAAGAAGGTTATATTATAAATATAAAGATGGTTGACATGTAAACTTGAAACATTTGATTATGCCGATATCACACGATTTTGATTTATGAGCGTACAAAGGACCGCTGCGTGACACTTGTACCAAGTACTCCATGCTGATTTATACTTGTCACATGACATTTGTCAACTTGTGGAACAGCTGGGAACAGGGCGTTCGGCGGTAGGGGTGGAGAGTCTACTTTAGATTACATGCTGACAAGTACTTCACAAATGTTTATACGGGCTACAAGGTTGCGGCTTTAACACTATGTATGTCAATACAGATGCAAACAGACATTGTTAACAGATATTAAAATATGAGCAAAAAGTGGTACAATAATAAAAGTTATTTTACTGAACAGTTCTTAATTAATCTGAACAAAGGAAACAACGAGAATGAAATATCAAAACTAATTTTATATACCGAGAGACAGTGAATCCGAATGTCATAAAACCTGCTTTTAGATCTTTCCAGACACATTGTTTTCAATTCCTAATGGGCTACAGTTTTTATCATTATTACTCGTATTCCCTTTTAAATTCTTTTGTCTCTCTTTCTTGGTGAAGTATTTTCTTCTTCTTTTGACTAAATTTCATATTGACCATTTTACTTCGTTGTCATGTCATTGCCAATTACAATTTAAGAATTTTAAATTTGTGACATTCTTTAATATTCCTACAGTTAAAAAGCAAATATTGAGGTTATTTTCAAAATTGTATTATATTTTAGATTATCTAAAATAGCAGAAAGTATTCGTTTTTTTTTTATTTCTTGTCTTTTGTAGATTAATGATATATGATATTTTTAAATTTAAACTGTGTTAATGAATTAAGCAATTAAATTATTATAAATATTTGTACTAAAACAGTTTAAAATTAAAATATTTTAACTTTATAAAATTAGTGATTTTTGCAATTTAATAATCTTGTTCTTATGCCTTAGATTTTGTGTTGTTCCTAATAAAGCAAAGAAATTGCAAACATGGGGGTTTTGCCCATATTTTAATTTATTTTTATTCTGATATGCAAGTAACTTAAAATAGTACATTTATAAAATTAATAAATTATGATGATTTATAAGTAAGGAAATATTATTAATAGTTTTATTAATGTACCGGCTGAAATGTAGTGTTGCTAATAAATTAGTAGAGTTACTTGTTGGAACAAATAATTTTTGTCAAAACTTTAAAGTTGTAAAAATTGCAATTATACTTGGAATTCGAAATAAATAAGCAACTATTATTGATTGGATAATTAGAAAGTATTGAACTTGAGGATGTCCATCATGAGTTCAGTGAAGCCCTAAATAGCAATATTCAGTAATTTACATGGATTTAAATATTTAATATTTACATACGCATGTGGATGGCCAATATATAGAACTCAAAAGTCATTCATTTGTTTAGTCGAGTCTGAAACAGACTACTAAAAATTTTATCTATTGCCAAAATTAGAAATGTTAACTGACTGGATTGCATATATTTAAAATGTTTTTGTAGTTTTATTTGTAATTTTAAGTCTCAGAGTGAATATTGCATGCGTTATTAATGAATCAAACAGATATTTACCTGATAGCGTTATATTGTTTGACTCAGTGGCTTGAATAACGTGATTATGCCAAATAGCCTAGATAAACATATTTTTATTCTTAATATATTTTTATTTCTAGCAAATTTCTCCTACAACATGTTGTATAAATGTTTAATTACCTTACTTGGTAATCTGTTGTATTTCTTTTTATGTTACAGAAATAAATATAAATACCCTTGTTTTTGAAAAATACATATCTCGTGAACATATTTCAAAATCTAGTCTATAGGAAGTCTTCATTTTAGTTAAGATATTTATAAAAACAGACAGCCCAGGATATTTAGAATTATTTCATTCTTTAATTTTATATAATTAACACTTTAATGAGAAGAGAGTGTCTGTACTACTACTTGAAGCAGGGAAAATAAAGAATATATCAAAACATTACTGAAATAAAAATGACAAATATATTAAATAGTTTAGGAGACAATTATCATGAGAGATTAATATATTAGCAGTTTTTAAATCTTCTGAAAGACTTAAAGAGCTTGAAGATAATGGCCTCCTCTGAAATTGAAACTCTGGTTAGATTTTAATGACGACATACACCTACCCTGTACGATGCAACAATACAACTCGTTTTAAGTAAGGGATTTATGTAGACGGCCATACGCTCGTTTTCGAAAAATTACACGTGGAACATTCCTAAATGACATATGATAAAAGGTTTGAAAATATGATTATATAATTACTTGTTGCAGCATTGCACTTCCGAGAAACAGGAAGATGTTAGATAGCGCTTTTCCCTCTAGCAGGTAGATAATTAGTAGGTTTTAGTTATTAGTCACCATCAAAAGTGGAGGTGAGAAAGAAGCTGTGTTTTTATCGTTACTACTCTTTGTTTAATCTTTTTCGACCTGCCTCTTCAGGCACATTTATACCGGTTTACGAAAACACTATAGATACTTGAAACATTCATACTTCGTAAAAATTACTTCATTTATAAATATAAATTCAAAGCATCCGTCTTTGAAAGCTGTAGTTAAGTGTTGAGATTTAAAAGTTTCCTAGTCAATAGTGGAATAATAAAATTAAACTATAGTTACAAAAAGAGCCTATATTTCTAGTAAATACATTACCTATATATTATATAAATTCTATTCTTGACTTAATATATAATAAATTAATAATTTAAAAAAGTAAATAATGCAACGGGTCTTATTTTATTACTGATGGGTTGTTAATTCTATCTATTACTACGCTAAATATTGCCAAAGTTAATAAAATGCAAAAAGAAAATCACGGAATGAATAACAGTCTTTATATGAACACGAGTGGCATTTTTGACATGCAGGGCAAGAAAGTTTATCGATAATATTAATTCCAAAAAGGGAATACTTCCAGATTATTATCGGAAAAATGCACGGTGCCTATTGACACATTATGTTTGAAAATATTTTGCTTTTCCGAGGTATAACTATTTAAATACCAAGGCAAGGGAAAACTTAATTAAGCTGTAGGAATTTAGGCATCAAACTGTTCTCTTTGGAATATCAAAGACAGAAAGATATGGCCCTAGGTACAATCACTCTGTAGGAAAGTTTACGGAAATAAATCATTAGTAGATATATTTCTTTTATTAAAAAACTAATTTCTGTCAGAAATACAAATAAAAATTGGAACATGATTGTTAGAAACATTTAAATACTTTGACTCTATACGTTAAATAAAAAGCTAATGGAGTTTTGCAATTGTTAAAGAAAAACAAACACATCTTTGTAGGTATATTTATGAAACACTAAATGAACATCAACCAGAGTAATTACTATGAACTATGTTAAATATATTTTCTGAATGTTAACTCTATTAAGTCTTCTTAAATACAAATGAATAGCGATCAAATTGAATAACCAATACAACAATATTCATATTTATTAATGTTTCATCTCAAACTCTATACTAATACCTTCGTAATATCGACGATTTGCCAAATATTAGTCCAGACAATATTCGTCACTTGGCATGGAGCCTACCATCTAACAATACACGACAGTTTCATTATTAATTTTAACATCTGTTACAAGAGTTGGCTCATATGAATTTCCCTTGTTATTTCTGATTTCTTCACTCATTCATAATCCCGCAATGTCAATAATACATATAATTCTCCCCACTGCTTGCATATGTTAGTGCTTCAACAGAAGTAATCGATAGAACATGAGGATTAAGATAAAAACGGTGGAGGCACTTCAAAACGTCAGGAGACCAATTCGGACGCTCTGAAATATTTGCCTAGGGCTGATTTACGAAGCAAACAAACCGTTCACACAGTTTTCAATGACGTTCCATTCTACTTATTGAATAATTTAGTATTTCATGCATATTGAGATTAATTTAAATATAATTCTTGCAGAAATTGCTTTATATACTTTGAAAAAGTACTAAAATAACTACTGAATTAATTTTCTCATATAATCGCCGTAATGCGGTTTATTCCTATAAGCTCATAACTTAGATTTTTCTAGTCAATAAAGAATAATAAATAAAATATTAATAATTAGGTCTAATAGCAACATGTTACTTAAATATGCAGGCATACATGCAAAACATGCTGCAACAATTTAGCAATGTTTTCTATTATTATGGACATGTTTTTACAATTTCAGCAATACATTGTACCAGAAATGATTAACTTTCTGTGCTTCCAAATAGTAGAATATACTTGGTCGATATTTTCATCAATTATAAATTTGCATATAAATAGTCTTTGCTATTCCTGTATCTTGTTTAACAAGATAGGAACAAAACGTACATAAAAATACTCGGTAATAACTACTAACATTAAATAAAGAGAAACATTTTACCGGTAAGAAATTTTAGGCACATTTTCTTTATCTAGCAAGATGGAACATGCAAACTTTCTAGCATATTCACGCTGGAAAAGGAGAATACTTACCTTTAGCCTATTTTTAGCATCTGTGAACAGTCTTTTGTTGGGAAAATATAGGTGAACAGGAAAACGCTGACGAGGTTATCTAAAGAAGCCGGCGGTGGGGTGGACCACTAGGACGGCGGCGACGACGGCGGCGGCGGCGGCCATGTTGTCTACACAGGTCGAACGAAACAAATGACACACTGGAAGCGACGAGCGAGTTGAGTGACGACAAAACACGGCGGCCGGGGGAAACAAAACCGAACGAGCGTATGTTCGTGTATGCAAAGGACATAACTCAGAGTACGAACAAGAAATATCCAATGCGCCACCTATCGGGGAGTTTGGAAGAGTGTCCGAATAGATCCTAAACCCTTCAACACTGCGTAATCTCGATCCCAGTCTCTCTAATGTGAAAACAAACCCGTCTACCACCTTCAACTGACTATCTATGAATTACTTTGGAGAAAATTGCAGAAAAAATGAAAAAAGGCACACCCTCTCCTTTCCTCCCTGGAAGGTCCTGCCGGTAGGTTCGGTTTCTCGGCCAACAAACACTAAGAGGGTATACTCTATGGGTTGATGGGGGGCTTAAAAATGGCTGGGTGCTAGAGAAACACACATCACACGTTGAAGAGAAGCGACAAAGAGGGTGAGATCGCATCGACAGGAAGAGAGAAAGAGAAAGATGGAGGCGAAGTAAGGCTAGGCCGGGCTAGATACTAGGCTACCCAGGAGGGGCGAAGCGCAGTCGTAAGTCTTCTAGCATTATGGGCAAGCCACATTGGAAGAGAGGCCATCAAGCATAGCGATGTAAAACTTTTAAGGGACACTTCGCAAAGCGAACACACATACAAACTCTCCCCTCTATATACGTCAGAAAAAGGAGGCGGAGGAGCAGCAGAGATGGAAGAAGGAGGGGCGAGGTGAGGCAGAGAGGGTGCAAGGCAAAGAGAAATGTCGGAGAGGGAGAGAATGTGTGTGTATGTATGTGTGTGACGGATTTGGGCATGGCAATACCGTTACTGAGTTGCAAAACAATAACCCATAATTTCTTCAAAACTGGAACCTCGCATTTCCTAATCGATAGCGACGGATATCGATTAACGTAAGAGTTTGCCCTGATTGTTACGTAATCTTCTTAGTCAAGGTTGAATGCAGCCCAGCATCCCACAGGATTACAGGTTAGCACGCAATTCCGACATGCCTGTTCTGCGGCAGTTATACGGATTGTTTCACGCCAGCCATTCTTTGTTTACGCCTAATCGCTTCCCACGAAAAGAATATGCATTCACTTGCTCCTTTCAGCTAAAGCAATTAGATAAACGATGTACATGGAGGAATGCATAATGAACATTCCTAAGTCCTGTACTTTCCTTTAATTTTCAGAAAAGAAACTGATAGAATACACAAAAGTAAATTCCAGTTAGCGTCCTTGAAAGTCGTGAATATTTATTAGCTTCAAATGATTGTATATTTTTTCATAAATAATCATGCATATTTAATAAAATACAAGATCATACAGGGGTAAAAGAACAATAGTGTCTAACAAAGCGCATCATTTGTGTGAAATAAATATTTATTAAATTCATACGCACTGGCAACACCGACACATCAAACATATGCTTTAATATTTTACCCGTTTATGTGAAAAAAAAAAAAAAAAAAAACTCATTTTAGCACTACATCATAAATGCAAAATAATTCCATGAAAATATTTTTCAGTCAATGAATAAGCTCATGGACTGACAAATGTAAGATTCGATTACACTGATAGTAAATAGTATAGTCCTTAAAACTAAGTGATAGCGTTTATTTTTTCCTTCTAGATTCATTTGTTTCAAAATAAATTGTTGTTATAATCAGAAATGTTCAAATTTTTTTATTCCAGGGACGCTTTCATTCCCTATCAATTCTGCTTCTATTCGACTATTTTCTTCAAACTAATTAATATAACCTTAAATTTTCGATTATTTTGCCAATACTTATGCGAATATTTTCTTCATACTAATTAACATAACCTCAAATATTCGATTATTTTGCTAATATTTATTCCATTATTTTCTTCAAACTAATTAACATAACCTCAAATGTTCCATTATTTTGCTAATACTTATTACAAAAACAGCAAATGTTTAGTTGTTTATAATAAAATTACAGTTCAATGATCATTTTTCTGGAATTATCTTAACGAATACAACTCTAAAAAGCCTTAATACTTCCTAAAGTAGTTTAATTTCACTTTTAAACTCGTGTTTATAGTCATATAATTATTTCTAGACCGGAAACTATTATTACTGATTGTGTAATAGACGATAGTGTTATTTTTGCAATATAGTTAATATCTTTGATATGAAAATGTACGGTAAGTAATTTAAAACGAGCTAAGTACGACAGAGGTACTGGCATGCTGCTGAAATCTTTCTCTTTACCATGATTGGTGTTCAAGAACATGCATTAGGTGTACGAAACTATGATAATGGAATAATTTAGAAAGAGTTTTATCTTCGTTCGAGGCTATTTAGAATGTTTAGAAAACGAGAGTAGATAAATTTATGAAGTACAATTTTTATAACGTATAATTTGCCTAAAATGGGACTCTCCCCAAGATATTAAGACATTAAGAATATAATTTTTATAATTTTTAATTTTATATAATTTTTTACTAAGACTAGTAGCATTATTAAGCACAAGTTTGTGATATACATTCTTTATCATTCATATAACACTTGAAAGTTTTTAAAATTTTAATATTTAATATACACTTAAAAGTAACTTGATAACGTAGTAAGATTAGTGTAAATGTAGTGTAGTGTATTCCTTTATTTTTCTTTTTTATTTCTTTTATGAGTGAAATAGCATGTTTAAATAAATTTTAAAAACCAGTATAAATTTAAAATTTAAAGTAGCGTTCTTGATTATTGTATTTGGGAAAAAATATTTTAGTCTAATGTGCCTATTTGCGAAACATGTTTAACTTTGAATGTAAATAATGAATCTGATAGGCATCAACATGAAACTTGTGGTAAGTTCGATCGCTGTAATGTACTGTCTAACTTTTCTGTCTTAGGCAGTTCAACAGGATTTTGAGAGATACGGAGAGAGGAAAAAAGATAAAAAGCAGGCAGAGAGTAAAGAAAATGAAGTAAACAAGCGGTCTGAAAAAGTCGTCTTGTCGCATCCGACCACATCTCTCATTATGTCTGGCAGGCACAGAGCGGCTGTTCTTAAGTTAGTTTCATTCGTTATTGAGCGCCACCTCACTAGTACTCAATTTAGAACTGTGACTGTTTATCTTACAAAAAAAAAAAAAAAAAAGAAGAAGAAGAAGAAGAAAAGTAAGATAAAGAAAAGTAAAATATAATAAAAGTGTTACAATTATAATTAATATTACTAGTGATATTATTATTACTATTATTAACGATGTCAAAGTAATGAATTGGTAGGATAAATGTTGCATTGATAAATGTCAATTAGATTCACAAACAAAGAATATAATTAATGTTAAAAAAAAGGGGCTAGTATTAGATATAAATGTGAAATTTACACCAATATATTTTTAAAGATGGTATAAAATGGAAAATAAAAAAAAAACTTATATAGAATAAATAGATATAAATAATATTTTTGTACAAATATTGACAGGAATAGATACATATAAGCAGTAAAGTAAAAGCATGTAATAAATTACTGGTCACCAGACAATTTCTGCTGGATACCGGTGAATAGTAGTTTATTGATTTAGAGTTAAAAATAAGTAGAAATAGTAGCTGGTTTCCATTTACTGGAATATTACTGGATTCCAGCAATTAGGAAATAGTTGAAGAGAGATCTAATTTTGTTATTTATTTTTATTGTTTTTGTAAATTTATAATAATAACTTTGGTATAAATATCATGTGGAAAATAATAATGTAAGAATGTAATTTGGTAATTTAGAAATAAAGCGTAAGATTTTGCAATACACGTCCCGGTGTAGGAAATAAGGTACCGTGATGGAGTGTTTCAGATTTTTATTATTATTTGTTTAGTCTTATATTACCACAAATTGGGGACAAAATTTTGGCATAATATTTAATTCTTTTTAAATCGGTTTGTGAGTATTTTGGTAAGGAAGGAATTAGTGGGAGCGAAACGACTGCGTGGTAGTAGAACGGTGCATAGCATTAACCTTGCGTTCTGTAAGCTCACAAGCGTATGCAGTGGTAGGAGGAGTAGACCGAGCTTACTAATCAATAGTAGGTCATCATTACCAGCACCGCCACTGCTAGTACCACCATCAAGCTCTGATGTGCGTATGTGATCTCTCCTCGTTTGCATAAACATAGTATTAAATTTCTCTGTTTTTATTCAATATTATTTTTATTCTTCATTTCTCCCTTTAAGTCATCTATTTTCGATGCTTTTTTTTAAAAAAAAATCTTTATTCTTTTGTAGGTTTATGAATAAAGTATCCTCTCCATATTTTTAGTTGATGCTTGAATGCTTGATGCTCTAAGAGTGAACAAGAATATATTGTAAAAAATAAATTTTTTCATTAAAAATATTAAAACACCAATTTCTGGTGGAAAAGAGGCATTCTATGAGTAGCATGTATTACTGCTTTGGATTACAAATTAACATAAAAACAATGCCTTGCTTATCCTGTAAGTACAATCTTGAAAATTACAAGCTAAACCAAAATTTTATCGGCTATTTTTTGTTTTTAAATTCGAACATAATACCCCACAGATGGAAGTTTTATTATTTATTTTTATACATTTGTGAGCTGTTGAACCTAACAATGACAGTCAAAGTCATTTACTGTGAGCATTTTCAAAACTTAAAAAGAAACTAGCACAAATCAGAGGCAGTAGAACATTTTAAGCAAATTATTCGAGAAAAGAGTATTGTATCGTAATCATTTTCAAATCACAATGCTAAAGTTCGTTCTGTGTTCGGTGATAGAGCTTAAAATCCCATGAGGACCTCCATCTCGATCACATGTGGCCATACAATCTGCAAGATATTAGGTTTTTATGTTGGTACATCTGTCTTAAACATTTACTTGAACTATCAAGTCATAGTTGCAACTAACGTATTAGTAAGCACAAGTTTGAGTATTCCATAAAACTGGGTATCGTGTAGTGACAAAGTACTTTTTAAAATATGGTTTAACGCCAAAGAAAGTTCATAAAAACTTAAAAAAACGGTTTTGGGAACTCTTTCAAGATTAAAAATGCGCTGCTACTTTAAAAATGACTGTACCAACCAAAGACGATCCACGTGAAGGACGTCGAAAAAGTGCAGAATTCATTGAACAAATACTGGATATAATAGCAGAGGACCAGCGAGTGAAAGTGCGTATAATTGCTGAGGCTATAGACATTTCAAGCGATAGTTTACATGAAGAATTGCATATGCAAGAGCTCTGCTGAAGATAGAAGCCACGTTTACTAACAGCAGATCAAAAAATATTGGTATGAAAATATCCCAACAATATTTAGAGCGTTTAAACCCCAATGGAACTGGTTTTTATACGTCCATTGATAACTGTGAATGGAATTTGGAATCAGAATCGAAATAGCACTCAAAACAATGGGCAGGAAGTCGCTTGTTTAGTGTCATAGAAGACAAAGTTGGTTGCCACTGCATGGAAAGTTATGACAGCAATATAATTTTTCATCAAGACAATGGACCTGCACACAAAATGCTCCAGCGATGGAAACAGTTGAACTTGAAGCCTGAGGTCTTTGAGCTTCCACTGTACTCTCCAGATTTGGCTCCCTCTCACTTCCACGTTTCCAAAGCCTAAACTCTCAGCGCTTTTCATTAGAACAGACCTTTACAGCATTGGTGGAATGCTTTTCATAACTTCCAGAAAACCACTTCAGAAAGGGGAGAATTGTTTTAGATAATAGCCGATATAAATGAATTGGCCTAATGAAAGGTTGTATTAAAAATAAAAATAATATTCAAGTTAAATTTTTGGGTATAATGACTAATACCTGGTTGAACAAAATTAGAGAACATTTATTTAAAAATGGGTTAGGAGATTTTTGGGTTAAAATTGAATATTTTAAAAGATGTTTAGGAGGAAAATGAGATCAAGAATGGAAAATGTGTATAGATTTTATTTTCCTAGATTAGGGATACAAACCCACTAGCTTATTATAAGGAATTAAACGATTACCCAGAAAAGGAGAGATATATTTTAATTTGTAAGAAAAACGAAAGAGAAGGAATAGCATGGTTTTGATTACGTATTTTGAAATTAAGGACAGATATTATTCCAGGAATGTGTCCCATCTGTGGGGAGAAGGGAGATGAAATTCACGTTATCTTCCAATGTAAAGCCATAAATGTTTGGAGGGAAAGTTTAAGTAGTAAGAAATGGTTAATGAGGAATAATGGTTTTGTATTGAGAAAGCTTTGAAGACCGTGAGCAGATACCCAAATTTGGAAAGTTTTTATGAAAGGTAAAAATGAAATGGAAATGGTCAGTTGAAATTTATATACATTTTAGATTATAAAGAATTCCTGAATGACCATGAAAAATGTTATTTGTCTGGAACGCTTGGGAGTGAAATTATATTAAACTTATTTAATTATTGAGCTTGAGATATTTGAAATTGCTCGAGAAGGTAAATAAGTGTAGTATTTTAGTTGGTATTTGAGAAATAAAGTAATTAGTAGTTTGTAAGGATTGTAGTTAGCTGGTATTTATTTTAGTGTCTTGGTTGGGAGGGAGTTTGGTCCCCTGGAATTCCAGTAGGATGTTGCTGATGAGTCAGGGACCGGGGTCTGATGCAATCACTGCGGAAATTTTGCACTTTTTTAACTATTTAGAACATAGGTAAAGATGTTAGTATAAATCTATTATTGTATCAATAAATGTAATTGTAAGGGGTTACACCTATAGATAGGTGGAAGCCCCGTTGTAGTTTGTATTTGAATATTTCTTAGCACTTTATAAATTTTAAATTTAATTATAGTGGATGTTTGAGAAACAAAGGAATTAGTATTTTGTAGGAATTAGCTGATAAAGTAATTGGTACAGATAAAGTGAAATATTTATTTTAGTGTCTTGGGTTGGGTGGGAGCCTAGTCCCCTGGGATTTCAGTAGGTTGCTGATGATGAACTGATCAAGGTGGACATTTTGACTTTATTTAATCATTTAGAATTTAGATAATGGGTTAGTGTACAATCATTATTGTATTAAAATTTCTGAAATCGTGAGGATGTACTCCTAAAATGGCCTGGGCCAGATAGGTGCAGATTCCTTTTAGTTTGTATTTTGCTCAACATTTTCAATAAATTTCAGATTATAACTCCCACTTTCATTTTTGGGCTCAGAACTTTTTAAACCACCCGACATAAATTATTTATGATTATTTTTATGCTAATAAAACAGATTTGTTAATAAAAAAACTTGAGTTAATTTTAATGTCAACTTTCAAATTATTCTTTTATTTTATCTTCATTATTATAACGGATGTTTTGTCTTCCGGTTTATTTTACACATTTCTTTATATCTATAAAGAAAGAAAGAAGAAAGGAAATAATTAAAAAAACAATTTTAATAAATGTAAATGCTTTTGTTCAAATTTTAATTTTACCTTAATTTTGCTTCGAATTTCTAAAAACTGAAACATATAAACGCAAGTAAAAATATACACCGTTTTACTGAAGCATTATCGAAAGTAACAATTTATTGTAGTGTTGCGTGCACCAGAAGATGGCAGTGTTTATCACTCAGGCGCCAGTACATGAGCGGGTGCAGAATGAATTGCCTTTGGTCTTTCTCCCTTTCCCCCTACTCCACCCAGCATTCTTTTCCTCCTACGGGTAACTTTCTCTTAACTCTTCCCTTGTCATGTTATCAGTAAACACGAGGCAACTTACATAACACATGAAACATCCTGCATATACGTTGATTAGAGAAACAAGAGATATTCCTGTTTTCAAGCAAACAAGAGCCTATTGAGATCGACCTGAAGATAAGAATACCTGGTTAAATGGTCAGCTCAGTAGATGCACCTCTCATATTGAAGACTTGTGCATAATTCTACGGCGTTCTGAAAGTTGCTTATTATTCCAACATACCATTTTTTTTAGTAATTCGTTTATTACTATAAAATTAATTTTAAAAATTACGAGCAAGCATATCTACTGTGTTTGAAAAGTTTCCTTTGGGTTGAGTGAGAAAGAAAGCATGGGATAAAATATTCAGCCAGGAAAGGAATTCGAACTTGTGATTTCCCCAAACCTAGCCCAAATTAAAAGTGCTTTAAAGTATTTTGATAAAATGTTCTCACTTTATTACACCAACACCAAATAGATTATTGTTACCAATTTTTTTTTTATTATCGAGTCTTACTAAAATGAATCCGAGTTTGTCTTCAATAATATGATCCAAATATGTAGCATCTTCGAAAACTCAATTACTATCTGTTACCATTGCATAATATACATGATTTACTATTGAAGTGCTCAAAAATTTATAATTTGTTCAGTTTTGAGTTAAACATAGATATTTTCAGTGTTCATAGCATGCACCGACATATTTATAAAATATAAATAAACAAAATATTGTGAAAAAGGTTTAAAATTATGTGCGTCATTCATTTCGAAAGTATTTCGCTCCATTTTCCCTTTAGTCTTAACTTCTCAAATGCCGCGAAGGTACAGTTTGCTAATAAAATATTTAGATTCATTAACAATAAATTAAAAACATCATGAACATATATTCAAAGATATTCTGACTGATTATCAGGTACAATAGATTTTATTGTAGATTCTTCATTGTTTCATGGAAGACTTCTGATGCAACCAAATTTGGTGGATTGTCACTTACGTATAAAATAGAAAAATATAGCATCTTCAATGTTTAAAAGTACGCAGTTAACATATTTTTAAAATATATTATTTATTGTGGGGAATTTCAGAATGGATGTCTTGATGCCACTATCATAACTAATAAAAGAACATTCTGCTGCATTTTCCAAGCTGTTTATAACTTCATTTTGATCGTCTCGTAAACGAAATATGAGGAAATAGTTTGATAATGTAGTCACTTTATTCTTTTTTCACAATATCCTGAATACGTTGCAACATTTTGTTTAAAAATTCATGGTTTCTACCACAGGCCACTAAAAAGCCATCAGAGGGTAGTGGAAATAATTTAATAGATAAATAAAACAATTTTATTTAAAAAGGATTAATTTTAGTTACTATTTCTATTTAAACCGTTCCCAGATGACAATGAATTTATACTTTGAACTGTTCGCTTAAGGCAAACAAAGATATTATACCATGGGTTCCATTCAACCGTCTGCTAGCCATGCCGCCGAACGAACAAATCACAGCATTAGCCATCCACTGGCAAGTGATTGAATGGGATGCATGCTACTACAACACGATGTTTTGTTTCAATTATTTAGAATTAGGAAATAATTACGCTGCTCTTTAATACGATTTTAGTTCAATTATGGAAATTGTATTTATGGAAGAAAGAGAAAGACACACTACATTCATGCAGACTGGCGATTAGTTGTCATTAAAACTCAGAAACTGTTATTAACATTATTAAATGTTTTGATACAAACTAGTCGTGCATTTCCATGGATAAATATACGTAAGCGCTAAATTACATTAACCATTTCACTTATGTTGCGTGATGTTAAAATCGACCAATGAATTTTGACCAATCTCAGCCAAATATCGCAGTGAAATTATCAAAAAAAAAAAAAAAAGTTCAAATCCGTTTTATCCGCGACGTGTATTTATCTTGTGGCCAGTGTAGGAAACTCTGTATCTCTACTATATAATTCCTCAGTACGCATCACTGACCACTCTTCTGTGTTTTCAGTAATTGTAAATTTAACTAACTTAATGTTTATTCACTAAAGGAATTATTTTTGCATATCAGCCAAACAGTTTGAACTCATTTTATAAATTATGTATCAATATCTAAGCAATCATAAATCTTAAAAACACGTTGTTCAGAATGGTAAAATGTTTCCTCTGTTTTGTTTTTCTCAGTTGGTATTAGTAAATCTAAAGGTAGCGACTATTAGTCTATTTCATTCTCGCGGTTTCTGAATAGGTAGGGATTCATAAGTATACTTTTTTACACAATTGTTAATAATCCGTGAGTGAATTTAAAAAATATATATTCCTTTTTTTTATTCTATTTATGAAATAATTCCAAACCCGTATTTGATTCTTCTCTATTGCCATTACTGACAATCGACATTCGTCTTGATGTCTCGAAAAGATTAAGTATTATTAATACAAATGTACAATTATTACAATATTGTAAGTCAAGTATACGGGAATCATATTTAAATTCTTATTTTATATGTGAAATAATGCTAATAAAGATTACTCGGACCCTGTTGAGATAATGCACTTTACTCACAGGGAAACAAAATAAAATCTGCTTTCAGTTTTTCTGTTCATGTTTCATATCAACATACTTGTACGATACGCACTAGTACTTTTAGTTATTATTATCTTGTTATCTCCACCTAATCAATATCTTACTGTTTCGTGAAACCGGAATAACGTGCCGAGGACACAAATTCCCTACCTTCTGGCAGTTTGCATTATTAGAAAGGGGTCGATCCTGATGGTCTAATAGTAGTCATAGTTACTTCATAGACCCAAGGTCGCGGATTCAAATCTAGCCAGGGTCTATGGATTTTTAGTATGGTTTCCTTATGACGTGGATCCAGTGTCGTAGATTTACGGTACGCAAAAGAGCCTCAAGTATGAAAGAGAGGCCGCTAAGCAAAATTTATCGGCCGTTTCACTCCCTGAATTGAATGGGATGCTGGTGACCTGAGATGTTAAAGAGCATCCTTAAATAAAAGAAATTAGAAAGTATAGCTAATAGAAATGCACAAATGTATTTTAATCAAATTAATTCACATCTACTTGTAACAGTGTATGGAAAAAGTGCTTTTACATTGGCCTTTTGCTATTAAAAGTTGATGTGTATCTTATTAATTTGAAACACTTGGAATTTTATTTCACGTTAATTTTATTGTTTTTTAACGGCATACAGTATGCTTAGAAGTTATGTAAAACCCCATGAGATTTATTAAAATGTTAGTTGTATATTAATTTATTATTAATAAATATATATATATATAAATTACGTTCCATATTTTTGAAAAGAAGTATTTGTTTTGAATCAATACTAGTTCATCTACAATATTCTATAATAAGTAAAAACAATAATTATTATGTAATTATTATTGGCAATTATATTAAAGAAGGTCCATTTAATCCCGATCGCGATCGGACTTTTTCAAGTATGATTTTCTGAGTACAAATGCTCTCTTGTTTATTAGTTTTATTATTTTATCTCTTTGGCACTATGATAAAAACATGTTGAAAAGTGATTTAATTAATCCACAGCTTATATTATGATTTTTCTTTCTTATTTCTTCTTTAAGTTGATCTACCTGGTTATGGTCATTAGAGCGTTACGCTGCAATTCTCCTAGATTGGAGTGATCTTGGCTAATTACATGCTTACGAGTTTTAAAAAAAAAAACGTTTACGTCTGCATGCTTACCAATTAATAATTAAAAAACTTTTATATATATTAAGGTAGTTTCGGGTAGGTTAGATTAGGTTTTTTAAGAGTAATTTTAATATTTTAAACCCGTTAAGAATATAGGTTTTATAACTTAATAACTATATCTGTTTATATTTTTAAATTTCAAAACAACATTTTGGGTAGACTAGATTTGGTTAGATTAGAAAATAAGTTTAAAATAGTTTCCATAAGATATGTCATTTGGAAACGAAGATTTAATTATTTTTAATATAACCATTTTCAGAATTTAAAAGATCCAAATAGTGATTTTGTAAAAAAATCCTGTATGGGAAAAATCAGTTCTTTAGCATTATAACTTTCTTATTTTACATTTATATTAGAAACTAGCACCTTTTGCTATATCCTAATAGATATAACATTAATAACAGTATTTTGATTTAATTTTGAGACTAATTTTTGTGTGAAAAGAAAAATAGTATTAGTTATAAATAAGTTTTTACAAGTAACTTATTTGTTACATATTTAAAACAAAAAGAAATATCAATTGGGCCATAAAATAAAATTACAAAACTATCTGAAAAAGCTTTGCTAAGCGAGACTAAAACTCGAACACAACTAATATTCCCCATTTTCCCAGTATGTCCTGTACTTCTGTCTATGTTTTCTTTCACGTAACTTCAGCAAGTTGACTCCGAGTTCAGAGTATTATACTTCAGCTTAACTTTCAAAATATTGGGACAATAGATACTTTTTCTAAGGGGGCAAAATGATTACTTACTGTATATTGCTGTAGTTGCAGATATGTAAGTTTCCAGTCCAGTAGGAACCTTTGTCACTTGCAGTGGACAGTCTCTTTTAGAACAGCAACGATACACAATTGGTTCCCTCATACCCGTAACAACTGCTGTCATCTTGTTAGCACTCATAGCCAATCCTTGGCTTAGACTTGGCGTACACATTGCACTTCCGGGCAATGAAGGGGGGAAAATACTTCAGTGATGCAGGTGGAACCAGGAGCTTTTGAGATAGTAAAATCACTTTTAACTATAGGCTGCAATTTTTGTAAATTAATGGTACATTAAAAAGTATTAAAACAAGTCATAGCTGCCTTAGTGTCATTATATTTATCTTAATTAACATTCATTATTATGTTAGTTTTTATTATTATGTTCATATTATGAAATATGCACAACAATTTTAAATTATATTTTCACGAATTTTATTGTTTCTGATTAATTATTTCTTTCCTTTTGATCTTTCTTCAAACTTAAGGGGCATTATTATGTTTCTTCCTGAGCATTTAGATTTCTTTATACCATTTTATGCTGTTGCAAAGGTACAAATTCTGTTATTATTGTGTTCACATTTTTAACCCGTTTCATTAAGCTTTAAATGAGCTCTGAACTTATGTCTTCAAAGACAAAGACATGGATAGTATAGTGAGCAAACACTTTAATAGTATTATATTAAGAAGTTTCAAATCAGATTGATGAAATGCCTCATTTTAGGGAATATTAGAATTGTGTCTTTCTGTGAAAAATTGCATTAAATTGCTGTTCCATTCTTATGTTCAGATGGGATATATATATATATGGGATATATATATATATATATATATATATATATTATTTCAAGTACTGTTTATAAATTTAGTACATTCTCCATCAGCTACAAAACAGCAAACTATACAAATATTCTCGAGACAAAATTTAATAATGAAAAAATAACAATTGATTATTGAACTTTTTATTGCCATTTCAGCAACATTAGAAATTGGAAGAATGTTAATAACACTGATCAGAAGGGAGTCATGGGTTTCAATCTTTAGTATTGACTTTGGCTGCTATTGAGAGTATATTTACTTTTAACAGTGATATTTTGCAGAAGCAGCGTTATTGAGTTTGAAGCTTTGAATACGTGCATCTGTACAGAGGGTGTCAAAAATGTATACACACTTCAAGCAAAAAACCTGTGTTAACATAACGAAACTGGATTCACACAAACAGAAAATGGTCAATGATCATCTTAGACTTTTACAGTTACAACAGTCGCTCAAAATGCCCAACATCGGCGTCGATACACTTCTGAGTACGTTGAACTACTGATTGAGCAACGTTTGCGAAAGTGTCCTCAGCGACTGCAGCACATGCCGTTTCAATTTCTTCCCGAAGTGCTGCCAGTGTAGCTGATTTTCTACGGTACACAACATCTTTAAGTGTTCCCCATAGGTAGAAGTCTAACCGAGTTAGATCCAGAGAACAGGGTGGAAACTCAATCGGACCTCTTCGTCCTATCCAGTGCGCGGGGAGTATTGCTGTGCGAAGTCTCCCAGGCCTGCCCTTGTAACATCGCATACTTCAAATTTGTCTCGAATGCGTGCAAGTGTTACTCGCGCTGGCGGTTCTGTTTTGTACATGTATCTCCATTGTCTTTGAACTTCAACATGCGCGGTTTTCCAATACAACTTCTAATTTCTTTGTGGTGCTCAAAAATAATCTTGACTCCATTTTGTTATAGCAAAGCTAGCATAACGTAATTTGATGTTTACAAAACATCACACTACATTACTGTTGTTTTTCGGTACAACTTTGAAATATATTAAATAGATATCTACTGTGAACGTGAGTAAACATTTTTTGGCACTCTCGGTATATTACCTAGAATTATTTTATTGATGTGCCGAATAGATTCAATGTAGAGCACAAGATGGAGTGTGGTAGTATTGTTATTATTTCCAATTAAATTTATTATTTTATCCATCTTATTATGGCCATTAGAACGTTAAGCTCCAACTCATCTATTGTGAGAAATCATGAGCGCATGTGCTGTTACTGCTTGTAGGTTATGTACATATACGTTAAAATAACACCGGCTGGCCGTTTGTATCCTGCCTGGTTACATTTGAAAAACAAAATTATACATAGTTTCGGGTAGATTAGGTAGGAACAAGCGTAGTTTTCGTGTTTTACATCTGTTAAGAATGCAGTTTCTGGTAGGTTAGGAAGTAAGCAAGTATAGTTTTAAAATTATATATTTGTTAAAAATAATTTTAATAAGCAATGTAATGTCGGAATGTGGAATTTATTTTTATAATTTTCCCATAACAATTAAATGCGGATAAACTGATAGTGCACAAGATAAAATATGATTGCAACAATATAGTAAAATTGGGTCAAACACCGGGGAGCTGAACAAAATGTTTCTGCTGTTTCGGTACTAAACTCTGTAGCATTCAATTTCAGTCATGATTAATAAGGAACCTATTTGGTTTTCGTTCTTTATCTAAAATATATTAATAGTGTAAGTGTTTGTTCGCATTTAACACGCTAGGTTCTACTCCGAATTTTTAACAATTAGGTAACAGCTACAGCATCATCAACAGTTTAACGATGCTGAGGTAGTGAAAATGAATGTTAATAGAAGTAATGAATTGGTGTTGCTGATGATGGTAGTGATGTCATAACCACGTTAGTTATTTAAACGAAATAAACGAATGCAGTATATCTTTTTATAAACGAAAACGTTTGTAATAATATCTTATAGTACGGTCATAAATAACATATCTAAATCTAACAAATATGAGCATAATGCTTAATAGATTGGTAAAATAATTATCTTAATTTATTAGGCTGTATTGAATTGTACTCAATGTGAATAAGGGTTTGTTCGTTTGTGCGTGTATTTGTATAGTGTATGTGTGCTAATTTATAAGCAAGATTTGAGAACCATGATGTTACATATATATAAAAATGACAATATATACCTGAAAAGTAATAATGAATCTTTTCTGTATTTAAACGAGAGCAAAGGAATGATTTTAGTAAAGATTTATAAAAACAAGCAGCTTAGAGTCAAGAAATTAAAATAAAGTATGTTGTACATAAAATACGGTACTAAAACCATCTGCCCAAATATTAAACTGAATCAATTTCAAGCGATTAAAAATAAACAAAAAACACACACACGAAAAATAATGTAACACCATTAACAATGTAATTAAACTAAAATAACTAGAAAAGCAGAAAAGGATAAAACACTAAGAAAAAGCTACAGTTTAGTAATAGCTAAATTTCAAACTGCTTGAGTTCTTCTATGGCGTGAAGACAAGTCAAATATATATATATACACAACCATATAAGCCCTTTTATAGCCCCATGTGGGCCTGAACTTTACCACGACAATCCCTACGTCTTCTACCTCCATCACATGATATTATTGGTAGAGTGCAGTATTGCAGGGGGGGGGGATGTGATCATCACACCGCATCCTGCCGATATCTTTAAGTCTTAAAGTAAAAGGAAAATTAATACTTTATTTTCTAGCTTAAAATATTTAACAGAATGAAACATATTTATTTAATAAGTTCATTGTCCAATGCTAGCATTAAATGCAATTTTTACACTGTCTGACAAATAAATAATAAATTTGCACTGAAGTGTCCCTTATATTGGCAGTTCTCGAATTGAATAACTTTACAAGAATGAAATTACATAATTTAATGCTTGAAATTCCCACAGACTAACATAGAGTAAATTAATAAATTATTGTCTTTATGTTTAAGGATAGAGTAATATGAGCTTGTGCGTATTTAGCTCTCACTGAAGAAGGATATAAAAACAGAAAAATGTGTAGGGTAAAATAATAAATTAATAATAATAAATTAAACGAATAAATCAAATCTCTGGGTTAACTTCCAAACTTTGTAGGCCTATAAGCAAACTCCACAAGATTGCTTCCTCGCTGACAGCTCCGCATGCAACGGAAAGACTTGTTGTTTATGAATCACCTAACACTTTGTAGCATTCATTGGAGTTTACATCTGGGTGGTCCTAAAGAAACTCACTTTGTAGCACCGGCTTTCGGTGAAGAATAATTCAATGCTAAAAAATAACCACGTCTTAGTCACAGATAACAATAAAGAAATAGAAGCCACAGGAAATGAAATGTAAAAGAAAAGAAAATTATATGTACTTACATTGTAACGTTTTCCTCCTCTCTCTGCTGTAGACAGTATTTTTCTGCCATATACTTAAACAGTTTATGCGTCACAACACACTAATTCATACCAAGTTGCCGATTGGTTGAGAGTCACGATTATATCTGACTTACAGGAAAAGGAGCCCGATTTAACACGGACCTGCCCTACCCTGCCCACGATTTTCAAAATAACTCTTCATTTATTTTATCCCTACTTTCGGTTCATCTTCGTTCAGAAAGCAAAGTGTTTTGAAATGGTGATCCCTGCCATAACTATTAGTGTTGTTTCACAAACTACCGCCTCCGCTGTACTATAAAAATAATAATAAATCCTGAGTACAACAGTTCCAAAGAATCGAGGTTTACCGCCACAGAGGGGGCGCGGGAAAGGCACGTCCTCAGCTCAACGGCAACTCAGATAAATCTTAAGCTCGGTTTTCCAGACCTGGTTCGGAAAATTTGGATCAAGTAGGTGCTCAGAAAATTTCCTGAGGAGTGTACAAAAGCGCATGAATGCTAGACAACAGATATCGCTATAATATATCGAAGTTAAAAGCACAGTGGTTTCTTAAATATGTTAAATTCTTTATTAAAGTTCTTTATAGAATTACAGCTCTTATTACAATGAGGTTATTTGTAAGTGTCGGCAGAGCGCGGATTCGGCAAGCCCTATTATGCATGTGCAGGTAGCAATTTGTAGTTACTTTGAGGGAGGCTTTATGCGTTCATGTGTTACTCGGTGCTTTCATTGTTTGTAAATTGTATCCTAATTGTTCTTTGTTAGATATGCTACTACATAAATATAGCCCTGAAGAACGGGTTTTATGTACAATTCATGTGGGAAAATGGATTCTTGCAGAGAAGTGATAGCGTGATTTCTAGCAATCGTGTTCCAGGTAGAGGAAATGTTTAATGTTACTGGAGATAGGATCTCTCAATGATAAGAAATATGTTCAGAAGCTCGGTATTCTAATAGAAGAAGAGTTATATGAAATACAGGAAAGCTCAATTCTGATGGTGTCATTTTCAATATTGATTAGTGATTATTATTATCGGTTTTAAATGCAGTATCATTTTATGCTTTCTGTAAAAATATAAATAAAAGACTAACTTTACGCGTGGCGACTATACCTCTTTTTTCTGGTTGCGTCGATTGCACTTAGTCAACAGCCGCGCTCCTGGGTCCTTAACTTAAATAAAGTCAATGTATTAAAATTTTGATTATCTCTTTATTATTAGAGTCTGAAATTCAGTCCTTTTTGACTGTTAATAGCTTTATCGGTTTTCCAGTGTTTCTAAATATTTACATTCAAATATTGCTTTAGTTTGCACTACTTAGCATTCTGTCCATTATTTGCCAACGATAACGTTAAATTTCTTCAGACTTTGTTCATAAGTGTTCCATTGTGTTATTTTTTGTCAATTTTTAAAATAGCTTACTTATGTCCTAAGTTAAGTGTCGTCCTTTATATCACAGTTATTATTATTTACATCGTTTTAACAGCTATCAGAGCAAATAAGTAAGGTAAAATATTAATATTTTTAATTTATTTCACGCCCCTTTTAATGTTGTTTTAAGAAAATTACCCATTTTCCTTAGGATCCAAAACTCCATTTTCGGGACCATTAGCTCTTAACAGGACCATGGACTCCTTAACACCAACACTATCCTTTAGTTTCATACTTCACGTATACATTGCCCTTGTCTCTGATCAGTGATTGATTGCCAGCATTGTTACTGTACAGCCTTATTATTGAATAATATCTGATGTAATGATTTAGAATTAATTGTAATTTTTTTCTTTTTCAATAAATTATTTATTTCTATTGTTTGTCTTTTTCGTCGGTTAAATTGCGTGTACATCTTCAAGCGTCATTGTTTTTGCTTTAAAAGTTTTCGCAGCAATTATTTTTTGCAACTATCCGTTCTATTGTTGCCATTTTCCCAAACACAAATTTTAATCAAAGTCCTTGTTCCTATAATGTTAAGCATTTATATTGTAATGTGCACAAAAAGGGGTGATTATGTCTTAAGAAAAATATGCAATACTTATGCAGGTTTATTTAGTAAAATAACCCAAAAGGTGGTTCTCAATTAATTAAAGACGGTGTAATGAGCTCAGAGTCCTTGGCGCCTTAAACCTATCAGGCATTCACCTTCTCAGGGTAAGGAAAAACTTAAAAAAAAAAACTTAAAAAAAACCAGATCGGGATTCGAATCCAGGACCTCCAAATTAGATATCATTAGACCCTATAGGCTGTATTTGGAATATTGTATTACGTTATAGAGCACAATTGTTCCATAAATCTGCAATACGATAACCGTGTTTTGTAATATTATCCTAAAATGTTCAGTAGGTATGAAACAAGATGCTTCATAAAAATTTAAATTGCACGAGGAAAAACTGCAACTCGTTGATTTAGAAACTCATGGCAGCTCATCGTATATAAGTAATTGCAGCTTACTGCCATAATTATCTGAAATACCAAAGATCCTCTGCGAGAGTTCGCATTAAAAGACCTTTAGTTCCATCATCGAAAGAAATATTCGGAAATTATACTGCAGATAGAGAGCGCCATTTTCCCATAATTTGGCAAAGTATTGTTGATACGGCAGGGGAGTATTTGAAGTAATATAAAAAAAATGTACATATACGCAGGGTGCAAAAAATGTATACGCACTTTCACAGTAGACAGATGCGATTCACATATAATATAATAGCGTTGCTATGCGACAGGTAAATCAACAATGAACAAATGAAGCCAATCCAAGATTATCGTATGATGTTCTGTAAATAGACGTGACTCACATTACTTTATGCTAGCGTTGCTACAACAAAATAGAGCCATGATTATCGTTTGAACAGCAGAAAGCAATTTGGAAGTGGTAATGGAAAACCTAGAATGCTGTTGATGTTCAAAGGCAATGGAGACGTGTGTACAGAACAGAATGCCAACGCGAGTAACAACTGCACGCATTCGAGACAAATTTGAGACTCGTGGTACTGTATGCAACATGATGGTGCACCAACACATTACTACCGAGCACCGAGATGTCGTGCGACAATCTTACAAGATAGTGGATAGGACGAAGAGGTCCGATTAAGTTTCCACCGCGTTCTCTGGATCTAACTCCGTTGGGCTTCTACTTATGGGGAACTCTTAAAGATGTTGTATATCGAAGACAACCAACTACATTGACAGCACTTCGGGACGAAATTGAAACGACTTGTTTCAATGTCGGCATCATTGAGGACACTTTTGCAAACGTTTCGCAGTAGTTTAACGTACTAACAAGTATATCGACGACGGTGGTGGGCATTTTGAACAACTGTTGTAACTGTAAAAGTCTAAGATGATTAATGCTCATTATTTTCTGTTTGTATGAATTAACTTTTGTTATTTTAACACGGTTTTTTCTTTGCTTGAAGTGTGTATACATTTCTTGGCATCCTCTGTATTTGGTGCGAAATTACTTTTCGAATGTCATTTGGAATAAAGCTACAACTTTTATTGATGTCAGAATCACGAGTTCATTTTCCTTGTACTTAATTGCTATTTCATTATCATAGTTAAAAGAACTGAAACAATTATGACATACTATAAGAAGAAATATAAGCAATAAATCTTGAGGATTGAAACTGAAATTCACTAAAGAGTTAGTGATATAATGCATTTAGACGAGAAATTTTGTATTTTTATTGATAATAAAAGAGAGAAAGTTTTATTCTAGTTCTACACCTGACAAACAGAGAACAGTTAAGAGTTAAATTCAACTCAAGTACAGTAGTTACTCAACAAAGAACTTCTCAGGAAGTCACAAGACTTCAAGAGTATGGGAGAAGGGAAGGAGAAGAAGAAAGAGAACAATAAATTATAAGAGATAAGATATCCAGCACACAGAGATTTACAAATCCAGATCTTTGGTATAAAGTTAGAGTGACAGGAGCACAAATAAATGTTGCTAGCAATAAAATATTATCCCTAGTCTGAAACAACAAGTACAATATATTCAAGAATACAAAAATCAATGAGCAGGCAAAAGAGGGAAGCTACAGCGATTACCCAAAGGGGAAAGAGAGAAGAAGAGTGTGCTCTGTAGCAACAGTTACTTGTTCTTATCATTGTTCCATCTCCATATATAGTAAAATATCTGAGAAGTATAAAGTGTACTTCAATTATTTTTATTTCGTAAATATACACAATATTCTATTTAAAACCCGAGCTGATTGTTATATTTCTTTCTATCAAAATATATATTTACTGTATCTTAAAACGTGTTGGTTCAGAGAAATGTTTTGAAACGTTTTTCTTCCAAGTTGCATATGCATATAGTAGGCACAGGTTTCTAGCAGAGTTTGCTTTTTCTAAAGGAAGGATTCAGCATAACATAAACCAAACATTTTTCTGCAAGGTAATGATCACGGACATTTTAGCCTTAATGCCACACAATTCAGCAATTTTGTTAATATCTGGAAGTTTTATAATTTGCAAGGATCCAAAATACACCCCATTAAAAGACATAGAAATACACCTCCAGTAAATTAATTCGTGGAAGTTTAATTCTGAATGTTTTCTTAATTCCTGAAGAAATTTACATAGACATTTCCGGCAGCTGGTGTCTTACCCTGAAGACTTAATTCATGGTCACAGCAGATACACATACATACAGAGGGGTGACAAAAATGTATGTACTTTCTCAGTAGACATCTATTTAATATATCTCAAATTTGGACCGAAAAAATACATAAATGTGTAGTATGATGTTCTTTAAACAGATGTAACTCACATACATTATAATTGCGTTGCTACGTGACAGGTAAATCAACAATGAACAAATGAAGCCAAGATTATCGTATGATGTTCCATAAACACATGTGACTCACTTTACGTTACGCTAGCGTTGCTACAACAAAACGGAGCCAAGATTATCGTTTGAACAGCGGAAAGCAACTTTGAAGTAGTATTGGAAAACCGAGAATGTTGTTGATGTTCAAAGGCAATGGAGACGTTTATACAGAACAGAACTGCCAACGCGAGTAACAATTGCAAGCATTCGAGACAAATTTGCGACTCATGATACCATATGCAACAGAATGGTGCACCACCACATTACCACCGAGATCTACGTGCGTACCATGATGACAATCTTCCATATCACTGGATAGGACGAAGAGGTCCGATTAATTTTCTACCGCGTTCTCCGCATCTAGCTCCGTTGAACTTTTAAGGATGCTGTATACCGTAGAAAACCAGCTACACTGGCAGCACTTCGAGAAGAAATTGAAACAGCATCTGCTGCAATCACTGAGGACACTTTCGCAAACGTTGCTCAATCAGTAGTTAGAAGTGTATCGACGGCGATGGTGGGCATTTTGAGCAACTGTTGTAACTATAAAGTCTAAGATTAGTGCTCATCATTTTCTGTTTATGTGAATTCAGATTTGTTATGTTAAAGCAGTTTTTTCCTTGCTTGCCCTGTGTAATTAAGTACTTAATACTCAAATGGAAAACGTTGCTAAGCGCGCTTTTGTTTTTGTTCGTTTTTCTTGACTATAATATTCAGGCATAAACTCAGAAAAAGTTCGATTGAAAAAATATTACCCGTTTTTTCTTGTAGATACTTTGTCTTTAAAATGCAGCACGCATTTCAATTATTTTATTGCATCTCGACTTCATAGAATACATAAAATAATAAGTACAGCTGTGCAATAGACACGAGCTCGCTACCTCAGCGTTGTCTGAACGGAAATCCTAGGGGGGCAGAAACTTTTTATGTTAATACTAAAGCGTCAAGTATATTATAGCCCGCTCGGCAACAGAGTTACTATTCTTCAATGCAAATATATCCGACATTTTTATTCATAGGAAAATCTTACGTTTCGTGCGCTGATGATGACTGCAAATACAAATGTAAAATGGGCTTGGAAAGAGCGGACGACTGCGGGCAAAGACTTTATGGATCGTGATATGCACATTCCCGGTAGTGAATCTAATATACAGAAAGGGTAGGGAACTTTTTCTGCAGCTTCTTTTCGTGTTCTTTGAATATAGTGTATGCCATAAGCTCGTGAGGGGGAATTTCTCTGTAAAATAAGCATTTTTATTTCCTTGCTGTAGGTATTACAAAAAGCTGTACATATCACCGTAATGACTAACTAAAAGAAGTGAGGATAATAAAAAGATATATAAAAACGGAGCGGGTTGGCTCAGGCGGTAACGCTTAAGACCCTAGGTTCAAATCCTGTGGTCGACTAACGTAAATTGTTTTCGGTGACTTTCCTCAAACAATTTCAAAAAAGGTAGGCGTGTATTCGCCTTCCATTTAATCATTTATTTTCACTCCATTTCTATGAGTGTATGTCTTCAAAGCTACCCCGAATTGAACTGAAAACATTTTAGGGAGTGTATATGCTCTATGAAGAAATAATTGCCTCTCCAATAAGCGACTAGCCACGCACTGGCACAAGTCCTAATACCGGAGGAGAATGAACAGTCAAAGAAGAAAATAATATAACACGATAGAGTAATCATTTAATTTACAAGTTAAAAGTCTAACTTTGAAACAAACTTCATGGATCAAATGCATTTCAAAAATTCATAATAATAACTATTGTTATGACTACAAATATAATTAAAACAGTAATATCACTTTGTAATTTACTGTGTAGTACATGGAGGAAAAATGTATTTAGAAAAATGTCGAGCAAATATGCCTTTTTCTACATGATGTGTTGTACTATTCGTTGTTTCTAGATACTTTCATTTTCATTTTTTGTTTATACTTGAGTTTGCCCTGTAAGAGAAACCAAGTTCTCTCAAGGGCAGGAAGGCAGTGACGAATATACATGTATAATGCTATGGCAGAGGTATAATGTCGCTGGAAAATATGGGTTTGAATTTTTCCAGAAACAAGATTAACCTAGATAATTGCATACAACTGTAATTTAAACTCATAGTCCAAATTTAAAGCTTTAAAAAATAGGGAAGCTACCCAAGTAACGCCATGGTTTCAATTATTTCAAACTATTTTAATTTTGTTCTTCAGAGACAGCATAACAACATAAACTATATTTTATACTGGATATAAAATACAATTCAATTAGAAATAGTTTGCATACTGACTTTGTTAGGAACGGCTAAACCAATTAATGTTATCTCTTCTCTAATATAGAGATTTAAGAACTATTTTTTCTTAGCTAACAGCAGCAACTAAAAGAGACAATAGACATCTAAATTTGAATTTCTGTTTAAATTATAAATATTCGCTCAAAATGAATTAAATGCTTTTTCTGGAGAAGACACTTGGATGAAATACGCAAATGTGCTTTGAAGTTTCCCCCCTTTTTTTAAAAAAGATAATTTTAGGGATTTTCTGTATATAATATAATTGGAACAAGATGTGATAAAATAAGTAGTGCCCAAAATAGGTATCATCAGCTAAAATATATGTAGACCTTTAGCGCCACCATGACGTTATTGTGTTACCGATTAGTGTTTTACAGTATCCGTTTATTTCTTTAAAATGTTCTCGATTTCTTCTTCCAGTAAAAATACCATCAATTGTTAGTTTGTAGCCTACATTTCGCTATTCACATAAGAAATAATGCCCAAAAGAAGCTGTCTGTATGAAAATGACTAAAAATTAACAATTGACGCGGCCTTTACCGGAAGAAGAAAACAGAGATGGGCTTAATTACCGCTCCAATGTGATTTGCAGAACGAGGCGATAGTTGAACGTGTAATTACACGAAAGTGGTAAATTAAGATCATCGTCCCTCTATTGCGTACAATATTTTATATTTAATCGTTTAATAATGACTATAATCAATTGTTTCTAAATAATTTTTCAATCATATTCTAATACACATAATTCAATGCGAACTGCTTGGTTTTCTGTGAATCAATTTGGTCTGGATATAACAAGTAACGATATTAATTTTTTTGTCATAACAACAGACATGGGACCAGCTGGAAGGAAGTATAATAATTTTTTTTTAAAAATGAGTGCTTTTCTAGATATTATATTAGTGGTGATGTTGATAGTGTGGATATGTTAGCGATGGTTCGAAAATATTTTCAGCATCGCAAAAAGAAAATTGCTTTGAATATTCTGTTCTGAAAGTGAATGTACGTGTTAATGTACAAGAATTCTGAATTGTTAGTAGAAACTCTTCACAAAAGTTGTCATCTAGCATTCAATTATTTAACAGTAAGGAAGGATGTATAAATATAAGTTTTAAGTGACTTTGCATGAGCTATTTATGTGAAGCACAACATGAAAATTATTTCAGTTCATTAGTTTGGTGATTATGACCGTGGGTAAGTAAACGTAATTGCAGATAAAAGTTATTTAAACAAACAATTGTTTTAATTTTGCTATGAGGCAGAGTATAGTTTATATAGTTTAAAAGAATATTATTTGCGAGCGTTAAATATAGACTAAAAGTTAGGGCTGTATTAAAATGCTATTATGCGTCGTGTTGTTGTCAACTTGATTACTTTTCTGGTGTTGATAGACAAGTGAAATTTAGGGGAAAAATCCCCACAAAGTGTGCTTCCCCTAACTGCATCTAAAAGAGCTAGTAACTTATTGTACACCTTTCAAATATTACTTTTGCTTCATCTCAACACAATACTTATATAAAAACTTTTCGGAAGTTTAGGCAATCTCTCTAAAAGCAAGCTTAGGCATGATGAGGTTCCGGCTAGCCGCCATTTTAGCCGAAGGCGCCCGTAAAAGTTTTCTTTTTTTTTCTTTCTTTTTTTTTTTTTTTACCCCAGCAAATGATAGCAAACTACTCTTGCAGCATCTAATTTTCCTAGAAGCTTTACTTTGGATGAGAGCCTACTCCAAGTATTTGGCTATTCTCTTGCCCCGCATGTTTGGGGGAGAAGCGGTTTAAAAAGTCCCCATTCATGCCTCAAGTCCTTGCACTAAGTAATTTCACCTAATGGTACTTAATAAGGCCCCTGGATGGACTTCTCATGTTCAGAACCCATTACAAAGGCACGCGTCCACCGTGCAATCTTCTCTCAGCCACAACCCACTCTTCCTTCTTTTGTGCGAGGTTTTTGTTAGGGGGATTAAGGGTGAATATTGCACAAAATCCGGAAATGTTTCTTCAGCATGTACCTCTTATATTATCGTTCTCACGGAACTGTGTATGATGACTGGGTGATTACTATAATTCGGCAATTTGAAAACAGCGCACACCTGTGTAATGTTATCTCTCACCTTGTTTCAACAGAAATTATTCTAGTTAATTAACATTTCCTGCTTTAAACGTGCACCCTAATTATTGTACTCCCTCAATAAACTGGTTACAAATGTTTTTGGCCATATGCTGACAACTTCAAGTGCCGCTTAACAAGGGAGTATTTATTATGTACAGGAAACAAAACTATCAACATAAAGATCTAAATATATTGAACTCTTTGCCAGCCAAAAATTACTGCGTAAAAATAAGAAAACAGAAATACATACTACCTTTAAGTCTTATATATAATTTGGTCACTAAAATTAAGGATTGTGCTAAAAAAATAATAGATTTAGCATCTATTTATTACTCAAAACTACGTTATTAATATGCCTTAATTTCTTGGTTATATAACGGCTAAATTTAAATGAAATAAATTATGTTTTAAATATTTTATTGAATGTTATTAACTAGTAAGAAAAAAACAAAATATAAAACCTTACAATGCGATTTTCTGATGAATATTAACACACTGTTTAAATAATAAAGAGCGCAAAACGTTTAATAAATTAAACCTGAATTATTGTATTGTATTCCCATTGTATTAACCTAAAATAATCACAAGATACTTTCATAGATACCTTACATAAAGAATGTGTGTTTTACATAAATTTACAAAGAACCTAAAGATGGTATAAAGTATTTGCATCATGGAAACATAAAACATATATATCCTGAATTAGAATGCTCCTAAATATAGGTGGATTTTTCCAATAAATTCATGTTTGTCATTTATTCAGAAAAACTAGAGATTATAAATTCCTTACACATTAACTTTTACTGAATGTGGTAACCTAAATGAAACTTTACTAATTAAAGCGCGATGTTTTTGTTCCTTTTACAACCGCGTATTAATTGTTAATTATAGGCTACTAAGTTTATTTTATGTATTTAAAATGTATTATTTTCCACTTAATGTTTCCATTAGTATATTTAAATTGCTATATCCATAAAATATTTCTATATTTTAGAAAGAGCAAATCTTTAAAGAAAAATGAAAAATATTTTAACTAATACGATTTTATAATGATTAAAAAGTAAAAGATATAAAACAGAGTATGTGAACAGCGCATTTAGTAACTTTTTTAAAAAAATGCATAGCTATAGTAGACATATTTCCTGACAATGAGTAAAAACTGACATGTATTAACATAAAAATATCCTCCTATTTTCTGTTTGTGACTTTACTCATCGATTATTATTAGAACAAAGTATATGCCATTATTTTTAGTTACTGAAGTTTCAGTAATGCCAAACTTGAACTGTCCAAAATGCCACATTTTGAAGAAAATTAATCTACTAAACACAATATTCTAAAATATATGTATTCAGTACGAGCAATAACAACAATTTCAGGGTGATTTGAACGAAGCCTAAAACGGCATTTAAATGAAATGAAAGGTGTATCTATTTCGTTTTGAATACGGTGAAATTTTGTATTGTATTATTCATAAGACCGCGTTGAAAAATAAACAGAAAGCCGTGTTTGCTTTTAGTGTTATTAATGTGAAGTAATTAATCTGGAAACTAGTTGAAAGTGCTATCATATTTAACGTTATTAGAGAGTGTAAAAACATGATAACAAGACTACAGTTACTGTTATATTTTCCTACGTTAATCAATATTAATTATTTAATTTTCCTACAAAAATCATTAGCCTAACTTCCTGAAGATACACACAAAAATTGAAAGCAAATGCTTAACAACGATGACAATATATTAGGTAATATTAAAAGTACAATTACATTTACTCTACAAGCTTCTTTCAGTATTTATAAAATATAATTTAGGTATACTACTACAGATAAATAAACGATAATAAGCTACTCACTCTCGCCTAGTCCTTCAGTTATTCGTAGTGCACAGGAGAGAAGTAAAAACGTGAACAAAAGAATGTTGCAGAGCAGTGTCGAGAAATACGAAGCTAGCGGCCGCCATTCCGATTCCGTAGCGCACTCGATTCCTACACGATGTCAGCCCTTACGCGGGGATTCCAGGAGGCCGTTTACGAAGCTTGTCGCCTTGAAACCTCAGCTGTTATTCAGCCGCTCTACTTTCACCTAGGACACAAAAAATTTACTCTGAACACAGGAGGGAATTATTAAGGGATAGAACTTTTTTTTGGTTTTGTGTATGACCCAGGCTGTACTAAGGGATTTTAGAAAGCTACAGGTACTGATATAAGGAAGGAAAAGTAATGTTTTACAATCTGGAGTTATAAAACTTACAAAAAAAGAATTACTAATGCATTTAAAGTGGATTATGCGATATTTTAATGCTATAACATACTTATATGCTGTAATTTAGAAAGAATTAATGGATTAAAGATTACGTAATTGTTCAAGTAGTTATATAATTTTTCCTAAATTTTGATTTATAGCTAACCACATACAAATTTCGGTGCATTATATTTAATTTCTTGTTAGCAGTGTCTTTTACGCATATTTTAATAGCTACAGGAAAAGCACTATTTTTTTACTAGAATGATGTTTTTAATTAGTTGACGATGAAATTATTTTATTTATATATTTGCTTTTGTCAAAAATTAATAAAACCTTCTCTTTAAATTTGAATCAACATAATTTAAAAATACAAATTCAAATAGTAAATTATCAAAGTTATATATGCGTGTATTATAGAAATCGCTATTTATTTTAAAATTAGCTATAAACAACATTAGGAAAAATATATTTTAAATATCTTAAAGTGGTAATTTTATAAGAGTTTTGTACCGGTATAATAAGAGAGAGATAAAGCAGGTTGACATTGTATTGTTCAGTAGTAAACATTCTATTAATTTTAGAATATATTACACATTACAATAAACTTTAATATATTCATTTCTTATATCTTAATGGAATTACTGTCAAAAAGCTCCTATACTACCTAAAATTAACCACTTAGTCACAACAAATGATTAAAGCAAATTCTTATTTTTACGAAGATTCCCTTTTTGCTGTAAAAGTTTTGACTCTACGAACTGGACAGTGCTTTATTTCAAAATAACAGCGCATCAACTTTCCGTAAGAGTTGGTATGATGCTGACATTTAATTCTTGATTTTAATATCTTCTTAAACATTAACTTCCCTCAAAATACATCTAAATTGACAGGGAATTCACAAGGATAATGAAAACCTGTCTTGAAAAAATGAATGACAGTTGTGTGGCTACAGGTCGTTCGGAAATTAAAGGCGGTGTCTTTTTTGAAATGTAAATTCTCTATGGCAAACGACCGATACAATGACTGAATCTCGATGAAAAACCGAAACACTTCGGAAATCCAAAATTACGGTTGTGTGCGGCTGGTTACTGTGGTCTGCGGTGAAACAATTACTTTGGATAAGTACTGTTAAGCATTTGACAAAATACATCAGAAGCTGCAAGAAAACAGCCAGCACTTGTTATTCTTCATGACAACGCCAGGCAGAGTAAAACGTCAGGGCTACGAAACTCTATATAAGCCAGTATATTCATGCGACATTCAATAACTGGCTTTTACTTATTCAGACACCTAAACAGTTTGCTGAAGAATAAAGTTTTCAATAACCAAAAGATGTGACAACATTTGAAATGTCATACCTTCTAATAAAAAAACGTCCTACTAATTCGAAAAAAAAGTATAAATGACGCATTATTGAAGTTAAAATCATAAAACCACCATTAATTTTCGAACGAGTTGCTATTTTTCTAAAATTGCTTTAGTAATTAAGATTAGTGCTTATGCAAATCAGAAGTTTTTTTAATTACTTAAAAATCTAGGATGACTGAGATGAATAATACTGAATTATTATGCTTGTTTATTTAAGTGATTACTTCTACATTCCTACAAGTGATTGACTTTCTCTATTACATCAGCGTTCAACATTTTGTTGAAATTGTCCAAATATAACAAATATCCCACAGAACTATTTGCAGAACAGATTTAATATGAAATAACACAATTGTATTTATTATTTAATTTTATTACATTAACCAATGAATATTTTCATCTTGTGAAATTATTGTCAAGAAAATAAAATAACTCCCATCGCTGCTATACTTCAAATGCAATAAAATAGGTAGGTAATATTTTAAATATCTTTCTTGATCCATTTTACAATCATTATTTAATGCAACATATGCATTTAAAGTGAAACTTAGATCTGATTCACATAATGGCATTATTTAATAACATACGTATTAGCTACACACAATTGTTAGCATACAATTATTATTTTCGAACATTATAGAGCCAAAAGAGCTATCTTGTACCTTTGTGTTAAGTATTTTGAAAATATGAAGCTTTTTAAATCTCTAATTGTATTCAGAATTTAAAAGGTGCTAAGCTTGGAAATATTCCTATAATTTGAAAGTATATATAATGGTACAGTTAATCTATAAAATTTAAGAGCTTTTAAAATTAGCTTAATTTTCACTCTGAAACTTCAGATGATAATTTCTATAACCAGATCGATGAAAATGCAGCTTTTCATCTGTGCTTCAAATATTTATGTAGAACATAAAAATCTGAATAATTCACAACCTCTTTTGAACTGGTGAATTTTAATAATCTTGGGACTTTTTAAAAAATGTAGTTTTTATTTAATAATTAAATTACAATAATTAGTTTTAGAGATATTATGCAGCATTAACCACTACATATCAAGTTCAAAAGCCTCCACTGTTCAACGTATCTACTTTGTTTTCAAAAAACATGAAGGAGCGACTGTTCTAGGGAAATGCAATTACGAACCAGGCAGCTATGACTCGATTGTGTTGATCATCGAAATTATATAGGATTTCCAGAGATAAGACAAGAAGTTTATGTGGAATTTTTTATGTTTTATTTTCATTTGAATAATTCTTATAGTTTTTGGGAATGTTAGTAGCAAATTTTTTCTATAATGCTAACTGAAATACCATGTTTTAAATGGAATATTTCTAGAACTATAACACAGAGTTTATTAGCTGATATTGTAAACCAAACTTTAATGAAATTTAAAAAATAGCTCCTGATATATTTTTTTCTGTGAGCAAGTAAGTTTCTTGTTGCTATCTCCCTCTTTCTTGGGCTCAAATGAATATGTTTAGTTTTGAAGTAACTACCAATAAGTATATTAGAAGAATTAATGCTATTTTACTTCTTTTTTAAGTATTCTATGTATTTCCTAACTTATAAATGTGATTTATGGAAAGAATAAGGGATGTATAGAAACTCAGAATTTAATAAACATTTTGCATCCCCAAAATTTTACATTCTACTATATATCTGTTACAAACCATAAATTTTGATATATTTTCTTAGTCAATAATATATAGAATAATCCACGTAAATGCAAAAACTTTACGGGATTTCGTTAAAATTATTATATTTACATTTATCGATTTTATTTATTTATTTTATTTTCATCCACGTTTGCTTACTCCAGTGATATAGTGATGTCTATTTCTTATTTTGTTTTTCTCGCATCTGTTAATTTAAGGTTGTATACAAATGGTTTGAAATTTTCGATGGTGATTTTTAAAATATATAATGTTTTCATTTTCATGTTAATTGAAGCACCACTGAGTAAAATAGCTTACAAAAGCATTATAAATTGCTACATTATCTTTCGTTCTGTTTGGTAGCAAGCCTCGATTTTGTATCTTATATTTTTAAATCTAAGTATACCAATTTTTTAATAATGAAGTATTAATTTCTGGAATGTTTATAATAACTGTAACTATGAATGTTTAATAATTATTGTTTAAAAAGCGGAAAAGTATGCATTTGTGAAAACAAATTAATAATGACTTGTTCATATTTATGGTGGTTTCTATAGGTTAAAGAACAAGAAGTTTATATAATTACATTCGGTAAATAACTAAATTTGAGATTTTTTGCGGAAGAAAAATTGGCCCATTGCCTGTTCCGCCCCCATGTCACCTTTTTTAGGTCTTCAAAATCATCTTTTTTGGCCTAGGGTCCTCGGCAGTCTTGAATATTTACCAATTAATATTTTATTTTGTATTTTGTACTTTATATACGTTTCAACTTTGGGGTAACTTTTAACATTTTACACATTTTATCGCTTTTTTTCTCCCCTATTCTATAACCATTCCCTGCATTTTTCTGCTTCATTACTTTATTCCTAAGCAACAATGCTAATTAAGTAAAGTTTACCATTTTTCGGAAATATGGTAATCTATAGAAAGCAATGGGCTTCATACATTCCTTCTATTTCATAGGCAAAATTGAGAATTCATTATTTTTTATAAGAAGTGTGGTGTGCTAAAAAGTGAATAAAATATGGAAAAGGGCGTTAGCACTGGTTTGGTAGTCAAGTAGCTGCAAGAAAAATTTAAATGATTTCATGTTCATTGAGAGGATGCAATTTTAGGGCAACACAGATATCCCAAAACAAAAAATATGTTCATATACTGAAATCATTTTTGGACCTCTTCCACACAAACAGTACACGCTTTATAAGCAGCTCGGGACTCTTCTATCAATTAAATTTTATATTAAAATATGTAATACATTTTTTCTGTTTCTTATCATAAAAGTTACCTTCCCTGCAGCCGCATAAAACTGAAAGTGTAAACTTCCAAAATTACACATCTAAAAATATCGATTCAATATCCAATATCACAAATATGTAAGTTTTATTCTTGGCATATGCTAATATATAAAACCCCAAATAAAATATAAAATACTTGCAGAAAATAATCGGGTATACTCTTGAGTGTTCTGCATTTTCTCTTCATCATAAGCTAACAGATTGCATGCAGCAAATCTATCTTTAGTTTATATAAATGTACAAATGTTTTTACTTTTCACATATATAGACACTCAGATTTTTTTAATTCAATCTGAGTGTTTAGCAGAGGTGCTCCTTTTTGCTTAATTTCTATTCAGAGATGTTGTTTTAAGCTTAAATTTCTATTAAAATATATACAGAGGAGGCCAAAATCGCACTTCAAGCAAAGAAAAAACTGTGTTAACAAAACAAAACTGGATTCACACAAACAGAAAATATTGATCACTAAATATCTTGCACTTTTACATTTACAACAGTTGTTCAAAATGCCCACCATGGCGTAGATACATTTCTAAGTACGTTGAACTACTGATTGAGCAACGTTTGTGAAAATGTCCTCAGCGATTGCAGCACATGCCGTTTCAATTTCTTCCGAAGTGCTACCAGTGTAGCTGGTTTTCTACGGTATACAACATCCTTAAGAGTTCCCCATAGATAGAAGTCCTGCGGAGTTAGATTTGGAAAACGCGGTGGTTTCCAATACCACTTCAAAGTTGCTTTCCGCTGTTCAAACGATAATCTTGACTCTATTTTGTTGTAGCAACGCTAGCATAACATAATGTGAATCACGTCTGTTTACAGAACATCATACGATAATCTTGGCTTCATTTGTTCATTGTTAATTTACATGTCACGTAGCAACGCTATCATAATGTATGAGGGTTACATGTATTAACAGAACATCATATTACATATTACTCTTGTTCATCGGTCCAACTTTGAAATATATTAAACAGATATCTACTGTGAAAGTGTGAATACAGTTTTTAGCATCCTTGGTATTTTGAAAAATTTTCCTTAAACTTAAGTCAACAATCACTCGCCTATGAACCATACCCCCCCCCCTCCCGTGTCTCAGAATCTTTATACATTTAAGTTGCTCTTTCATGGCTCATTTGCAGGATTTCTGTATTCCTTTACTCCTCCCTGATGATATGCTTTTGGTTGTCTACTGGACGAAAGTGGAATTGCATTTCTGGAATATATTGTGCATATTAATGCAATAAACAGTAAATTAAGAAGTTAACAACTAAAGAAAGTTTTAAGGAAAATGAAGAGGAGGTGTGTGATTAGTGAAATATATTAAACGAGCAAACAAATGATAAAACATTTCATATGTATGAATATTTCTCCAAGAACTACAGCTTCCATTTCTTGTAGCTGATGACAAAACATTCTATTGACTATGTGCATTATCAGTTCATTCATATAGATTAGAATCAGCTATTGTATATGAAGAACTGTATGTACACACTCATATGCACACCTTTCTTCAGAAGTGCCAATCACTTCGAAAGCTAAAACCACTCCATAATATCTCCAGACCTATAACCATGGTTTTACATGTATCTACTTACTGCTATTGAAACTTGTAAATGTTTGATTGTTATACATATAAGACAGAATTTTTATTCAAACACAAATAGCTAGTATCTAGACCTGTCAACAGTAATTAATGATGCCAGTTCATACAAATTAACCTCTTTTCATCCATAGAGATTGTACTATCACGAGCCAATCGGTATAATTTTAATAATATACAACATAATGTAAACACTAAAATTTCAACCCTTAAATAGTCGCCTACGTTTTTTTTTTTTTTTTTTTTTGACATGAACTAACTTGTGGGTCATTATGATCCCCAAGTAATTATAGTTCCGTTATATTTTGGATACTTTGTCCAGGTATTCACATTTGTTTACACAATTGTCAAATAAAAACTTAGAAGTAGTCTTAATTCTGTATATAACAAACATACTTCCAAATTACAGAGCAAAATTGCTATGAATGACATGCATGCTAATAGATAAATGATACTACTTGTAAAATTAGTATAAAAAGTAAGTTTATTAAATTTAAACTTCGTTCATATTATTAATTTGTTATTCATAAGTTTTTACGTCTTCAAGACACATACGTAAATGCTTTTAAGGATAATTTATACATCACATTTTTGCATGAAACACAAAAATTACTGCTTTTATCGTCTTTATTCTTAGACAAGCACTACATATGTGGAATTCACCATCTATCTGCTCATCGTTTTTTGGAGGATGAATATTAGCTATTTTGGTCAATCTAGCAAGAAGAGACCTTGAGATATGGTCTTCCACAGCTTTCTTTGCCATTACTGGTTTTGCTAGCTCATATTAAGTCTCTCTCAAGAATTATTTCCTTTTCATTGTAGTTTGAGGGTTATTTTATGTGAAAATAGCTAAGTACATTTATACCTGCATGTTAATCATCCTAAAAAATATCAACAGAATTTTCTACATCGACTTGCTACTGAATAAGTTTCACACATTAGATCAATAATATCAACTCCACTTTTAAAGGCAAGCTGGCTTGCAGATAGATTAATTTTTTTCTGCAAGATGCAAGGCAGAGACAGCCAAAACACTTATATTCTTTCTAGGAACGTACGACTCTAAACTCATGTCTTTCTGAAATGCAAACACAGAGCTTTTGGTTTCCTGTTTTTAATGTGTGTTAGTTTTGGAGGTATTTTTCTGTTGTTGCTTTCCAACGCAAATCGTTTTCAGTTTCAATAGTTCATTGCAGAGAGATATGATAGAGAACCCGTTATCGGAAGTGAATTTTCTTCCCAAACTCCGAATATACATCACTAGGTGTATCTTGTGAAGAGTTAGACTGGTTATTGGGTCCCTGTTACTTGCCAAAGTACAATTTCATTGTTTTTGTATAGAAAGTTCTGGCATCAGTTAAGTAAAAATTGAATCCCATATTTTGCAGGTTTGCTGGGCAGATACTGACAAAATGAACATTTGCCACGAAATGGAACGAGTTGATCATCTATAGTGTTCATTTCTCGCTGTTCATTTTGCACAGTTTGTGACAAAAATTAAAAAACTTCCCCTAAAACAGCTAATTATCAGTTTTCCTTCTTTCTAGTGGCCCTTCAAATCATCAAAAGCATGCACCTTGATATAAATAACAAATACTGTAGGTCATGATCATATTCAAATCCATAATGTTGATCCAGAACGTTTCGTACATTTTGGTTGCCTGATCTTAGAGCATCAGACCTATATAGTTATTTATGTTAGGTTTGCATCACCCTCCCTGTTAAAATTTGAAGAAATTTTGCGAATGCATATATATATATATATTGCTGTTCACTATACTTTTCAAATTACGTCATATATAAAAAGCGAAAAGCATTCCAAAGGAGATTGCACGGTTTCAGTTACTCCGATTGATCCTGGACAGTGGATTACAATGTTTTGTGAGAGAGTTATCACAGTTCTGAGCAAAGCATTTTTCATTCACTTAGTTTCATTCTTTCCCCATAAGAATTTATCATTTCGCTGTTTACGTCGTCTACTCGCTATGGGAGTCTGAAATAATTCCAGGCAGGTACTGGGAGAGAGAACATGTGAACAACAACATCAAAGAAATATCATTAAAATATAAACAGGCGAGTTATTTTTACCCCAAAGCTACTACTAAAGGGTTAACTTTGCTTGTACTGAAGCAAAAGTATTTACTACTACTACTACATTCATTTATATAAATGTTTACACTAATTCCACTTACATTCATGTATTAAAATGTTTACATTAACCCACTTCATTTTTAATGCATGAATGTAGGATTTATTATCACTCCATTGCCTAAAGCTTTGTAAGTGAAATTTATTTAAGTATTTAGTATTGTTTGCATGCATTTGCTTCAGAATATTTTAAATACGTTTGGTCAATGCCTGTTGGCTTCCATATACTAGGAGTTTTTATAAGCATAATATTAAAATTACTAATTGAAAAGTCTAAAAATTGCTCCCACATCTGCAGTTTCTTGGCTGCGTCTTCACTAAAAAGCAAGAAACATTAGCATAGCCAAGTACCGCCAATTACGAGGGTGGATCCATAAGTTTGCGGCATCGCCGATGAGGATTATCGCCTTCACAAACTCCTTATCCGAGTCATACCATATCTGTTAAATAAATAATTGCAGCTGTAACTTCCGCTTGCTGTGATCAGTTGTTCAGATATAGTTGCAGGCTAGAAGGCTATGTGTATAAGATTGTGAATGTTCAAAATGCAGTATCGAACTGATATTAAGTTCTTCACAAAAGAAGGACTTACTCCAAATAAAATTAAACAACAATTGGAAGGTGTATATAGGGAAGTACCCCCCTCATATTCTACCGTAAAAGAATGGGCCAAACTTTTTCGAATGGGGAGAGAAAGCATTGAACATTTAAACAGGAATAAGGTTAGTGCAAGATACGAGTAGATGCCTAGACTTCTTTCCTCAGTACAAAAGCAGCAACGAGTCATCTGTTGTGAGGCATATTTGGAGCTCTGCCGTGGCAACGAGAGATAAGTTCTGAAAACCATTATTACAGGATATGAAACTGTGGTCCTCTACTATGATCCATCTCTTGTCCAAAAGATAATTAATGGAGAGACGTAAACCTGGCGAAGCACAGCCTCTAAAGGCCAAGGACACTCAGTCAACCAAGAAGATCATGGCCACAATCTTTTGGGACTGTTGAAGAACACTCTTCATTGACTTCAAGGAGAGGAAAATCAAAGTAAATAGGGAGTACTGTGCTGGCCTACTGCACAGACTACGTGCTTCCATCAAAGAGAAAAGGCGAGGAAAGCTGAGTGGTGGTGATGTGCGCCTTCTTCACGACAACGCGCCTGTGCACAGAGCTCTTGTTGCAAAGGAAGTTGTGAAAAAATGTGGTTTCAAGGAGATTGACCATCCACTCTACAGCCCAGATCTAGCTCCCAGCGACTATTTTCTCCTCTCAAAACTCAAGAAGGACCTTCGAGAAAGGAAATTTAAGGGTGACAAAGTGATGGATACTGTTTAGGCCCATTTTTCGGACAAGATTTCCGACTATTTGGGGAGATGAGATTGAGATGTTAATTCAAAGATGATAGAAGCGTATTGTAACAACTCTATTGAAAAGTGAAATATAGTTTTTGTGTTTATCAAACTTAGAAAATGGTTAGGCCGGAAAATTATGTACCTACCCTCGTACGTTACCAAGCTAATGTGCTTCAGCTGATAGAGAACGCTTCTAAAATGTCTACGTTATAACTTAAGAAGAAAGGAAGAGGTAAGAAAAAGGAACTTGCAATATTGAAAAATGGATACGCGCAAAACCGGCACAACGGATAAAACTTAAAAAAATGATTACTCTTAAACTGCATTAAAACATTCGGTAAACGCAATCATAAAATTAATTCATTTAGTCTAACTAATGCTAAAGTTATTTCTATTGATTCATTAAAAATATAAAGTTATGCTTAAACAGTCCTTTTATTATTAATATTAATTCTCTATGAGCTAGTTTTGTGTTTCTTATTTGCCTTTCAATGTAGTGTAAACATCTTTGTGATATTAATAATAGTATAGAATAGTATAGTATAGAATAGTATAGAACATACTATTATTAGAACATTGATGTGAGGATTATAAGTCTCATTCTGCATAATTGTTATACTAGCATAATTTATCTGCTATTGTTTTTTATAATGTGTGCAACGTTATATATGTAATAATTTAAAAATGTATTGTTTGATTTAGTTTATTTACGGACGGCATGAGATTATCCAAATTCGAGATCCGTCGTGAAAGAAGTCTTTTTCAAGGCCCTTAAAACACTCGTTTACCTCCTGTATGAACATCTTCAATTGTCTTAAATTTGTACTCAGGTAGGAAAGTTTCGAGTTTCGGGAACAAACGGGTAATCATAGAGAACAAGATCGGGTGAACAGGTTGGGTGCATACACACTTCAAATCCTAATTCGGTCAAACTGTCCTGAAAGATGCGTCTTGATTGCAGTGGCGCATTGTCAAGGTGAAACAACACTTTCTTTTTGGTCGTTTCCAGATTTTTTTTTTCTTCCGCAATCTGTGTTAGATCTCTTCAAAAATGATGCGAATTATTTTTCCTCTTCTGCAAGTAGTCAATCAAACTCTTTTTGCGTCAAAAAAAAAAAAAACTGGAGTTAATCTCTTTCCAGAGGATGGAGGCATTTCGCCTTTTTTGGAGCCAGTTCGTCTCTTGCGGTCCGTTGTTTAGATTGTTGTTTCGTTCCCGTATATATTCACAGATCCTCGCAAAAGGCAGTAAAAATGGGTTGAATTCTTTACATATTTTTTCAAACTGTAAACGGATGTTTGCATGCAAATTTACTTTAGCTCCACTGCGAGCATACGCTGCAGCCATCTTGAGACAATGTTTTTTCATGTGTAATTCAGTATGCAAAATAATATGAATTCACTTAGTTGAGATGTCCGTGGCGTCTCTACCAGTACACTTTTACTCATCTGTGAGTCGAAACAATATTATGAATATGATTTCTGGCCTCACATCTGACTTTGGAGTTCCAGGAAGTGGTGCATCTTCGGAGCTTATTCTGCCCCGCTTGAACTCATTCGAGCGGATTCATAGGAAAGATATGCATCAGTCAATGTAGGCAAACTCCTCTTATAAAGTTCTTTTGCTGTTATCCCTTACTTTCCCAGACTTGCGGCTAAACAAAGATGCACAAGAACACAATCTTCAGCTGAAAGTTCCACTGGTCCATAGCGGGGACTTTCTTTTCTGAGTAGTTATTCTCGTATGTATCGCCCTCAATGCACATTACCGACCGATAGTCTACAAGCGTGGATCATTTAATTTAAGCTTCCATTAACAGATCACAGTGTTCAGCACGCTTGAGGATGATTTGCTGTCTATGTGCGGACAAAGATGGCTTGGTTTAAGAAAGGCAAAGATATGTAATTAATTTTATGTTATAATACGGAATTAAGAAATCATATTTTGAAATTATTTAATAACATTTTTAAACGTGCTCTAGTAATTAAAATCAATGAACGAGCTAGTTTTACCCATAAATTACGTATTTTATACATACTGTGGGTCTCAGTTTTCAAGTATGTCATTATACTTTGAGGTTATGTTGTTTTGGTCGTAAAAGAAAATGATTGGTCAAATCAGATATGTAAAAATAATTTTATGCAATTAACGCTATGATATTATAACTTATAGAAAAACATTACTGAGGAAGAGTTAGTGGTCATGCTAAATAACAACGATGGAGAATTATCGGACAATGATTTCATTTCTTAGCGATGCTGGTGGTGATGAGAAAGGTGAAGTTAATATTGATGAAATTCATGAAATGATGTTACTAACGAAGAAGAAACCAAGGTATGATAGTAATGAGGTAGAAATGATACGACACAGGTAGCCACTAAAGTACTTGTTATGAAATGGAAAAGTAAGCAAATGTTACAGAGAGGTCCTTATGAGGAGGAAATTCTTTTACCAAATTGTGGTGAAGAAAAAAAAAACTTTAATCTGCACTGGAGTAATTTCATCTTTGTTTTTGGAAGTAGCATGCAGAGCAAAAAAATATATATTCAGCTCAAAAGAGAAACTTAAAAATCTGTAAACAGAAATGCAGAGGAAATTCATATTGTAATGGAATTTTGGGTTTTTTCTCAAATTAAACTTTGTTTGAAGCTGATACAGAGTTGCCACTTATTTCTGATTGCGTGAAAAGAGAGGGTTTTCCAGCATATAAATTTTATGCACTATGTAAACGATGAGAACATGGGGAAGAAACTTTGGAAGATGACACTAATTTTGGATTGTGTAAAAAGAGAGATCTCGTCATCTTTTTCTCGATGAACAAATGATCCCCTTTTCTAGCAGACGTGGCTTTCCAAGCTATGTATCGCCAAAACCAAACATATTAGGACTTAAATATTTCAATTTGGCAGCCCCTGATAGGTTGGTTTTGGATTTTATGTTTTACACTGGATCAGCACAGTTTCAAATGAGGATATCAAAGAGTATAGTCTAGGTGCTTTAATTATAAACATATTGACAGAGAGCATTCCTAATGGACAAATGATTTTTTTATTAGTATAAAGTCTATATACTATTCACATTTGTTTCCAAATATAAACGGTAGTGAAAAATAGGACAGTGTTCTATAGTATAGAAAATAAAAACTGACAGTAACTGGATCGAGGTAAATGGAATGAATGTGCTAGTTAGTAAATTCTGCCTTGTCAAATTTAAAAATAATTAGTGTGCTTTTGCTTCATTCATGTGCTGGGATTAAGCCATCTACAACACGTAAGAAATGGTCAAAAAATGAAAAAATGACGTAGACGTTTCTCAACCAAGTGTGGTAAAATTCTAAATGAAAATGTGGGTAGGGTAAACCTTTGTGATAGATACACGTCATGTTACAGGTGTTACATTCGTACAAAGAACTAGCTAGTTTTTCTTTTTAACTATTTTGTAGATTTGGCTATTGATCATTGTTGGTTAAAGTATATTAGATGGTGTGAAAAAAATTAAATTAAAGAGAGCATCTCTATGGATTACAAAATTCACACGGAAGCATTCAAGATAAATTAAAGAAATGTTAGGAAATCGCTATAAAGGGGAGGACACCCACGCTTACCCAATTCTTCAGATAGTGAAGATGCAGATGATACAGAGGAAATAAGATAGAAAAAAAAACAGGTAATTTTTTTGCTACATTGGAAGAAATTAGTTGATCACTTGTTCAGTTTTGTAGAGACAAAGAATGCTTCTAAGTGTGGAAAACCTAGATGCCATTTAAAACCATAGTCATTGGCATCAATTGAAAAATAATTGGTTTGAAAATTACCACAATAAGTATAAAATTTAATGAAACATTAGTAAACAATTTTTAAAAAAAAAATTTGTGTCATTTACAGGTACCAAAGGGAGAAAGAAATATTAATTTTCTTTTTATTTATGCATTAAATTATTAAATGAATATGTTAATACTGTTTAACATCTTCTCAAGTTTAAATGTGTTCACAATAAAATACATCTTTAATATATACACTTTAAGTTAATACTTTAATAGCAAGTGTTCCACATATATGAACACACAGATACGCTCTAGTGGCACACAGAGCAATTTACCTATGACATTTATGAGGTATGTGTAACCCATTTCTATAAAAAAAAAAAAAAAAAAAAAAGTCTTCTTTATATATCTCAGAACTGAAGAGAATAAATAAGAGTGATCTGATCATCTACAGATTGAAGAATTAGAAGAATCTTTATAGTCTTTGATTGTTGCACTTCTTGAATATGTATTGCACAAGACATTACATACTCCTTTCTTCGATAAATCATCATATAGCATAGGTATTGTTAATCTTTTAAAAGTGTTTACAATATATGCCAAGATATTAACTAAAAGAATACAAATAATTGTAGAGACCCAATTAGCCGAGGAACAAAAGAGCTTCAAAAAGGGGTGTTACTTTAAAATAGATTATAGAAAAAAGGTGCAAAAAACTTAAAAACCCATTTTTATTTATTTATTTAATAAACGTGATTTATAAAGTAAACGGAGAACTTGTTTGAATTGTCTTATAAAATAAAGGTATCTATACAAAATTAATAGAAGTGTGAAATGTTTATATTTTAATATCAATGTATGCTTAGAATCACCAAGTAATATATATATATATCAGGGAGTACGACAAGATTGTTAACTTTTACCCATACTTTTTAATTTTTTATATTGAATCAATCATTACTGTTTGAAAAGAATACTGGATATGAAGGAATCTTAATTAATAAAGACTTTACATTAAATAGTATGTGAGCAGATTATATGTAGTAGCAAATAAAAATTATCTTCAAAATTTAATAATAAGTTTCACTTTGTCTTTAAAAAATATAATTGCAAAACATCCATTTCGAAGCCCGAAGTTATGGCATTTACAGAAAAACTCCCAATATCATATAAAATAATAATTAGTAACAACTATTGAACGGTGTTACATATCTGCTATATGGGATGTGATACAAGTGACCAAAAAGAGGACATTCCTGGAAAGATTTCAAAATTTCAACCATATGTGGAAATTTTTCAAAATTTCAGCCATATGTGGAAATTTGAAAATAAATCTAGGAAGAAAATTTAGAAAAATTTAGAAAAGAAGTCGAACTATATTAAAAATGTAACCAGTACAACCATTCTATACGGAAGTGAGACATGGATGGTTAGATCAAAGGGCAGAAATAGATTACAGTCTACGGAAGCAATTTGCCTGAGATATGTCAAAGAATGTACACCCATGGATAAAATTATAATTGCAATGGATTTCCATAAACGAGCGTCATATGGATCTAGAGTAGTCCGTTTGAAATGCACTCACCGCGAATCGGAGGACTATGGGGGTAGGTTCATAAGTTTCCGGTCTCGCCGATAAGGATAATTGGCTTCACAAAAGTCTTATTTAGTGTCATACCTTATCTGTTAAGTACATAATTACAGCTGTACCTTTCGCTCCGCTGTGTTCAGTTGTGCAGATATAGCTGTATAAAGAAGGCTATGTGTAGAAGACTGTGACATGCTCAAAACTCATCATGAACTGTTGTTAATTTTTTCACAAAAGGACTCACTCTAAATGAAATTATACAGCGATTAGTGTGTATGGGGAAACATTCCCCTCATATTGTACCGTAAAACAAAAGGTCAAACGTTTTCGAATGGGTCGAGAAAGCATTGAAGACGAAGAGCGTGCAGATCGCCCTTGGAAGGGTTCATTCCTGAAAACATCGCTTTTGTGGAAGGAGAAATTATGGAAGATCGGCGCCTCAAAGTTACAGAAATCAGCAAGGTTGGGCCTTTCTAAAACAACAGTCTTTCGAATTATTCATGAACATTTAAACACGAACAAGCTTTGTGCTAAATGGGTGCCTAGACTTCTTTCCTCAGTCCAAAAGCAGCAACGAGATTGTTGTCAGGTATTTTTGGAGCTCTGCCGTGGCAATGAGAGAGAAGTTCTGCAAACCATTGTTACAGGATATGAAGCTATGGTGGTCTACTATGATCCCTTGTCCAAAATAGAATCAATGGAGTGTTATAAGTCTGGCGAAGCACCGCCTCTAAGTGCTAAGGTCACCCAAGAAGATCATAGTCACAATCTTTTGGGACTGTGAAGGAATACTCTTCATTGACTTCAAGGAGAGAAACACCACAGTAAATTGGGAGTACTATGCTGGCCTACTGCACAGACTACGTTTTTTCATCAAAGAGAAAGGGTGAGGAAAGCTGAGCGGTGGTGTGCACCTTGTTCACGACAACGCGCCTGTGCACACAGTTCTCGTTGTAAAGGAAGATGTGAAGAAATGTGGCTTCAAGGACATCGACCATCTATCCTATAGCCCAGATCTAGCTCCCAGTACTCTGATGACCTGAGATGTTAAAGAACGTCCATAAATAAATCAATAGCTCCCAGTGACCGTTTCTTCTCTTCTCAAAACTCAAGAAGGACCTTCGAGGAAGGAAATTTAAGTGTAACGAAGAAGTGATGGATGCTGTTTATGATCATTTTGCAGACAAGACTCTGACTATTTTGGGGGGAGGGTTAAAATGTTAATTCAAATATGTGAGAAGTGCATTGCAATAAAGGGTAACTGTGTTGAAAAAGAAATATAGTTTTTGTCTTTATCATACCTAGAAAATGGATAAGTCGGAAACTTATGGACCTACCCTCGTATATTATGATGAAGGTGAAGAAGGGGGTGAGACAATAATGAAATGAGTAGTAAGAGAAAACTTGTAGTGTGCCGTTTTGTGCGTCACAAATCCCGTTACAGCTGCTGGCAACGAACTCGGAGCACCTTGGCGAAAGGCTTGCTGTCTAACCGCTCTGCGTCTCCTCTATGAATTAAAGGTGAATAGTAAATGAATTTTAAAAGTAGTTATCCCATTAAAGCCAACAATAGAAAAATAAATTATAGAGCAGGTATCTATTTCAACACTTAGTTTGTAATGCCAAGCATGAACAAAGTTAACACATACAAATGCCAGCATCCTTACAAGTAACCATCAAAATTAAATATACTTAATTGTTCACACTTGGAACTGAAATATGAAACGTATGTGGGGGCGAAAGCTAGAAACTCAGAAATAAAATATTTCATATATGTCAAACGATGCACACAACTATAACATATAATAAATAGAGATACCCCCATGATTTAGACACATTGGTCGCAGAATGTGTTAAGGGTAAACGACGAAAGACTGCCGAGAAAAAACCAGCAATACAAGACAAGCTCTAGAACGATCCGATGATATGAAGATAGAACATTATGACATATATTATCAATTATTTTGGGCGCTATATTAGCGGTGAAGATTGAAGAATAAATTGCTGTGGCTGTTATATGATAAGCAATGACAGTACTGGTTTTCAGAGGTGATGATAGTGGTAGTAAAGCAAAACAGTAGCAAGAAGAAGAACACAAGATAAAAAACAAGAAATACAAATGTCCACATTAATATAGTAGTTTTTCAATTATTGAAAGCATAACTAAATGAAGAAAATTAACCATTAACCTAAAATTTAAAGTTAAACATATACGTACATTTAACTGTAAATTAAATTTTAATAAGTATTTTTAGAGGTTCCTCCCTTACGTCCGACTTTTGATCTCGCTTGACTAATGAATGTTGCTATGAATTTAAAATTGTCCTATGTTAGTTGGAATTATAACTTCCGTTTGCAGTTGCATATACCTCTCTGCCTTACTGGTCTAGTGACATATCAGCTCCACTTCTATCTTTAAAAATGAATATAGTCCAAAAGATATTTCAAGTAAATGTTGGAGTTTCTGTCACGTCGTTTTTCATTAGCATGTTTGGATGCGTTTATAGTTTTGTTTGTTAACCCAGAGCCTGGCGTAAGATAACCCAACTTACGGAATAGTCAAAATTCTTCTTAATTCGTCATTTTATACATATGAATTAGAAAGAGAAAGTCCTAAAAAGATAGACCTACATAACAATATTCTATAACTAAAAATATTTATTGTATTGCATATCTTTATCAAGAACCATGTACTAACGTTATAACAAATGAAAGTGGTAAAGAAGGCGTAATAAGACAGGAAATCAAGTGAGAAAAATAAAATATTTGAGAGAATGGGATGAGAAAATATAGCCTGTATGAGGTTCTCAGATTATGTTAATATGAATTGCAAACAAAGAATAGAAATATATTTTAACATGAGCTACACAAAATACTCCTATTATAGGCATTTCTTATACTTTTGTAGCATTGAGCTTAATCTTAAATTGGCGCGACTAAGGTTGGAAAGGTCTTTAGCTGTTTTCTGTCCTAAAATTAGTAAATACTCAAGCTAAATATTAATGATTATTAAGTTTGCTTGTATTGGAATATAAATAAAAATAATGTATCACCCAATACCACTAATCAGCTTAGTAGAAATTTCTCTTTAACTTAACTTTAATATGTACTTTTTCTCATGGCCTACACTATACATCATAGTTTATTAAATGGAATTTGTTCAAAATACTTTTATATTCAAGTCCGTTAATAAATAGATATAGGTTGCTATGTAGATCTGGCCTAAGTCACCATAGTACAATTTATTTCGTCAGAAAAATTTAGTGTTAAAGAACCTTAAGTTCGTGAAAGAAACACACCAATTAGAAGTACGATATAAAGGTAAAGTAATTATGCATTTTATTGTAACTGAGCTATAGAGTTGAAATGAGAAGTATGGTGTTATAAAATATAAGCATTGCATTTTATTAAATATTATTAAAGTTCAACAACTTTCCTTATATGTACCACAGTAATACATTTTCTTTTGGTAATGTTAATATGAATTGTTCAAAAGTCTATAAACCATCCATCCATTTTGCCTTTTAGTGCAACTTTTTTTATAATCAAAAAGGAACCACTGTAGAAGAAAGTTACAAATCACATGTAAGCTATAGTATAAAAAATTAATTGAATTCATAAAAAGCTTAAGTTTATGGTTTGCGTTGTTTATCGTCAAGCGACATTAGTTGGAAAGGAAGAATGAAACTTGAAAAAATCGGGATTCGAATTACGTAGCTTCTGCTTTCCGTGTTCTAACTCGGTGTCTTCATCCAAACATAGAACCACAAATATTTCTCATTTGATCGTGCTCCATGCTTGGAGGTCAAGGTAGCACAAATGGTTAGTGTTAGCACAAATGGTTGAATATCCGTGGTTCGAATTCCGGCAATCCACTTTTTCCAGTACAATTTTTTCCATAAAATTAATCTCCTACAAACAGCTAGTGTGAAAGAAGTATTTCCATATACGAGGGTAGGTCCATAAGTTTCCGGCCTCGCCAATAAGGATTGTCGCCTTCACAAAATACTTATCTAAGTGTTATACCTTTACCTGTTAAGTAAATAATTGCAATTGTGACTTCCGCTCCGCTGTGTTCAGTTCAGATATAGTTGCATAAAGAAGGATATGTATAAAAGATTGTGATATGTTCAAAATGGAGTTTCTAGTTGTTATTAAGTTCTTCACAAAAGAAGGACTTACTCGAAATGAAATTAAACAGAGATTGGACGGTGTATATGGAAAAGCATCCTCCTCATATTCCACCATAAAAGAATGGACCAAACTGTTTCGAATGAGTCGAGAAAGCATTGAAGACGAAGAGCGTGCAGGTCGACCCTTGGAGGTGCTCACTCCTGAAAACCGCTCTTGAGGAAGGAGAATCTATGCAAGACCGGCGGCTGAAAGTTACAGAAATAGTAGTACGTTGAGCCTTCTAAAACAACAGTCCTTCGAATTATTCATGAACATTTAAACATGAATAAGGTTAGTGCAAGATGGGTACCTAGACTTCTTTCCTCTGTCCAAAAGTAGCAACGAGTAATATGTTGTCAGGTATTTTTGGAGCTCTGCCGTGGCTACGAGAGAGAAGTTCTGAAAACCATTGTTACTGAAAATAAAAATATGGTCCTCTATTATGATCCCTTGTCCAAAAGAGAATCAATGGCATGGTGTAAACCTGGGAAAGCATCGTCTCTAAAGGCCACGGTCACTCAGTCAACCAAGAAGATTATGGCCACAATCTTTTGGGATTGAGAAGGAATACTCTTCATTGACTTTAAGGAGAGGAACACCACAGTAAATGGACAGTGCTATGCTGGTCTACAGCACAGACTACGTGCTCCTATCAAAGAGAAAAGACGAGGAAAACTGAGTGATGGTGTGCGCTTTCTACACGACAACGCGCCTGTGCACCCAGCTTGTGTTGCAAACGAAGCTGTGAAGAAATGTGGCTTCAATGACATCGCCATTCCCTCTACAGCCCAGATCTAGCTCCCAGTGACTATTTCCTGTTCTCAGAACTCAAGAAGGACCTTTGATGATGGAAATTTAAGTGTGATGAAGAAATGACTGCTGTTTATGCCCATTTTGCAGACCAGACTTCTGACTATTTTGGGTGGAGATTTGAAATATTAATTCAAAAACGTAAGAAGCGCAAGGCAATAAAGGGCAACTATATTGAAAAGTGAAATACAGTTTTTGTCTTTATCATACCTAGAAAATGGTTAGGCCCGAAACTTATGGACCTACCCTTGTATAAATTTAACCTATGTAATTGGTGGCTAAACCGGAAGACTGGGCCAAAAGTGCCCGTTGCATCAAGAGTCGCCTCTTAATCAATAAATATCCGGCAGTAAAAAAACTTTTAAGTCTCCTGTATATGTATACATATATAAAATTAAATGAGGTTCGTGGTTCCGCGCATGGAGAACACCGTAGTTCAGTTGGCTAGAGTATCAGCACGGAAGGTTGTTTACCCTTTATCGGAATTCAGGCCATGATCAATTTTTTTTGTATGACTCTTCATTTTTAACTTAACCTAACTTAACTCACAAGTATTTTAACTTGCAATGGAATGCGTAGAAAAATACGATAGTGATGTAGTAAAGGTAAAATTTTCTAGAGAAGAAAACTTAAATTTTTTTGTTGGTTATTCTGGTAACTTTCAACAGCAGCAAAACATTTCCTTTGGAACGGTAATGATACGAGAAACGAAAATGTTTTAATGATGTAACAAAAATGTAAGTGATAAAATAAGTCACAAAATGTTGATGTAGGAGAGGTTTCAAATCTCTAACTGACTGTGAGGATAATAGTTCCATAGAGTGTGCATGTAATAGTAATGTTTCAGAAAGCATACTATCAGATAACGTGCTGGGCCTTTATCATCTGTCGCCATTTAAAATGGAAAAGTAAGTTCTGATGACACTCGATCATCTACAGTGAGGTTATTTGAGTTATGGGCCCGCACAGCGCGATTACTTACTGAGAGAAGCCGGTCATCAATGTCATAAATGCATGCACAAGTACCAACTTTAAGTTAATTTTATAGGGGTGTTGTCAACGAATGATTATGCATCGTGTGCTAACTACTTTTCGAAGGTATGCAGCTAGATATATCTAGTATTAAGAATTATATACGATACATATGTGAATACGGTTTCTTGCAGAGAAGTGGTAAAGTGATTCTCAAAGAAATATCCCGACAATCATGTTGAAGGTAGAGAAATTGCCCTCCAACTTGTTAAAAAGCTACGAGAAGCAGGATCTCTCAATGACAAGACATGTTCCGAAACGCTATGCTATTAAAAAAGAAATGGATGAAATACGGGAAATTCCTACGCAGATGTCGGTAATGTATTACTGCTTAGGGGGATTATTTTCAACATTTTTACAACACAGATTAGTCATTATTATCAATTCTAAAAACAATATAATTTAATTCCTTCAGAAAAAAAAAAAACTAAAATAAAAACAATAAATTTACGTACGGCGACTCTACCCTCTTTTTTTCAACTGCGGCGACTGCATTTCCGTGGCCCGTTACTTAAATTACCTCACTGTAGGATCTCACAAAGACATACAACTTTGAGGATTCCTGGAGGTAAAGGAATCGCAACAAATGTATGGAAAGTTGAAACAAGCTGTTCAATGATAACACTATTTCAAAAATCACAATACACAAAAAGACCAAGTATTGAATTGAATTGTTTGACGAAGAAGGCATTCCGGTTACTTTATTATTGCTCAAGGTCTGGGTCTTTTGAGCTACTCCAATAGATAGGAAGGGATGAGGTGAGGGAGACACCCGGTGGCCGGAATCCAGAATAGATGAGGCGCGGACATAGTTGGGGTTCCTAGCGTTTCGATATAGAACGCTCCGACGCCGGAAAAGCCACTCTTCAAAAAATTCGAGCCTCAGGGCTGCTTATATATGCCGGCAGAATCTTTTTCTAAGAGCAAGCCACCGTAACACCGCATACAGCCGAACCTTCCTGGCACTTTTGACCCTGTAATAGAATCAGAATCAACGAAACGAAACAAATGAAAGGAAATATCCATCACGCAGGAAACCACGAAAAGATGCAAGGTCCCATAAGGTACATAAACCTCTCGAATACGATTCTTAAGCGTTATGACTTCAGCACGCCGCTCGGCAAAGACCCAGTATACAAATGCAAGGTAGATATATGGATGTAACGTATTCATAAGAGATTCTGGCTCTTATTAATCTATTGTACACCTGCTCCACTGAAAAGATTGTCATTTATTTACAGAAGAGCTATTCAGTATTCATGTCAGTCGCTTTTATATACTAATGTTTTTGTATTTTGCTGATAAATGACTTAACTATTCTACTCATAGATGCGGCGTCATATGAAGCCATGGGGCGAATGGCAGAAGTTTAGTGTACGATATCACGGGTACCTGGTATTCCTGCAACTGTTATGAAAAATGGGTATAGCGTCATGGTACGATCTGAGATATGGCGCTGAGGGAAAGTGGACCGACTAAAGTCCAAAATGAATTAGGTAAAAATACAGTCAACTGTGAGGTTATACAGGCATTTGGGCGCTATGAAGATACTATTCATTCTAAAATTAGAATAAATAAGTACTGGTTACGCATAATAAAAGGGGATCGCACAATGTTAAGGACTTTGCACTGCCAACATCAGATTAGATCTGATCTGTTGATCTTTGAGACCAAAGATACTGAGCAGTGAAAATTAAAGGAAGTTTAGAGAGCATTAGGATGGGGAAAAGGAGCAAGAAATCGTAATTATGTTGTAGGAAGGGAATAAAAAAACCCTAAGGAAATTAACCAATACAATATACAGGCCGAATGCAGAGAAAAAGTATCACTTATTTTAGGCAACGAATCTAATATCAGATGGACAGAGTAATGTGTATATATTCCATCAATACTCAAAACGGATAGCAACCTGCGTGGGTTACATTAGAGGCATGGGAGGTGACTAAAATAACAGATGAGGCTGGGTAGAGATTTTGTGCTTTTTGTGGGGACAGAGAAAACTGGCAGAACATTCTAATGGACAGCCCAGGTACCGAACAATGGAGGTTGTCAGCGCTTGGAGCTAAGTTTGCTAAGTCAAATAGGGATAGGTTAACACGTTGGGATCTATTTGTACAGGAAGACAACTGGCCAAGCTTGATTTTTTATACACAAAGTGCGTGGAATTAGAGGCGATGTTGTTGCAATAGACGGACTCTTTTAACCTGAATATGTTGTACTTAGGTGGTAATAATTGTAAATTTATTTTATTTTAAGATCAAATTCTTCTATAAGTGTTTATTGAATAGCATATTCAGCTAACAGACTAATGAAAACAATGCCGTATAAATATGTTTGTAAAGAATGAATAATAAATACACATTGCTACTGCTAACTATTCCCCGGTTGTGCTATATATCTCGTTTTTGCTATTTTTTAAAGTTAAAGGGTCAAATAACTCATTCGGCATTACCATTTGGGACAAAGCAAAATTAAGAATACGACGGGCGTTCTAAAAGTTTTCGACCTGACCAAGAAATCACAAGATTTAAAATGGTTCCCCCCCAAAAAAAATTCACCTTGTAAATAAATAGATTTACTTCATTGACTTTTCAACTTTTTAATGCCCCTGGTAAAAAACTTGTCTAACTGTGAAAAATAAGCGTGTGTTTCAGTTTCACGCTCATCAATTTATGTGAATCTTCGTCCATCCAGTCATTTCATCAGATTTGGAAACAAAAAGTAATCTCTGGGGGCCAATCGGGCGAAATGAAAGATGTGGAAGCACGTGGAAGCAAAAGTCATGCAGTTTGGAGCAACAATGCCAGATATATGAAAATACACATTATCGTGATGAAAGAAACCCTTTTTCCTCCCAAAGTGTAGATGTTTAGCCTGAATAGCATCCTTCAGTAGTGAAGCGTAATACTCATCAGTAATGGTTCTGCCCTTCTGGAGATAGTCTACGAGTGACACACTGTGAGAATACCTGGAAACCGTAGCTATGCCTATTCGTGCAAGTGAAACAGTTTTGCTTTCTTTAGTGCACTTCCATCTGTTGCCACTCACTGTTTGGGCTGTCCATCTATGGCGTGTAGTGATGAATCCATTTTTCATCTACTGTTATGAAACCTCGGAGAATTTTACCGAAATTGCGTTTAAACAAGTGTAAACCCTCTTGCAAAATGTTCATTTGAATGCGCTTAATGTTTCTTTGCTAACTAATGCGCACCTATCGAGCGCAAAGCTTTCTCCTACCCCAAACTTTATGCAAAATGTAACGGCATATCGAGGTCTTTGCAATGCAGCCAACTTCGGCGATCATCATTGTGAATTACTGTCATAATCTCTTCGGCGAAAGGGAAGAAACCTTTAGTATGGAATCTAACTGCTTTTGTATTTCTGTTGGGTTTAAAACTTTCAAAACAAAGTACTTTTATACAGCTTGTATTTCAGATTTTTCCATTTTGTAGAAAATGTTAACACTAATTTGTTTACACGATCGTCGCAAACAAATGACTGCGCTTAAGCGTAAAATGATCGACAAAAAAGTACGAAAAGTATTTACTGAATCCGGAGTAACGTAAGGTTTGAAAATTTCTCAATAAGTTGTAAACGTACTTTGCATAGATTTTTAGGGTTACTAAAAATTAGATATGTAATTAAATAATTTTTTTACATTATCCACCTTACTTATTTAGAAAACTTTCGAATTTGGAGTTATATTATATTCCATATGCCGCGTCTATAGTGGTATTGTGTCGTGTTATATCGCCCTTACGTTTCAGAGTACGTTTACCTTTTCCCATAATACTCTCATTACTCGTTTCCTACAGGCTTCACATCTAAACTGATAAATCAGATAATTTCTAATTTTATTTTCAACCACGTCTTTATTATTGGCTCTCAAATGCCATCTATTTGTTGGGCCTTGAGAGAAGAGTGGCTACGGCAGTTAGCAACCGCGCCGATAAAGACTGATAAGTAACAGTACTTAAGGAATAGATACACATTCTTGTAATTATTAATGGACAAAGGAACATAATCACTATTTTTGCAATTAAAAATATACTTACCTAAAATACTTATATCTTTACAATGATTAAGTTTAAATTTCCACAATTTGTAGCCGGTTGTGCTTACTTAGCTGACTATCGCTTGTCGTGCAAGCTTCGAGCTTGTAGCGGCTATTGTTCTATTCAAGAGCTTGTATAATCAAGATTTTCTCTGTTAACATTCGATATTAAAATGTACTTAGTAGTTAACTGCTTTTTTTAAAAGATTATATAATATAAATGTAATTTTAGTAAATATAAAAACACCACATGCACTTAAAGTAAAATACACATAATTATATACTCATTAGCAATGCATGACTTCAATTGACTACTGGCCAGTTTTATCCGACCATAGTGCATCGTTACCTAGCGAACTATCTCAGGTGGAAATATCTTTGCTAGCATGAGCACAGATTAAGCACTTTCCCACTGAGCGCAATTGGGTATATTAATTGCATGTGGGGAGTTGAGATTACTGACTCGGAGAATTGAACCTAAACCATGAATTCCCCAGATAACGATGAACAGAGAGTATATTGGCGGTTAATTTGTGGGATACTAAACCTTCTTGATCGTTCGAATTTATCTTACCCTCTTGCATATAGGCATCAATCATTTGCGTATTCTTAAAAATTGATTGGATAATGTTTCATATCTTACCCATGTTAAGTGTGATTCATAAGTTTCCGGCCTGATCACGTTAAATAGGTGAAAGAATAAAAATATGGACATCATCTTTTCAACAAATGTCTCTTTACTACAATGTATTAACATTTCAATCTCCATAAAATAATAATAATTGTAATAATAATAATCGGGATCTTTGGCAGAAAATGCTGGGAAACAGTGTTAAGCTCACTATCGTATGTTAATTTCCGCCCTAGAAGGTTAGATCTCAGCTATGAAAACGAGTAATAGTCACTGGGGATAGATGAAGGCTGTATGGTGGATGATTCAGCTCCTGAAAGCCACATGTTTGCATAGCAGCCATGTGGATTGATGCTTTGTGCAGCAGTGGAACTCTTCAACTCAGTATTTCACGTCTTTTTTTCTTGAAGGGATTGCGCAACTGATGATCTGACTCGATATAGTGTCTCACAGTGGATAATTCACAGAAATTGCTAATAACGCTATTAATAACCAATTAGAAAAATATTACTTAAACACATTGCTGCGGCAATCATACCGAAAAAGGGATCTAAATTTTATTTGTAGTCTATCACGAATTCCCCACCTTGCACCTGGACTTTGTGGCTATAGATTTTCTAGGGGGTGTTTCTCCCTTCTTCCGCCACGCCATTAATTTTTTTGAAAGAGTATCATAGTAGATTATATTTTTGTCCCCTTTGCCGATGAATTCCATTATTGCCCTCTCGTTATTACGGCAACGGTTTAGATATTTCTGACAACATTCCACGTATACTTGATTTGAACCGCGGAATTCGGGGCATCCATCTTGCACTGACCTAATGCCAATGTAAATGTTGATTAAGATAAAACACACTTATTTAATAAAGACCCAACCTTGCAATTATTTCTTTTGCCTTTCATTTTAAGCTTCCCATTTACAAGAGAGATGTTATCTTGTGCCAGTACATCCTAGGCCTACCCTCATTACGATGTCATCAAGAATTTTCCTGCCCAAATGAAATAGTTTAACAATTTCTGCACAGTAGAATTTTAAGTGGAAGCTTCCTCATGCACACTATCAAGGCGTTGTTTAATATCACTGAGTGGAAGTCCTTCTTTAGTTAAAATTTTTATCACTGCCCTTTCAATTTAAAACCCCATTCTGTATATTTGCATCTGCTTGTTTTCTATCCAACACTAAATCAGTATATTTCATGAGATCTCAAACCACTGCCCGTTTGTTCTACACTGATGTTGTTACAACTAAAGTAGTTAACGTTTCGAGCTCATTCTTTATCCGTAGTACTACAATTTTTTATTTCAGCAAATCTTATATGACTATATATTCCTTTCGCAAAAAAAAAGGGGGGGAGGGGAGAGGTCGGTCCTGGTGGTGTAGTGGTTACCATACTTGCCTTCTACACCCAAGAACGCGGGTTCGAACCCGGCCAGGACCGATGGATTTTTTTCGGGCGTAAAAATCCTAAGTATGACTTCCTTCGGAAGGGAAGTAAAGCCGTGGGTCCCGTGTCGTACATTTACGGCACGAAAAAGAACCTCAAGCCTGAAAGAGAGGCCTCTGAGCAAAATTTGTCGGCCGTTTCACGCCCTGAGTTGAATGGGACGCTGATGACCTGAGATGTTAAAGAGCGTCCGTAAATAAATCAATCAAAAAAAAAGGGGGGGAGCCTACATTCCTATATAGTTTTGAATGTTTGTATCTACGGCAATATGAGGAAAAAAATTAGGTTTCAGCTTCCTCAAAGCAGTATATTAGGTTATAGCCCGAAAGGCAAACAATGAACCAATAATGAAAATACTTCAAATGCTGATTGTTCAGTCGCAGTTGTAACTTAACTCTCCTTCCTTAAGTCATAACTAGACTTCGGGAAGGTCAGCGATGTGATATGCTATTCCGTGTTAACAAACAGTGCTGCAGGATATGCCTGTCATACTGCAGACAGTGACGGAAGAGTACAGTTCATTCAGGTTAACGCAGCATAAGAGAGAAGTACATTCATTTCTGTTTCCTTCAGAATTCCAAAATAGAAGTACAGTAAGACTGGTATGTTTTCCTTACATAGGAAATTTCTGTTTTTGAAGACATGCGCGAAGCTTTTATTGCAGCTAACATTCCGCAAGTGCGAGTGAAGTATTAAAGTAATACAGCCGAGAATAAAAAAAAGATAGTGGTGCGAATTACCTGCACATATAATGCACATTTGTGCATATAGGACGTTAATGGATAACACTAAAATAAAGGACCATCAAAAAGTTGCTCAGCAGGCATTGTGTAGCCAATATTTCACTAGGAGGGCAAATTTGGTTGGCAATATTGACTGCGCGCCGAGCGATAGTTATTGTGTTCTCTTAACCGTCTAGGCTAACTCACATTCCAAAGTCCAAACCTTAGCAATGGCGGGTGGATTGCCTCCTTAAAACCGATATCGAGGGAAGTAATGTTAGAAATGAAGGAATACGAAATTTCCCCTGTGCGGTACATATTACCCGAGTGCGGAGTAATTTGTCGATTTTTTTGGGGGGTAGTGTTTAATGCCCGTTTTTAGTACTGAGGCACCACAGGCGGTAACTTGTCGATGACCTGCTATTTGCACCCTCTATAGAGGGATCTTTGACAAGCAATTTGAAATAAGGGCCAATCAGCCAAAATTTGTAGACTTTCATTTTAGAGCTTAAAGTTCCAAAAGTATATGCAAGACACTGACTTTCACTTTTACTTATATCTTAAAACATCCTAGTTCATGTAAACGCCCATCAATAGATTGAAATGCAATATGTGGATGGCTTCTATTAGCGAATCTTTCTCTGTAGATTTCAGCATCTCTTATAGCATAATTTCTTATCTCCCCAAAAATCAGGTGCATATCGGCAAGTTAAAAAAAAAAAAAAACCACCACGGACGGCCGAGGTCGTTAAGGCGCGGACTCGTGAGCCGGAGGTCTAGAGTTCGATTCCCAACAGGACCGTCCTCCCTGCTTGGGTTTTTTTCTCCCCAGGTTTTCCTCAGTTTTCATAAATGGCGAATGCCGGGGCGGTACTCTAAAGCTAGACATGGAACGTTTCCTTCCTTTAAAAATCCTTTCCCCATATATATAATTTCATCTCATGCATCATCAGTGTCCATCGCCTGTGGTGCCTCAGTAGTAAAAACGGGCGTTAAATACCATTAAAAAGTTCAGAATTAAATTTGAAATTAATTTAACGAGTTGCTTTATCTTATATCTTAATTACATAAAAACAATACTTGACAGATATCTGGCAACATTAAAAAAAAAAGAAGAATCACGACTTTTTTCTAACAATTTTTTCTTATTGCCAAATCAATGCATTTGGCATGTAATCATGTGTTTAACGTAAGATTATTTTAGTATTAAATTTGAAAATGTTGTTCATTGATTACTAACACCCAGGTTTATTCAGATATTAAGGGGGTTTTGGGTCATTCTAATACAAATTTGAACACTGTTTAGCTTTAGTATAAATTTTTGAGCACCAAATTCCAATTACTGCAAAAGCTCATAACGACGATATATTATGTCTGTGATTCTAGATTTTCTATTTCAAAGTATTTATCTAAATTCCTACTAGTGCATGTATTTTTGTTTTATTTTTCTTATTCTTGAATTAATATTTTTAAATTCATTTTCATTATTCGTGTTTATGTATTAGCACATAGTTATTTATATATTTCATGTTTTACACGGGTTCATGTGTGCAAAAGCATCGTCCTTATTACCGTTTATGTTATAACTGTGATATTATTCACTGACCAAAGATCGCGAGTTTAATCCGGTCAGGATCTACGACTTTTTATCGGCCGTTTTATTTAATTGAATGGATCGCTGATGACCTGAGATGTTGAAGAGTGTCCGTAAATAAACCAAATAAAAAAATTATCATTGAAAGTAAGAGTAATTATTATTAGATTGAGGAAAAGGCATGATTGCCTTAGCTGTACCACCATTAATATACATAAAATTAAATAAATAAATGCAATAAAAATAGTTCGGCGTTGCTCATTATCGCCCTATATATATGTGCAAACTATAGAATGATAATCTGCGTAAATTTTTACAAAAATGGACTTTAAGACACACCCCACACTGGCAAACATTGCTAAAGACGCACATACACCAAACAAGTGAACTGGGGAATGAGTAAACATGGGGCGTCATGTTGCCAATGTGGTGGCTAGTAAGTGGAATGCAGGTGCCAGTAGACCCTGTCTTATATAATGCGAATCATTAGATAGTGTTGAATACTCTTCAATATGCAAGCGTTTAACAGAGCTATTAATATACTTTGGCTCTTATGTGATGATATTTGTTACGGAAGTTTCAAATTACATTGTGTCGACGTCAAAAAAATGTGACCTCACTACCTCAGCAATGCTATGACGTCGACAGACTTACTACAGCTCGTGTATTTCTTTAAGAACCACATCGTCTTTCCAAATTCGAGCTACAATGCCCTAAGAGTGCCTCTTCTCCCCCTCCAGTTGGTAACGTGAATCTTACAAGTAACAAGATAATAAAACTTTTCTTATGTGAGTAATTTCTTACCAATCAACTGCACTGCCTTAGACATCCAACAGACTTAACCTTCCTATCCCTGTGTACTGTTTTACAGGTATAACCCGCATCTCTCTTTATAAGTTATATGTCAAATAGAGTACTTTTAGCAATACGTTTACTGTTTCATTAATAAATTTAAATATGTTGATATACTTTTTATTTTCTACTGGGTTAACCGTGTTAAACTTTTCGTACATTTACAATAATAGAATTTATTAAAATATATTATCAATTTAATTTTCTAGTCACAATTAGAATGAGTCTCATAGAGCCCTCCCTCAACTTTTTGATACAAGCTACAAGTAGCAGGGAAAGAAATGTTAACGAAAAACCTTGTCGCACACCAAGTAAAATGAAATCTAGTTTTTAGAGAATAACATTAGTATGTGAATTATATTGTAAGCACTTCTTTTTATGTACGACAATGAACAATGCCTTATTAGATTACGTCGTAATATTATACATTAAAAAAACTTATTTCTAAATGACACCTCGTCATAAAGTAACCAAATTATATAAAAGAAAGAAAGAAAGAAAAAAAAAAAAAGAAATGGAAAGAAGTTTAAAATAACCAGTTTTTCAAAGCATGCATATATTTGCTATTCTTGTAATGTATTATATATAATTTATTATATATAATAAATTACAAGAATAGCAAATAAACTTTTAAAGAAAGAACAAGGATGGAAGAACGAAAGAAACTAAAAAGCAAGAAAACTAGATGAAAGTGAAGTGCTTACATCAATTTGACTGATAACACGATACAAGTTTAACATAATCTGGATTCAACTTACCTCTTGACTCTTTGAGCAATATTTTTTCCAAGAATATGTTGAAAATCAGAATATTTGGCCACAAAATAATCGAAATTTTGTCAGTACTGAGTTCTAATTAATTACCTGCTCGGAAAGTAGCATTCCACCAAAATACATGCTCTCAAGTGAAATTCATGTTGCAGTCTGCCCACAGTACTGAGCCAGCACCCCGACCGTCGCTATGACCTCGCTCCGTCTCAACGTCATCTTTACATATGGTAGTAGAAACTCCCTTCTGAAAGATGACGTCAGCAATTCAAAACCAAAGTGCGGAAAAGCACGAAAATGATTGCACACCTGGTATTTTATCTTAGTGAAAGTAAAACAACACTAGATGTAGTGAAAATTATTATTCCTTTCTGCTTCACTTCCGGGTTTACGTAATTATGCCTGTTTTGTCCTCACAAAAGTATTTATTGTCATCTTTTAAGTGGGCGTCCTATATTTCTTTTTTATTTGTAATTTAAATTTTTTTTTCGGTAATCTTTCGTCGTCCATTCTATCCAGATACATTTTCCATTTTCCTCTTTATTCTTGAATTTATCATTCAGTGGTTATAGATATATTAAGTACTTCTCGAATGTCATTATTTTTTATTTGACCTCTTCTTGAACATTATTTTATACTATATAAGAATATCATTTCAGCTGCTTGTTTTTCTCATCTCTTTCAATTATTATCCAGGACTCTCTGTCTTATAAAAATAGAAAAGCAATGGTTTTAAAATATTTTAGATTTGCTTCTTTACGAGTCTTTTACCTACAATTGTTTATTTATTGTCCCACAGACGGCTTGGTATTTTTAATTTTTTTTCTATATATTCATCAAAGTCGTGGCTAATATTACAGCATATAAAACTGAATGAGACCTGTTCTACTATATGATCATTGATTATTTTTTTGATCATCGAGGATCTTTTCCTTGGAATGAAAAATGATTACTATCCCATAAAGTTAATGCATAGGGAATAGTTAGACAAGGTCATCTTTGGTCATAAATGCTTGTATAAGAGAGGGAAACTTCTATAAAATATCTTGCCCTCTGGTAGGAGATTTTACAAATGGTTGGTACTTCCTTCAAATAAAACAATTTACTTACACTTATTACATTAGTAAGGAATTTATTAGATATGAGTAGAGAAAATTAAGGACTGCAGATTTACAGAAATGGAAATAAAATTATCGTCTTAAAGGAATAAAAAACGTTGAAATAAAATTGTTAAACGTCAGAGAAACGCTAAGCCCAATGCTAGAGAAAAAAATATATGTGTGTAATTATTTCAAATTTGTGATATTTGTTCTCTCTAAAATAATATTTCTGTTTAAGTGATAATGAGAAAATAAAACAATTATCATTTTATAGTTACGAGGGGACATATGACAGCAGATTGATTTGTAGTTGGAAATTTACGCCTTCTATGCGGTCTAGAAGTTTCCATAATGCGCCCAGAGATAGCGCTTAATGCATGTTACCCTGCTAGTGATGCAGGCAGCACCACCCAACTTGTGCTTTTATTTCATTTCGCGATGTTTGCATCTATTGTCAACAGCTAGGTCTTAGTTACTTTAAGCGGTTTTATTTCTAATCAAAGTTCACATTCTTTTTTTACTAAGAATGACCATCGTACTAAGGTATTAGAAGTCGAAAATGGGCTCACTTGCTTTTAGTCACCGTTTTACAGTTGTTTTCAAAATATTTATTTCCCTAAGTTTGCTGCGTGTGAAATTTTCACGCGTATTTCTGTTAAACATTATCTATCTCTTAGTTTCTCATCTAAGTTTATCAATATTTTAATAACTTAAAATGAATTAAAATATAATTTAAATACAGATAATAAATGTGATAAGAAAGCATTCGTAAAATATAATGGCACATTAATGTTGTAGGTTTTTATTTGATCTTTTATCTTTTATCCTTTGACATTTTTATATTTTTATGTTTCTTTGTGTTTTAACTTTAAAATTTATCTGTATACAGATCAATTAGCATTTCACTTGATTTGCGGTGAAACTAGTGAATGAATACCTTCGTTTAGAACAAATTACCATAAATATTTTGTCTTATAGTGAGTGACTGAGGCTCATAGTATTTGTTGGCTTCTTAAGCTAATTACTAATCTAAATATTTTTTGCATTTTTAAGCGTTTGCCATACTCATGTTCCTGAATAAACAAGGTGGGTTCTTCATGCTTTATAAACTGAAGGTCTTTATAAATTGCAAGCTACATAAAATTCTCAGCACATATCGGCACTTGATTAGAATATGATTTATACAGATTGGCCCATATAATGTGTTACAGGCCAGTATCTCTTAAATTGACCAGTAAAACAAAATTCTAAATTTTTCTTAACATATTGTAGGAAGGAATGTTTATAACAGCACCTTGGGTAAAATTTTAGTGAGCCCCCTTAGTGGACTTGTAACTTGATTTGTAACTTCAGAATTTTAAATGGAGCAATAATATACTTTTCAGATATCCCTTAACAAATTCAGAAGTTTTGTTTACATTATTTTCTAAAATTAAATCTTTAAAAGCTATAAGCTGTTAAAATATGAAGGGATTTTGTTAATGGGGGCGGGTTGGTCGCCAATTATGAAACGATTTAGAAGCGATCGCAATATTTTATAGCGGTGTATCGTTGACTGTCTATTGATCGCTTTGGTGTAGTTGCCCACGCTTCATGAGAGTAACATCTCAGGATTTTGTTACGATATTTTGTGAGTCGTGCTCAACAGGACCGGGAAAGGATATCAATTGTGATAATATTTACGCTAAGCGACATAATATACAGCATGTTTTGTAAATTCTTTTACAAAATTTGGTGGGTTCCTCACACCAAAACAAGAAAAAAAGTACCCATATGCATATGTTCCGGAAATCCTTAGTTTTTGAGTTATTATGAAAGTTTATCAAAAAGAAAAAAATATCCATATAAACATATGTCAATAAATTATTATTTTTATTAAAGTTTACCACAACAAGATAAAAAAGATCATGTAAACATATATCCGGAAATCCTTAGTTTTTGAGTTATTAATGAAAGTTTACTTCAACGTGCATCAGCATTGCATACTTATATGACAAAATATTATTCTCAAAAATAGCAATAATACTGTTAAAGATTATCCATATACGTGTTTGGTAATAACCCTATTAAAGATGTGATAGAAATAGTCATTTTAACTATAAGTTTTTTTCATGTTTTGGTGTGAGGAACTCGTCGCCAAAGTTTGTAAAAGTATTTCCAAAACATTCTGTATATGGTACTTCCTCGACTTAAAGGAGACGACCTGAATCTGATAATCTGGCTATATGAACTGTCTAAACTGAGCTGGTCCTCTGAAATAAATTGATTCTCTCTGAATTGAACTTCTGCACTGACTGAACCTGACTGATCTAATTCTCCGAACTGATGTCAACCGCCTGAACTGAACTTCTGATGTATCAGAACTGAGTCTTTCTGCTTAACTGCGTGAACTGCTTATCCGATTGATGATCTCAAAACTGATGTATCTGAACTAAGGGCCCCACAGAGAATACAACTTCGAGTATCTCAGATGCTACACTTCGAGTCCCCAGTCGAGCAAACGCTTTCTTACATATTCCATTCAAATTAAGTAATCGTTGGCTTCACTAAGCCCACGGGGGACACACAAGCACGTGCAAGTTTTGCGCCTTGCTTTAAAAATTCAAAATATACATCTACTATTGACTGGTTCAAATTAACTTGACAAGGCATGCCATATGCTTGAAAGTTTAAAACATTTATTTACATTGGTTGATTTAAAGTTAACTGTATAATCGACTAGCGAGTTCATTGCCCTAAAGTATTCGAAAGCCTGGCCTTTATTAATCCTCGCCAACTGAAATTCTTTTAAAAGTAGCATAAAACTGGTCCCTTCCTTTTGCGTAGCATTTTATGGCCTCCTTGACTCTGCCCCTTTTCTGACTTGGTTACCGTAGACAGTCACACCAGAGAACTATCTGTTTGCATGACATAAAATTTAACATATTAAAGTTATCTACATTACTAATTAAAATACGAAAAATATGATGATTAGGCTTGCAACATATACATTATATTTATATTTCAGAGGGAGTGGGCCGTAGGGGCTGTTTGAAATAATTTTTTTTAAATAAAAGATATAACATTGAAACAAAAAGTTATTAATTAGTTCACTTCATGTTCTTAATGCTCAGAATAAACTCAGAATAAATAATTTGACAAATCTTTTGCGTATATTTTCTCTAACATATCCTAACATGCATACAGTGATAATTACACGCAAGTGCCTTTCAGCCAATGTACGGTCTTGTTGATACCCTTATTCACCAATCAGAATGAAACTTAATCAATTGTTTTAAAGCATGGTGCTCAAAAACTAATAACTGATAGTTTTCTTTTTTCCTACTTTCATTTTTTTATTCCTAAAACTTCTGCTTCGATTCGACTATTGACAAAATTGAATCAAAAATAGTGGTTTATGTTATTTGTTATAATAGTATGCAGTTGTATTTTATTTAATTTAGTTCTTGACGCGGTTTTCTGATGGAATAAAATCTCATAATATTAGTGTATGTTTTCAGAAAGGTAAGCCAAAATTATTCAATTATTTTACTAAATATATAAAAAATAGTATTGATCTCCCATTGCAATTATCTTACCAAATCTCCCTGTTGCTTATAATTTTTCTCTGGTAATGTAATTGAGCTTTCAAACTCAACCTTCGGTCTCGAAATAATTATCATACAACAAACATCGTTAGCCTCAATTAAATTACCGAAATTTTATTAGCCCTTGTATTATTAATGAAGATAGTGTCAAGTTTTCCGTTTTCCATACTTCATATTGTGTGTCGTTGAAGTTGTAGTAGACATAACATTTTGTTTAAGTATATACATAAAAATAATCTAAGTGCTATTTTATTTATTTATTTGGTTTATTTAAGAACGCTCTATAACAACTTTTTGTCATTAGCATCCCATTCAATTCAGGGCGTGAAACGGTCACTTAATTTTACTCAGAGAACTCTTCTTTCATGTCTGTGGTTCTTTTACTTACCGTAAATCTACGGCACTAACAAACAGGCTTAACAAACTTAGGAGTTTTACACCCTAAAATAAATTGGATATGAACATGCAACCTTGAGTCTACGAGGCAAATGTGGTTACCACTATCACCACGACTAATTTTAGATTGTAAGGAAATTGTCAATATGATCAAAATTGATAGTTGAAAATAAAATCAATGAACATATCAAACATTTTAATTTTTAAACTGTCAAATTCATATCTCTGGAAAATAGATGTTGTATGTAAGTTGCAAAAATGTATTCACACGTGCGATACTGCTAGAAGAACTTTAAGGAAGGCTAGTATAAAAACCGAACTGAAATTCAATTAAAGTAATAGTAATGACTAGTTGCTCTTATGGCAATGAAAACTGGACTTTAACAAAAAACGATAAAAGTAGGATTCAGGTCCAAAAGATGTTACTTCTAAGTTCGGTGAAGGAAGTAACAGAAAAACATAAAATAAGAAATGAAACTATAAGGAAGGAAATGAAAGTAAAGCGTTTAAACGATAAAATAAATATGTTTGCATAAAACTGGTTACAGCATGTCAAACCATGCCTCAAAAGACAATTTTACAATTTATTTTAAATGTTATACCTGGAGGAATCAGGTAGACACAGAATGCGGAGAAAAGATCAGTTCTAAGGAGCCTCAGTGAGACTATATCCTAAAGTATGAATTACATATGATGGTCAGCTAAGTAGGGTGGCCATACAACAGGCCCAGAGCGCTCAATGCATTTATCGTGGCATTACTCGTTTAATAACTTCACGCATGCGTTTTACTAAGTTCCATCTTGCTGGTACCACATTTTCCAAGAGTATAAGGTGATTACTTCCTGATAGTTACCAATATTTTAGTATTATCTATTCTTTCCAATGGTTCCTTATTGCGTTCATAAATTGTATGAAGCGTTGTTATAAGTAAGATATAAGTTTTCAAAATTTAATTGTATAAAATATTTTAAACAAAAGTTGATTAATTTGTGAAGACTATCTAAAATAACTAAAATTTGACCATCGTATCACAAAAATGCTGAAGTTACCAAACTCCCGAAGACCCTTAAGGGGGCCCACTAAAGTTCTGCCCACGACGCTATTGTGTTTAGAAAAAATCAGCATTTTGTTTCAATAGTTCATTTAAGAGATATTGGTTTGTAACAATTCACATGGGACATTCTGCATATAATTTGACAAATTAGCAATACAGATTCATGTTTTAATTATCCGTATTAAATTTTGATTAGGAATAATTAAGGAAATAAAAATAAGTAAGTGACCATGTCTGGCACCCATATAGTAATACAGGGTATACAGGTTTCCAGCATTTGGAATCTGATTTTCTTAGTTAGTGTTTGGTCTAACAATATAAAATAGGGGCTCAAAATGCTCTCCAGTTAATGAGATCCTTCTTATTTTTTCATTTTATTATGGAAGGAAATCTATTGTAATATTGTCATATTCTCATATATATATATATATATATATATATATATATATATATATTAGCTCATATATGTGAGGAATGTTCCATCTCTTTTTGTTGGAGTTTGAGTTCCGTTTGAAATTAGCTGCGTCTTCAGTATGTTTAGCGACAGCCCTGCATAATTGTTCCAGCATAGTTTGTAGTGTAGTGTTTTCGGTGTTTTGGCGAATAAGACCACATCGTCGGCAAATCTTATATTTGTTAGCCGACTGTCGTTTATGTTGATTCCAAAATTACTATGCCAGTTCATTTTCCTGAACACATGTTCCATTACACAAGGGAAGAATTGGGGAGAGATTGGATCGCCTTGGCGAACTCCTCTTTCAAGTCGGAATGGTTGTCATTCTTCTTCTGTTTTTACTACAGGTGTATAAAATAATTTGCAGGAGTTTTCATTGCAAAAAATGATCACAATATCACCCACTAGCCTCAATACCTTGCAGTTCATTGTTGCACACGAATTCCGACATGTTTATGAAGTCGTCCCACGCGATCATTTAAGTATTCTTGTGAATGAGGTTAATGAAATTACTACACGGGAAAATTTGAACTCAGTCAGCAGAAGAACACAATACACTGGACATCCTCTTTCGACCCACATCTCCTGAAATACTATTGAGTAGAATTCGGATATGCTGATAAAAAGTGCGTGTCTACGTTCTCTGCGTGCTGATAAACGTTATATGAAATCTCCTCTGACAGCTCAGTCATTCCATGTAAACGACCCTGATGCAGTTATGGCCCTATCAATTGGCCGGGCAAGTAAGACTACAAATTGCTTTCAGTGATTACAGGTGACGTGCAAGTAAGATTTCTTTGCTATCCACGTAGTGATCATCAGAATATAATACGATAATTTTAAAATTAACTTCTTTTATACACTTCTACAGATATTTTAACTAAACTTCTCTCGAACACCACAATCAATAGTTGTTACTGCACCCTATTGTGAAAGACTCAGGTTTAAATGTTGGGTGGGTCCTTCTATCTGGATGAAAATATTCTAGGTAACTTTAGACGACGATGAACACCTGAATAATTTTAGTCGTTTAAGAGGAGATGTCAATAAGAATGATCAGTAATTGATGTATTTCAGTATTTATTTTATTTTCTGATGCTTAAACTATAAGTTCCAAAAGTATTATTAATAAATTCTATCATGAAACATTCCTAAACAATTAAATGTGCATAGTGCCACGCCCCCTTTTAAAAATATCCACTCAAGTTTAGCAATATTTGGTGATTTATTGCATGAAAAAGTTACAGAAAATGAAATATTATTTTTGCTAAGCAGAAAAACCACTAATCGATTAATCTAGAAGACAGTGAGGTTTATTGAAATTAGTGTTAAAGCTATTAATCATGAAAATAGTAAGCAAATTTCGTAGGTAGTTGATTTCGTTTATGTACTCTTTAACATCTCCGGTCATCAGCATCCCATTAAATTTGTGGTATGAAATGGCCGATAACACGGGACCTATGGCTATACTTTCCTTAGGATTTTACGCCCGAAAAAAAATCCATCGATTCTGGCAGGGGATGAACTTGCGATATTGGGTCTACATTATAGGGGGGAAGATTATTGGAACTGAAACTGAACTGAGGGAGGGTAAAATCATGAATATTAAGCTTTCATTAAGTTGATTGCATATTTTAATGAATCCAATTATTGTAACTATAATACTGAAAGATGCACGAAAAGTATAAAATACAGTCAATCCTGTCAAAAAATACATAAACATATTTAAATTTCTTAAAGAAACAATCAGTGGCAAGACTAGTTTGATAATGAATAAAATAAAGGAGATTCAAAGTTACCATGAAATGCTTATTAGAAATATGTTCAAGATGCATAGAAAATGAGAAAAACTCTCTGGATCACTTACTGCCATACTTTATATAGAGATGAAATTTCATCGCAATGGTCTTTGTACAGAAAACTAGTGAAAATAATAATGTTTACCACTGGTTCATCCTACAACCATAAACGTAGCCTACAGAAGCAATCATGAATGCTATACATTCCATTTGCAGAACACCATCAGATTCAAAACTCTTGTCAAAATGCACTAATGACAAAACAAGAAATTCTAAAAGTGTAATATGGAAGAGATTCCCCAAGACCAACTTTACTTTTCTAAAAGTGATGAAAATGATGATCTTGATGCTACAGTAATATTTAATGATGAGAATACAAGACCAACTGGCTGTAATTGATAAGTTGTTCACTCCAGGAGTGCATATGAGCCAAGCACTGAATCGCTGCTGATAAAGGTGTCGAAAATATGTCTCAATTTACCTATAGACTCAGAAGTGCCAAGAAAATTTCAAGTGATTACCAAAAGGACTCCCAGTATTAGTGGGGATTTCTAAGAATCAGATACAACAATTAACTACTCATATTTCCCATTCTAAGCTTTGCACTTACTTTCCTGAAAGTTTCATTTTTATAGTATGTGCATCTTTATACCAGAAACTACCTGATGGAGTTTACTAAAATATTGCATAATTATAAAACAAATATATTCTTTATTTCTCTGTAAGGAAATTTGGATAAATAATTTACATTGTTGAAAATCTATTACTTTGGTAAATTATTTTAAGAAATTATATTAACTAAAACAAATGCAAAAATTTATATGTATATAAATAGTGTACAATTTTTCATAATATTGTCTCTAAGACTACTTAAATACATAAATGCTAGCAAATTTTAAATGTTCTTGAACTGATTTTGATCTAAATACTGATTTAATTTTACTGAAAATTATTATCATTCTGCACATATTATGATGTAAACCACATCCAAATTTCATAAAGCTTACAATAAACACTAAGGAAATTATGTAACTATTAGTAAGACCGTCGGTCCCGGTGGTGTAGTGGTAACCATACTTGCCTTCTAAACCCAAGATCGCGGGCTCAAATCCAGCTACGATCGATGGATTTTTGGACGTAAAATTCCTTCGGAAGGGAAGTAAAGCCGTGGGTCCTGTCTCGTACGTTTACGACACGATAAAGAACCTCAGAACCTGAAAGAGAGGCCTCTGAGCAAAATTTGTTGGCCGTTTCACGCCCTGAATTGAATGGGATTCTGATGACCTGAGAAGTTAAAGAATTTCCGTAAATAAAAAACAAATCATGTTAGTGAGGTACTGCGCTTTGACTGGCATCTCCTCTTAATGATTATGATTTAGAAGAGCTTTGCAAGTGATAAAGGGTAATAAAATTATATAAGCCAGTATCAGAGGTTTTAATCGTGATGTATGAATTGGTCATCTTTTAGTCACAGATGTATGTGAAAACAAATATTACTGTTTGCAATATTTCAGAATGTACGAGTTGCTGTCCATCCCCAAGATCCACAACTTATTCATCGAATTCAGTTCTGTGGTCTTCTTGCGCCACTTTCACTGAACTGTTGGCGCAAAAGACACTAACCATTAAATCCTTGTAGCTTTTTGTCTACTTCCATAATATAAATCTAAATAGTAAGTTCTCTTTTTAATGAAGCCTTCCAACATTACGACAAATAAAAATAACATATATGCATGCATGTTATGTTCAACATTGATAAAAATGTAAAACCTATATCGTTAACAAATTGAAATTTACGGATTTTTTTCATATACAACGCCCTCATTTTTGGCCTTAAAACAGTTTCCTTTTCTTTCTTTTCTTTTTCTTTTTTCCCCCCGTCATCCTCTTTGCGTATTGCAAAGTAGTTTAAAATTTCGTGCTTCGTGTTTCTTGAATGACCTTGAGATCATGAATAAGTGTATATATATATATATATTGGGGTGGGCAGAATAGATAAGCTGTTAAGTTTTGTATGGAATGATTTACGTCCGCTTATGACCCTCGTAATACTTATGGAAAAGTCTAATCAGTAAATATGTACTTTTTGAAAATATAATGAATTGTGGTCTTGCGGTTATTTTGACATCTCCTCGACTTTGAGAATAGAGAAATGACAATCAACAAGTCAGTTATAGGTACTGTGCAATTTCAGAACCAACTGACATACTCTCGAGTGAGCAAAATGTATGTTCGCGACAGGTTCTGATCGACTATATCATTTCATCTCATGTATCATCAATGTCCACTGCTTGTGGTACCTCAGTAGTAAAAATGGCCTTTAAACACCTTTGAAACACAAACACAGTCTTATACATATGACGGAAATTATATACAATCCTCAATTGTTAGTAGGTTGCTTAAATAAAGTAATATCTTTATGTTTATAATTCATTAACATAAACTTTGTTTCCATATAATACAACGTGTAATTCTTAAAAGCTGGGGGATAATATGTACTGTGTATAATATATATTTCTCGAAACCTACTTAGCATCATTATGTCACCTTCGCATAGCGTATGGAGAATTTGACTTGTTCACCTAAGCTATTAGCAGCTTTTTGTTTTGGTCGTTGGTCCTTTGTCTGTTTAATGAAGATGCCTTTTGTGCCCCATGATTTGTTGTGTATTACTTTCTACTATAATATTAAATTTATTTTATTAAGAAAAACCTACAATACTTAATGAAGCAGACCCATTGTGCGATTCCATTCTTCAGATGTTTGTGTTATTAAGACATGCTGGTATTGAACTGTTTACCAATATATCGCGAGCTGCAAATCACTCTTTCCCATGTCACTTACCAGTTCTTGTTTACCTGTTGGGCGGTGGCTCATAGTCTGTGTTTGAGTGCACCTACCTTGATATTAAGTACTTAAGAATTCTGATGTCTATCGATGAGGCTGTACACAAAAACACCCCAGCACAAAAAAGTAGGAAAGTTCCAATAAGAGAGGGTGTATTGCCAAGAATTCAAAACCTATCCGTCAACTTTTCAGCTTTCGCATGTAGCGTGAAGCAGTTTAACCGTTTACGGGAAGCAACAGGCCAATAGTCATCTAGATTTATAAAAGAAGAGTTTATGTAAAACATCTGTTATGTTTTTTTAGTAATATTAATATTTTATTTATAATTTTGGGCTCCACTACATTTCCATTGCTTTAAAACTATTTAATATTTTAGAAATATAAAACTATTTTCGCTGCATAATTACGAATGCATACACAAGGGTAGGTCCATAAGCTTCCGGCCTCGCCCATAAGGTTCCACAAAACGCTTATCTGGCATCGTATCTTATCTGTTCAGTAAATAATTGCAGCTAAAACTTCTGCTCCGTTGTGTTCAGTTGTTCATATATAGTTGCATATACAAAGTTACGTGTATAAGATTGGGACATGTTCAAAGTGGAGTATCGCTCTGTTATTAAGTTCTTCACAAAAGAAGGACTTACTCCAAATGAAATTAAACAGCGATTGGATCAGCATTCCCCCACATTCTACTGTAAAAGGAAGGGGCCAAACTTTTACGATGGGTCGAGAAAACATTGAAGACGAAGAGCGTGCAAGTCGGCCCTTGGAGGTGCTTACTCCTGAAAACATGGCTGTTGTGGTAGGAGAAATTATGGAAGACCGGCGGCTCAAAGTTGCGGATATAGCAGCAAGTTTGAACCTCTAAAACAATGACCCTTCGAATTATTCATGGACATTTAAATGTGAATAACTTAGAGCAAGATGGGTGGCTAAACTTCTTTCCTCAGTGCAAAAGCATCAACGAGTGATCTGCTGTCAGGCATTTTTGGAGCTCTGCCGGGGCAACGAGAGAGAAGTTCTGCTAACCATTGTTACAGGAGATGAAACTATGCTCCTCTACTATGAACCATCCCTTGTCCAAAAGAGAATCAATGGAGTGGCCGTAAACCTGGAGAAGTACCGTCTCTAAAGGCCAAGGTCACTCAGTCAACCAAGAAGATCATGGCCACCATCTTTTGGGAGAGTGAAGGAATACTCTTCATTGACTTCAAGGAGAGGAATACCACAATAAATGGGGAGTACTATGCTGGCCTACTGCACAGACTACGTGCTTCCATCAAAGAGAAATGACAAGAAAAGCTGAGTGGTGGTGTAAGCCTTCTTCACGACAACGCGCCTGTGCACAGAGCTCTGCAAAGGAAGCTGTGAAAAAATGTGGTTTCAAGCAGATTGACTATCCACCCTACATCCCAGATCTAGCTCCCAGTGACTATTTGCTCTTCTCAAAACTCAAGAAGGATCTTGGAGGAAGGAAATGTAAGTATGACCAAGAAGTTTTTTTTTATTGATTTATTTATGGACGCTCTTTAACATCTCAGGTCATCAGCGTCCCATTCAACTCAGGGCGTGAAACGGCCGACAAATTTTGCTCAGAGGCCTCTCTTTCAGACTTGAGGTTCTTTATCGTGCCGTAAATGTACGACATGGGACCCAGGCTGTACTTCCCTTCCGAAGGAAGCCATACTTAGGATTTTTACGCCCGGAAAAATTCATCGGTCCTGGCCGGGTTCGAACCCGCGATCTTAGGTATAAGAGGCAAGTATGGTAACCACTACACCACCAGGACCGACATGATCAAGAAGTGATGAATGCTGTTTATGTCTCTTTTGCAGACAAGACTTCTGACTATTTGGTGCGGGGTTGAAATGTTAATTCAAAGATGTGAGAAGTGTACTGCTAAGGGTAACTATATTCAAAAGTGAAAGTTTTTGTCTTTATCATACCTAGAAAATGGTTAGGCTGGAAACTTGTGAACCTACTTTCGTAATGTAATTTCATAATTTAAACATTTGATAAGGTGACCAAAAATATTCTGTCGGTTTCAGACTAGACATATTCTGAGCAAAATAATATCTTTAGTATTAAACACATTTAATCACCATCGCTAGCGAGAACCTTCGGCCAAATGATGAAAGACTATGTATTTCATTGTGATTGAATCTAGGGCGAAAAGCAAACAAAAAAAAAAAACAAACAAACAAAAACACCCATTGCAGTTTCCAGATAGGCAAAGGTTCGAAACTTCTCATATCGAAGGTGATTATCAAAAGAAAAGAAAATGGTGTAATGTCTAGAGCACATGGGTTGCTGCACTACAGTCAACAAACAGGTATGGAATAAATTTCACCAGTCACCTTAACTGCATGCGGTCTTGCATTTTCATGTAAAAGAATAACACCTTTTTTCAATTCAGGAGTTCAGATTACTTGGTTTTCAACTTTTCGTAGACTTATTCAAGCTGGCTGCAGTGCACAATAGTATTGATTGTTTCAACGAGGCACACTGCCAAACACAGAGCAAAACCTCATTGGGTGTAGTGGTGATTTCGGTTATTCGGGAACAGATTCATGGGCTGCCAACTAATGATGAAGGCGTCTTGGAGTGTCAGAGAATTCATTTCTAATCTAAAGTCAGCAACCTGTCAAGAAAGGAATCCTTCCGCTGACCTAGCAAAAAATGCAAAATAGCATCAACTCGTATCCCTCTCTGAGTCATTTCTCGTGTGGAACCTAGCGACCGAGTTGATTTTTTTTCTTAGCTGATGGAGATGGAACCGTTTCTGCACTGACGTCGAATTACTGGGTCACGTCCTCGTAAAGTCTGGCTGTGGTTCACATCAAATGTTGATAAGAGAATCGCAATGTCCATTGTTGTGGCCTTCCTGTCCATGACTCATCATCGAGGGTTTCTTCGATCACAATATCAGCACCGAAGGAATGCACAATTTTCCGCACCGCTGCCCAGAATCCTCTTCGGGGTGCTCATGTTTCGCCATGCTTCTCAGATTAAATGGATGGATGCTATTGGGCGGAAAAGAATGCTTTCAGTACTTAAGCTTTGTTCACGGCTAGACCTTTATGCGTAAGCTCCAAATGTGCTTATACCACGGCCGGATGGCCGGCCTCCCCACTGAGTTGTGTGAGCCCCTCAGAGAGAAGAGATTACAAAACAAGTATGCAATTTCCTAAAAATCAAAACTCATTCCTCCATTTTAAATAAGTGCTCTAAATATCTAATGTGTAGGCTGCTGAGCGGGAAAGCCCAGGCAGTAACGCATTCATGAAGTTCTGAGTTCATAATTCCTCGGACCTGCCATCCCGACCTTGGGAACTTTCATGGCTTTCCCTGGTTGCTTAGGCGAATGCTAGGGTAGATCTACTCACATTTTTATGAAGTTTCCACTAGCTCATTTTACAGAACTTAATTTCGTTAGTTCTGTTACAGGGTCGAAAGTGCCCAAGGCGATGTAGGCTGGTGCGGTATGACGGTAGCTTGCGCTTTGCGAAGATTTCTGCTCCGGCATCTGATGTGGAGGGTTCTGGGTTCTTGGAGGAAAACACCACCGGTGTCAGGATGTTCTATCTGGAAACAATGTTAGGGACCATGTCTGTGGTCGTATCTACTGCCCGTGGACCCTGAACTTATGGGGGTTCCCTCTGCTTATCTCTTACTCCCGGAAGTACCCCCACTTAGGGTGTAAGCACAAACTACCAGCGCTTGAGCAAGGATGAAGTACCGAAATAATCTTCTCTGGTCCTAACAATCCATTCCAAATGCAGGTTTGTTAGAAACTACTTTAGATTATTTCCATGTGCACTTTCTAACAATCTGCCAAAACTGCTTTGCCCCTCCAGAAATTATTTTACAATGTTAGCTGAAATTATAAACCCATTCTCTTTTATGTTAATTTTTTGTCACAGTTAAAACGAAATTGATATATCTGCAGCTTGTCTGAGCTTATTTAATCCACACATCATTTTCTGCAAATTGTAGTTTTCTATGATTTCTGGCTACCTTACTATTTATTCCATTTTTTAAAATTCATCTTTGTCCTCTTTCCTTTTATTACATTTTTTATGCTTTTTTGCAATTAACCTCCATGAAACACACTTTAGCTATCATCCTATATATATATTGTATTTTCTGCACCATTTGTAATGCCCCATTATTTATTTTGGTAGTTTATACTTACATAAACTTACAAAATCTGCATAATTAAGGCTATTTTACAACATGAATTTTTAATTTATTTGAGTTTGGCTGCATTATATCTTGGACAGTCTACTCTTGATTATGCTAGCTAGATTCATGTTAGATTTCTAATATTCGTGTTTTTATTTGCTTACCTCCTTGTGTTTATTATGCTGATCATTTGAGAAATTCTAGACCGTCTTTTCTGAGTCATTTCTAACCTAGCGACCGAGTTGATTTTTTTCTTAGCTGATGGAGATGGAACCGTTTCTGCACTGACGTCGAATTACTGCGTCACGTCCTCGTAAAGCACGATAATTTAGAATCTGTGCTAGTTTGGGTATATAATCAAACACAAGATAAAGTTCCATCCTTGGTTTCCAGATACTGTCGCACCTGAGTGGTTAACTCTAGTTCATAGTTAACATTTTACATTGTCTTGTCATAGATTTTTTAAGACTGTAAGAAAGCTGGAAGGGTTACTTATTTGTATGTCTCCGGACTATTTAGCTCTATTTAACTGAAACTACATACCCTGTGCATCAGCGCATTACCAACGTTAGGTAAGCATCAATTAATATTTGTAATGTTGTCTACCCAGAACCCCTGCAGCTTTGCGCAAAAATATTTGAACCTAATGGTGTTTTTATGTTTTGTATTTCGATTTGCTAATACTGTACGTAGTATTTTATATTAGATATTTTTGGGGGTAGCGAGGCAAGTAAAATTTCATTGCCATACCGCCTGTGTTTCTCAATGCTGCCTTACCCCTTTCTATATTTCATCTTTGTCTTTTCCAATATCAGCATTTGAAGTTGATCGACTTTCTATACGCAGTCTCTCAGCCAAAGTTAGGTTATGTTTGTCTAAACTTTACGTAGGTAATTTCTTTCTTACTGAATATTTACTTATACATTTTTATTTTTGTGCATTTTATTTATTACATTTTGTAAATGCGCCATGACATTTTTTACATTTTTAAAAATTAGATGATTGGGTATACCTGGATTTAGAGTACTATCATGACTGCTTTTTCCTATATACTCCTGCCTTTAAAGAACGCATAACTGCACAGTTTCTGTGGTTATTTCACTGTTTTGTTTATTTCTAAATATCCAGTTCTTACATTTTTTGCTATATTATTCTATTCGAGTGACTTTTGTGCAATTCTAATGACATATTTATATTAATTTTGCTGATATTTGTTTTTTGAGGAAAGAGGAGCCTACATTTGGGTGCTTTATTTTTACTGAAGCGCTAAAACAGCGTATACCTGCTGGTGATATCATCATTTCCGCTGCTTCAGTTTACTTATCAAGGGTCTACGATTCTGATATCTCATCTTAATATACTTTTTCATATTTTAATCTTTTATTCTGAATGATTGCTATTTCGAGCATTTAGATTTGCTATGCTCAACCTGTGGCAGTTTTTCTAACCTAAGATAGGCAATCTTATAACGATCACCATTTCGAATTTTACTTTATCTGTTTGAAGTCCATCACAGTTTAAGGCTTTAAGGAAATATTATTGTTTTCAGAGAAAATTATATCCAGACAATAGTTTGTAAATTATTACTATATAGTTGTGGAAATTTCGAATTTCGTGGTATATAGCGTCTCAACCTCTTATCAAGTGTCTATAATGAATATTAAACAGCTGAGGTAGATATAAAAATGCGATTTTGAATAAAGGCTATGAGGCTAGCAAGAGATTTTTATATATAAAATTATTCAAAATATCAATAAATTAGCCTTTCATCTAATATTTTATAAGTATAGTCTTAAATTTAATTTCGAAGGTACAATATAGATGGCCTTAAAAATGAAAGTGTGGATAAGAAGTTATGTTGATATTGTTATTGTGAACTGATATATAAATATTTTAAAAATTAATTATAACTTACAATATTTTGACATTTCAAATGATTGCCACTGCTTTTTCAAACTTAAGTATTTAATGGAACTCTTAAAGAGAAAGTTCAAACATTGTGTAGTTCATATATCGAATTATTTTCTCTCTTCTTGTTCTTTTATTTTATGACGGTACTATGAAATTTGCTGAAAGAGAAATAAAACTCAAAAAATTAAAGAAAAAGCGTAAAGTTCTTAGGAAATTTCGGCCACACTCGTTTTTCCACCTCATGTACAATAGTTATAAGCTCATAAATCTATATTTCATCTGCCGCAAGATTTTTTCAATGATAGAAAGATGGGGAAAATAAAGAATTCTTTTCGTGGAAACGAATCAGATATCCATTTACTTGGCATTTAGCTCTGAGACAGAAATGTGCATTGAATGCTCTAGAAGCGCTGCATTTGAATGTAGTTACTTTAAACTTAACCTTTTTCCGGATGTTTACTAGACTGTTGATCACAGTATCGAAATGTCTTGCTTTTGAATTGCTTAATTACGATCTCTGCCAGGTCAATGAAATTCAGCTGCAAAAGTCTAGCTTGTATGAGAATAGAAGATAAATCTTCTGTGGTATGTCACGTTTCGGTTGACATGATCGTTTTCTATGCAAATCGATCTCGGATCTCCAACAGACGTGGGTGGATTTTAATGCATGTTGGTTTGCACTTTCTAAGATGCACACATAACGACAACATCTAGCTTACTTGTTCTTGATATCCTACATCTTGAATAAAGAGCTTAAAATTGCTTACAAATTTCATAAATTATTATAAATAAAAACTAGATAGTGACTGATATTCGTTCTTTTCTTTTTAAGTTGAAATAGGTGTCCATATTTCAAAGACTAAAAAATAAAGAAAACAATGAACAAGGAAATATTATTCTGAAATAAATACTCAATTTACAGTTCTAATGTTCCATTGAATTATTACATTTATAAAGTATTTTTATGATTATGGTACTACAACCTTAATATCTACTGTATCAGAGGAAGGATAACAGATGGCGATTTGACTATCTTTGTGAACCTTCCTTCCTTAAGAACTGAGGGAAAACCTCTAACAAAACTGCAATCAGAAAACTAACCCAACCAGGAATCGAACACAGACCGCTGCGTGGGAAGTGAAAAATGATGTAATGGTGGCCGATTATTCCATTACTTTGTAATATCTGTTGAGGAATTGCGGATTGTGAGCGTTCTACTGTCCCATATGGCCTTTACTTGGACAAAAAATAAATAAAAAAAATTAAAAAAATAAATCTATAATACATTTGTTCTTTATTTGGACACGATGAATGGAAAAAATCAAGAATAAAAACTCGACCATTAAAATGAATTCGTGTCCACCAGTTGATAAGTGATTCAGTCATACGCTGGACTTCGCTCATCAAATTGATTGTTGATTAGGTTCATTTACGGACGCTCTTTAACTTCTCAGGTCACCAGCGTCCGATTCAATTCAGGGTGTGAAACGGCCGATAAATTTTGTTTAGGGGCCTCTTATTTTACGGCTTGAAGTGTTTTAACTGCCGTAAATCTACGACATAGGACCCGCGGCTTTACTTCCTTTTCGAAGGAAGCCATACTTTGGATTTTTACGTCCGAAAATATTCATCGATCCTGGCCGGGATTTAACCCGCGATCTTGGGTCTATGAGGCAAGTACTATTATCAGTAAACCACCAAGGTGTACCCTTGCTTATCAAGTAAAATGTTCTCATTGTAACTAAGGAATAACAAATTAAAGTTAGGTTTACATCACCTTATTTAGATGTGCTTTATAGCGCTCATTTTCACTATGGGACATTATAAGTAGCAGAAACTGATTATAGCTGAAATGAGAGATTTGGAAAGGGAGTATGGAAGGGAAGCACTTTGAGGCCTAAGTTTAGGCTTTCTCCACGAAATTTATCAGCATTGAGAAATACTTTATAAAACCTGGGAAAAAGAAAAAAAACCTCAGTCAGGGAGGAAGGTTCTAGAGTAATTTTGAAAAAGTAGACCTCCTGTTTACCGGTTCATACCTTAGCAATCTTTTGTCGGTGTATTTTGTTAATAATAGTAACTAAAGTATAAATACATACAGAAAATAAAAGAAAAAGACAAAATTAATAAGAGCAAATCAGTTGATAAAAGCAAAGAAACAAAAGTATGATTATTTTAAGTATTTTAAAATCTAGAACCTCATGAATTTCTTAGTTTCCTTATACCTAAATTGAGTGTTATCCTAACATTACTAATGGAACTAAAATTCTCTATTACTTTTTCACTTAAATAAAAGTAAATATATTTCTTCTATATTTAAATTATATTTTCCTATAATCACATTTTCAGCCATCTCTTAAAACCAGTTTCTTTGATAACTTTATTTTCAAAATATTGTTTATAAATGCATATATAAACTTTAATTGATTTTGGGAAATTAATACAATGTTGTTTTCTGTTATTTTTATTTAAAACTTAGTTCTAGATATTTTTCTTGCATGCACTTTATTTATAAATTATTCAAGATGTTATTTTATATGTTGTAACAAATAAATTCATTTAAAACTTAGTTCTAGATATTTTTCTTGCATGCACTTTATTTATAAATTATTCAAGATGTTATTTTATATGCTGTAACAAATAAATGCATTTCAGTACTTTTAATTAAAATTTAGGTACCGTAGACTCCCACTAACACTTATCAACAAAATGTATCTATCTTGACATAATGATTTCAAAGTATCGATGCATTCAAATTTTTGGATACCAAGATATGAAACACAATCCCTCGACATAGAATAATTTTAAGTATAGATGTATTCCAAATAAGAAATAATATTTTTCCCTCATGCATTATCTCTTTTAGTCACTTAACGAAATGAATAAAGTAGGACTTGAATTTGTCTACCTCGAGATATATATTAAAGTTACGGTAATTAACACATGAAATGAGAAACCTTACCTGTTGTATTTGCCAAGCAGCTGAAATTATTATGGACTGCAAAGCCATCAGACTCTTTCTTAACTTACCTGTTATTTACAAACAATCGAGCTTACTTTCTGTTGCTTAAGTAGCTTTTGTAAAAATGTTCAGAATCTTTAGAAATATTATTAGAGTTCAAAGAAGAAAGTTATTTTATGAGTGGTATATTTTCAAATTTCATTGCAAAAATTGTAGATGATAATTAATGTGTATCAACAGTACCCAACGCTTTTACCATTTTCTTATTGAGGATTTGGAATTAGTATAGGAACTTGTCCTTTAGTTAATGCTGTTTACTTTTTGCATTTTTCTTCAATTTCATTAAAAATATTGATTATTTAAATATTTGAGACTTTTTATTTAAATTTACTATAGTCTGATTAACACTTGGAATAAATTAACTATTCAGCACAAAAAGGGAAGAAGTTTTAGTTTATTCTGTACATCACTTCTAATATTGGAAAATATTGTCGAAAAGATTCTGAGTTATGATTAATAAATGAAAGAATTTACTTTTATTTCTTATTGCAGCACCATTCACGGCTCTGAATATGCGAACTCAATGGCCAAATAAATCGCAATGAACCTTCAGATCTAATTTTTTTGCTTAAGACTGCATACAACAATTACATTTTTGCCTAATTTTTTACTTCCTCGGTGTTATTTAACTTTGTTTTATCTGGTGAAATTTCTTGTGTTTCTCCACAAGAAAGTTGAATTTTGAATAATAGTGTCTCTCACAGTTACTGGTTATTTTCAGAGACCTTTTTTTTCAAAATATGAACAATTCAAGCATTCTTGTTTAATAACAGTAAAACTTAATTTGCAATCCTGAAAAGTATAGCTTTATTTTAATACAAAAGGACACAAGGGCTTATCTAGACAAAGTACATAGCTAATTACAATTATTTAAAGTTTACCAAAGCATAAAAATTGGCTTATAACAAGATTTTGTCTTCTTTTTAAAACTTTAACAATTGATTAGACAGATATTTCAAAACATTTATAGGAATTTCAAAATACATACCCTTCCATCAAATACCTATGTATGTACTTTGTCTCATGTCGATAAATACAGTTCATTGGCACACACAATGAATTATTTTGAAAATGAAGTTCGCTTTATTTAGAGTACATTGACAAAAAGAAAACAACGTCGTGCATAAAACTGTACCAAAAATAATAAAGAACAAATATAACCTTTTTATCTATATATTTAGCGAACTTGAAACATACAAAATGTCATCGCCGTAATTGAAAAAGGTTCTTTTTTACAGAAATTAAAAACAATGTTTATAAAACACATGCGGACAAAGTACGACATTTAATAATCTTATTATTTATAACGCATCAACAGTTGAACACAACAATATTGATATAATAATAGTAACTATTAGACTATATATATATTTATATATAAAAGTGTGACAGGTGTTAATTATTTTTCATAATTGTAATACCTAGAAGTTTAGTTCTCATTTTCAGACATTCCTCTTTATTTTACACACGCACCTAAGCATAACTTAGCAGAAGTCAATAATTTGGAAGAACTCATCACTTTTAGAATCAAATATAACGACATTAAAACATTTATTGCACCATCCTCTGTACTTAAACTAATTTATCATAAACTGCGTAAATTTACAGCTTATCGAAGAAAATAATAAGTTGTTAAACTACACCCTATTATAATAATACTCAAAAAAGATGCCTTTTTCACTTTCAAAGTTGTACTTCATTTTTTTTTTCATCATGAAATATAGGTACAATATTTTTATGCCAAATTCGGCTATAGTATACTCATAAAACATTTTGTTTTCGGAATAGTTTAAAAGTACTGAATATAGTTAGCAAGCCAACATATTACAAATCCAAAATATGTTAAAATCCTGCTTTTCAGGATGCCAATGAATTATATTTAAATTACTGGATCTAATTGTTTAGCTGAAGTTGCAACACTTAGCAAAGCACTAAACTTTTAGAAAAATAAAGAATAAAACAAATTAGTATTGTATTAGATGACAATTTTAATGAAACATGTAAACAATGACATAACTTTATATTTCAGCACGTAACATATAACAAATTATTCAAATATTATCAAATAGATATTTAACTTTCCTTAGATAAAATCTTCAAAAACAAGAAACATAAATTGTGTAACGACACAGTTGTGTTTTTGATTGTTGTACCACATGCTGGTTCTACGGTTACAACACAATGTAATCAACTCAACACAATACCATTTTATAAATAAACTGTCTTCAGAACACCACAGTATCATTTTCTTTCATTCATTCATCACATTTCTAATGCTATCTATAGTCAGACACCAGAACTGATTTGATGAAACTACAAGAGTCTATATTATAAAATTCGTTTGCCTAGAGACTGGTTTTGCCAAATATATAGGTACCACATTTTATTGGAGGGCAATAGTTTTAATATATGTTTCATAAACAATAAATCCAGTCATAAAATATTAATTTTGTGGATAATATTCTACAGTTTGTATTCAGCAGCTAGAACAGAATCTGTCTGCTAAGGAGTTCAGGTTGTGTTTATTGGAATGTACTTGTAAGAGGTACTAAAATATATTCAACATATAATTTTAGTTTATAGACTGTTTTGAACCAGGGTGTAGGAAACTTTTCTAAGAATGCAGAAATAATAAAATAGCAGGTGCTAAAACTGATACCACTGACATTTAAAAAATATTTTATATTAGTTGTTTCGATTGAAATTGGACGAGAAATACAACAAATAGGATACAGAGCTGAGGAATATCTTTTGATCTACTCTATTTAGTTTGTTATAGCTATATTTTAAGTATGAGCTAAGGAACATGAAATGCACAAGTGGTTGTCTTAAGTTGTGCACTAGGTTTCAGAGATCAAGCATTTAAACCACATTTTTCCAGAATATCAGTTACCTAAAGATGAATATTTGGAATATTTTCAGAAAATGGGAACGAATATCTGCACCACCGTATGTTTTTATTTCAAACGCAATTTTGTGATTGACGGTAGCTAACAGCATGAGTAAAACTTACTAAAATAAGCCTGAAATTATTTTGTTTAGGTTGGGGAGGGATTAACATTTTTCATTATAATCAACCTTTATAAAACTGTCTAAATTTCAAAACTGCTTTACACCCAGCGCGCAAATTAAGATCACAGCACTTGTGCATTGGTCTACGTTCACAATATATTCACAAGGATATATATATTACAGTACAGTACAGCGTGAGTTTACAATGCATTTAAGTTCTCAGTTCCATTCTTGACAGCAAGATATACACTTAACACATATAAACAAAAAGAAAAAAAAAAGGAAGATAGAATGGTATTTACTATAAATGACATTAGTATAATACATATTTTATTGTAGCAGCCTCTCTCTCAGTTCTCCACATTCGCATTCTCTTACACAGAGTTAAAACTGCATTAAATCTGGTTCACATCAACTTTGAAAAAAATGAGCCCTTAAACATTTCTTTGGAGGAATATCTATTTGGGTATCTAATAAAATTACTATATTTTTTTGAATACTTGTAGCATCCAAGTAAATAATTCGGATTCAACTAGCTCTTTACAATTTACATAGAGCTAAATTAAACTGGATGCTCTAGAATATAAATATCATTCACATGAGTTAACATTTCTTAAGTGTACATTCTGCATTCTCAGTTTTCATAGTTATTATTTGTATGGTGTGCTTGTTTAGGTTTTATATTTTAACGCCGTTAATGAGCACTTCACAGCAGTAAAGTAATAATGGGCGTGACTTACTCAGATAAATATATATTCATTATGAGACAGGAGTAGGATAGTTCCTATACCCAGAATTGTTACCACAAGTGCATAAACATCTCATATTCTTAAATGATCCTACAGACATAGTTATTAAGTATGTCACTTTTGAAATAGAAAAAAAAATTACTGCCATTTATTGAGTGTTTGACAGAAGTTGTACAGTTTTTGCTGATAAATTTAACATTTCATTCTTTTTCGTGATTTAGGGTCAATAATTACGATAGTAATGTGAAGCATGACCTTGAAAACGGTTATACGTTTCTAAATATCAAAAAGAGCTACAACCAAAAGGAGTATAAGTAATAAAATGTACAAGTTTTGATAGTATCTTATAAAAATTCTTATGGCTGTACGCAAGTCATTTGTCCATCTGCTTTCTTTGAACATATCCGAATGTAAAAGTAGGAGTAGAACATACTGGTGTGCCAGGAACTATGTGTAAGTACATCAGGCAATAAAAGCTAAATGCATTTATACAGGTTAAGACGATTTTCTGTTAAAATTCAAACACGTAGCGTCTTCAAGACTACATTGCTAAAAACTGAGCTACGTTGTACTGAATGAAAAAAAGAGGCTCCAGTTAAATATCCTGTTTATATTTGTTGGAGGAGTCCAAAAGTATTATAACCCTCTGTGCATCAACAGACGTTCCAGCTCTTCAAATTCATTCACTTTTGAATAAGTTTCCACTTCCTCGTAGCATTTCAGTGTGCACTGTTCATGCCTACAGAGGTGCTCAGATTCTGGGCGACTTGCTAATAATCGTCCCATTTAAAAAAAAAAGTTGTCACTTCCGTACATCATTACGGAAGTAAAACGCTGACTATTGTAAAACACATTATAATTCCACACTAATATTTGATGATAATGTTCGCCAATGTTCAGGTTTCTCTTTTCATTTAAGCTTTTAAAATTTTATCACCCCTTTTACACACAGGGCTCTCTGGAGTTGTCTTTATGCAGGCCATACTTTTATTACTAACAAGTGCCACTTTATACTGTTTAAGAAAACTTCAATCTATGTGTATTTTGGATATTCTATGGAAAGAGTGATAAAATCATATTTTTGAGCTCTCTGGAGCTTCCAGAATTTAGTATGGTTCTCATGCTTTTGAGTTAAAGCATCTGTGCATAATAATAAAAATGAACAACAAATTGTTTATGATGTGAAACTTGTTTTGAAGCAATGGCACTAGTGGCACCCTTTTAAGTGACTAATGGACGTGTCCTCAGAGGACAAAAAGTAAACTCTTTAATTTAGGTAGCAACTCCATGATGGAACTGATGGCCAAAGACAACCCCAGAGAAGGCCATAGGTCACTGATGATGCTTGACGGCCACACTGCCGTTTGTGGCGGTTGCTCCGTGGTGGTTTTGACTCGCCACCACGTGATGCTGCTGCGCGTGCGCATGGTGATGGTGCTGGGTGGCCGAGTGGTGGTGGTTCTGGTTGCTGGCGCTACTGCTGTTGTTGTTGTTGTTGTTATTGTTTGCCTGCTGCGCCGCTTGCCGCTGGCTGTTCTTCTTGTTCTTCATGCGGCGATTCTGGAACCAGATCTTCACCTGGCGCTCCGTAAGGTTGAGGTTTCTCGCCAACTCCCAACGCTTCTGCTTGGACACGTACGCGTTGAAGAGGAACTCCTTCTCCAGCTCCAGCGTCTGGAACTTGGAGTATGGTTTGCGCTTCTTCCTCACCGTAACTTGACCCGTCCACTCCAGAGGGTTGGTAGAGGCGCACCCGACGCCGACGCCAACCCCCATCCCGAGGGAACCTGCCGGAAAGAAAGAAGATGGGGAGGAACCCCACATCACTTGACACCATTAGACAGTTGCCGACGACCAAAGAACAAACATATGGACACCAGAGTGTCCTAGCACTGGCATTACTCGAGGGCACTTCAAAAACAATGACAGCCAACATTCTTACAATAATTCGTCTTTCTTAGAGAATTTCAAGAGGCTTGAGTTCATCGTTAACCATAATGGAGCATATATTGCGGAAACTAATAATTAATAAATAACATGTGTTGTATAAATCATGTTTTTAGTTATTTACGTATCGATATTCTGTTAATTCAAAGTTAAAAAATTTAAACAACCTGATTAACGCTGTCAGTTATTTTTTGTATTGAGAAAAAGTTTTTAAGACAGCAAACTGACACAAAAATAAATCCCTATTTAATTAATTGCACAAAGGGAAATTGTAATTTTTGCCTAACGTAAATTAATGTATTATAAACCCAGAAAATCATTTATAACGTTTTAGAATTACACGTTTTAATTTTATTCTATTCTCCTCTTAACTCTAGTAACAAAATTGATACCCAAAGGATAATCATCTGGAAAAGATACCTTAGAACATGGTTGCCAAGATAAAAATAAATTCATTTATTTTATTAAAATGTTATACTTGTAGTTCCTACTTAAAAAAAATGTTTAAACTAAGTTAAAAATGACCATTTCAAAGCAATAGTTTTATATCCTCCTCAGACCTATGACTTTTTTTTATTGGTAACACAAATATGAAATATACTATTTATGAAAATTGACTCGTACAGATTAAGAATAATAAGAACTATAATTATTCAATACTGAAAAAATTGTTACTTAAAAATTTAAATTATTAAATTTTCTTCTGTAAAATGAGACCCTTCCATAGAGAGAATGGTTGTCATGCCTTTTGAAGTAACCCTCCAGTAATAAAATAATTACAAAAATAAATAAAATTGTAACATAACTTAATAAACACGTAATAAATATGAGGACTATAACAAAATTATATTAATAACTAAAGAAATTATAATTAAATGTAATAAATATCGTGCCTGTAAACAAATACACCTAAAGAAAAGTTGTGATAAACATAGCTATTTTTCATAAAACATAACTGAGTAATATAACACCCTAATAAAAGTAAATAAATAAAATTTCTGATGCTAAATATTAAGAAAATAAATGGGAATGATAAAGTATACGAGAGTAAAATAAGATTCAATAAATAAATTATATTAATAACTAAAGAAGTTATAAACATATATAAATTATAATTTATTTCAATAAATATCAAGCCTATTATCCAAAATATATTAATAGCTGAAATATGCATTCTTTCAAAAAGCACAATTAAAAAGTAAATATTACTGTAAAATTAAATAAATAATGTGATACAAAATATCAAGCAATTAATTGGTAATAATAATGTAGATGAAAACAAGTAATTTGGTATAAATTATAGTCAGTACTTTAAGGAGAGTAAGAAATATTAGTAATTGCTTTTCTATATACTAACAAAATAAACAGATATATTATATTTACCTATTTTATCTGAATACTCTCTAAAGTATTTAACAAATGTTTACTCTTTCCCGGAGAAACTGATTTTCGTTTTTTCCAGAGATTAAGAACAGATTAAACTGAGCAGCTAGCCTAAATATAGGCTATAATATTAGAAAACCCAGCTAATAAATTCAAAAGAAATTAAATGTAAACATATTATCTTGAAAAGGTAACTTCTGTGTTCTATAAGGTAGCATTTTGACGATGATAATTTTGAACTATTTATAAGAAAACAAGACATCGAAAGTTGGTCATTAAATTCTTTAATTTATTACATTCTGTCAAGGGCGAGAATTTAAAAATGAAACATGAAATTCTAATTCGGTGTGTTGGCACAATTCTCTAATAACTATTTTACTGAAACAGCAGTCAAGTTGCATTATAACACATCAATTGGCAAAATTGGATCCCTGCTCCTTGCTATAAGATGTACACCTAAAAATAGACTACAGGTGATCTAAAATATTTTTACCTAAAGTTTCTAGAAGAAATATGGCCATTAATTAAGAATAGATGTAGTAATACGATAATGTGTAAGAAAATAAGATACATTTTACAGCCATCACTCCGAATAAACATTGCTGAATGTGTTATATTTAACGTATGCACTACTTCTTGATAATTAATTAGGATTCTCACTAATTTGGGCCATTTTAATATATATTACTCTATTTTTAAATTTAATACTAAATATTTGCGGAAAATTTAATGTGTTCCTTTCGTTCTTTTTTTAATTACTCTTGCGGTTTTTTTTATTCTCCATTGTTCACTTTTTATTAAGTCCTCTATCCAATAACATTTGACTATTCAAAACAGAGTATGTTGAATTGGTAAGAAACCTTTCTGTAAGTTCTCGTAGAACTATACAGTTGCCCTAAATTTCTTTGTTTGCATTTTCCAAAGCTTGAGTGAATTGGACTCAATTATTAAAGCAGCGCCAAATTGTCGAGAGCAGGCCTGATATGCTGTGTGACAACTTTGTACTCGTCTTGAACTGCTCATTCCCGTCATCACATCTTACATTGCAGATTCCGACAGCACTTGAGTAAACGAAACTTAAGGAGCATATTAAAGCAGAATACATACATAGTAAACTGGCAGTTTCCGAGTAAAGCTGCTAGACAAGAGAGCTTAGTTTGAAGACATTATTTAAAGTGCTTATGTCTGTATTGAAATAAAAACCTTTAAGCCAGCATTTCTTACTATTTTTAAGTTAAAAGGTTCTGTGAATCATTCTATTCCTGCTCTACTCGTAAGCATTTTTTGTCCTTTTTACATGTAGAGTTTTGTTGATTTAATTCAAAATATGAATATATACATATGTAATATCATTAATTAGTCTTCTTTAACTTGTATTAAGATTAATAGTTGGAAAAAGAAATAGTTTTATTTTTAATAATAGAAATATATAAGTATTAATTTATTATAATATAATTTTTATAATCAGTTTAAGGTATCTACAACCCAAGTTACCAATTTAATGTATCTGAAAAATTACGATGCAAATGCGATAGTTTGTGTTAGCTTTCAGGCATTAATAAGAGTCGTATTCAATAGTTAGCAGGTAGAATGCACTTAAGAGAAAATTATTTAGCAATTTTATCAGTTACCTGCTCAATGTAAGGCGCTATTATAGTTTCACGTAGGTAGGTAATGAGATTAATTATTCTTCTCAATTTAAATACATTAAATTTTTATTCTGGAAGGTAATAGTACAGTTTATGCACCTTATGTGGACTAAATAGGTTTAATATTATTAATTATTTTTTCTCTTTTTGGTACAATTAGTAGGTCAAGTACAATCTGCATTGCTTATACCATCAATTATAATGTGTACGTCTTTTTTTAGCAGAGCAGTGGGGTATTCCTCAAAGAACAATAATGAGATCTATCATTTCAGGACATGTATTTAAAGTCAAATCGAGACACAAATGAATCTTTTTGAATATAAATAAACAGAATTTATCTTTTGAATCATTGGATTAGCAAATAAACAGAAAGCTTTGTACACATATTTAGAAAAATAATTTAAATCAAAATAAGGCTTCTGTTCCCCATATAGCTATATTTGTCAAGAAGACAGAATTGTTAACATGGAACCTACATCGATGAAGTCCTGAAAGAATGAACGTCTTACTAAATCCTATCACTTCAATTTATGACTTATTTAATTATTCGTATACTTTCCTCATATACTTTACCATATTGGGACATACATATCATTTATATTGTTGTAGTGTTTGTGGTTTTAGTATCACTAGCCCAGGAAAACAAAACAAACAAAAATCAGTTATTTAAATGTGGCGGTTAACTGTCCGTTCCTTGAATGAAAGCTTCAACATGATTGGATTTTGGGAATCTCTCCACCTAAATGAAGCATGGGGAACGTCAGTTAGTGGAAGGATTTGCAGCAGAATTAACATGCATGACTTTCTTTCCTCCGTATATAAGACATTTACATCACATATGTATAATTGTAATTCTATTTGATAGCCTTGGATAATTAGGTGTGATTTGATGAACTACATGTGTCTAAATTCTTCTTCCTTTCCAAGCCAAGCCATCAATGTAATTACTTTTTCAGTTAATTAAACTACGTAGAACTACGTTTTCATCCCTGGATATCGTAGGTCGTGACTTCTTTTGGTGGAGGCGCAGGATTTTTGACATCTTTTGGCAGAGGCGCTGCATTTGTGACAATATACTAAGTTTTTATTAATGTCTTGTTGGTTTGTTTGTATTCAGTTAAAAATATATAACGTAATACTTGTAAGAATTATTTCATTGTTCCATTTAATTAATATGTTTACAGTTTACAAAATATGTTTATTACTTACTATTCATAATTAATTAATTTATTTTCTCAATGTTCCTTTCACCATTCATCAAAGAGTGATCGCCTAATTTTCAATTTTTACACATATTTTCAGTATGGTTTACGATCATGAAATATGTTATTACCTGCCAACTGTTTATCAGAGTGAATATATCAGTTAATTTCTTGGCATTACCAGCATATGCGGAGAACATTGCTCTGTTTGACTGCTTATATTGACAACCTTATAAAGTAACTAAATCAAGTTGTTTAATGCAAGCAGGTTTTACTGTATTACTAAAACCAAGAAACCGTTTCAAGGAGGAAGCTCAAGACAAACTTATATTCTCTGTCTTTACTAGTCAGCATTCTTTCTCTCATTAGATCCGCTACGTGTTGCACTTGTAAGGAACCCATTCCTTCAATTCACTCAGAGGTAACTTACAAAACCAGGAAGCAATTTACAGATACAAACGTCTAAAAGAAAAACGTATACATTTTCGGCGTGCTATCGGAACATCACTGTATCACGTTATTTACGACGCAAGTAACGCTTTCTGTCACGAAGGAATATCACATCTCGTATTGAGGTTACCTCTCTGGAACCGGTTTCTGCTCTCCAGGCCAATGCAATTAAATGCCGCTGACATTTGCAGAAATGTTGCAACGGAACCTTTCAGAGTCACCGTATTGGGATCATCGCATGCTCCTTTTAATAATCATAAGCTCTGTGTGATTTTATAAGTTTTAGATCCTCAAGAGAGACGAGACTTCTTGGTAACAGTTGCTTTGCCAGGGTACACAGAATGAGATATATTCAAAATCAAGAGATTTATGCGTTTTTTTTTTTCAAGCGCTTTACTACTTGTATTATATTGAGAATCCTTGGGATAAGACACGATCTTCTTTCTTTTTATATACATTTATTCTTATTATTTTTATAGCACGAAGACGACATACAAGAAAACGTGATTTCTGTTTGCTAAGTAAATCATAGGGGCTGGGATCGTCATTTAACAAAACTAATACTTTAATTATATACATTGATTGATTTGGTTTGTTTACGGATGCTCTTTAACTTCTCAGGTCATCAGCGTCCTATTCTATTCAGGGCGTGAAACAGCCGGTAAATTTTTCTCAGAGGCCTCTCTTTCAGGCTTGAGGTTCTTTTACATGCCATAAATATACAACATGGGACCCACGGTTTAACTTCCCTTCAGAAGGAAGCCCCATACTTAGGATTTTTACGCCCGAAAAAATCCATCAATCCTGGCCGAGTTTGAAACCGCGATCTTGGGTTTAGAAGGCAAGTATGGTTACCACTACACCACCACGGCCGACCCAATTATATACAAATCACTTATTCCGTTCCCCTTTATAATTTCTTGCTTCTTGTTCCTTTTTAATATTCTGTTGATATTCATTGCTCCTCCTCCTTGGTCGCTTCTTGTTCTTTTTATTTCTATTCTTTGATTACCTTTATTCTTTTGTTAAGAAAAAATGCAAAATATATTCTCTACAACATAGTTTGGAAAATAATATGTTGCATAATATTTGGATACAATTGTTCTGAAATTTTGCAAAAGTATGCAAATTTGGTAGTAGGTGTTGGATTTTTCAAAAATTTGTAAAACCGCTCCGAAAGCGTTTTCTTTTTTACATTTTTTCTAAAATATTATCAATAAATTTAATTCAAGGACTGTGATATGTTTAGCTTAAGCACAACACTTTTAAGCACACTGAAAAAGGACATCACATTTTCTCAAAAGAAAAGTTTTCACCTGCAGGGGGAAAAAAAGTTGCTCTGGACAAAAATCAACAATTTAAATGTTCTAAAATGAGGTCCTCTTTTCGCATGAACTAACCTACTTAACTTGTTATTTTTCCAATTATTATAATACAAATTTAGCATCTTCAATGTCCCTTCCATCATCTCATGATCTGCAATTTTTTGGTAGTCTTGCACGAGTTATACTTGTAAGAATTATTTCGTTTAATTAATTTGAAACTACATTAGCCTAGTATATTATGTTTTCTTTAATAATCATAGCAATGAGATCTTGAGTTCACAGTACCAGATGTTGAAATGAATAAGTTCAGGGGAGGTTGTGATCTATATTTTTCAGGCATCTTTAAGGACTCCGAGAGAACTCCCTAAAAACCATCTTCATTACTATATTTGCAAATAAATTCTTTATATAGCAATATTATTTTGAAGATAATTTTAATAAATGTTATTTAACGACATTTCCTTGTTTGCTAAATAATTCATATTTAAAAATATAATATTTTATTTTCATCAGTTACATTTTGGCATTTTATTTCTTATACATATTATTGTACACTATAAACAGAAAAGGTATTACACGTAGATGAAAACGTAAATAAAATTGCAACATTGAAGGAACTCACGATTTGTAAAAAAAGAAATGTAAATAATTAAAAAGACTAGGCAAATCATACCTGCGACCTATTGCACCGCTAGTTCGAACAATATCGTCGAGTTAACCCGATCCATGTAAAATACATTCGGATGAAATCATATTTTAACGTAACGGTATATTACTGAGCATAAAAACTGTGGTAATTTTTGTATGTGAACAAGTTGCTGTCCCGAGGTGGATTTTTTATAAATGTTTAACGCCCCGTTTTTATTATTGTGCCGCCACAGGCAGTGACCATATGATACATGAAGTGAAATGGTAAATTAGGAAAGTACATTTCATTTTTTTCTTTATAAAGGAAGCCTAACTTTAGGGTATGTGTGTTTTGGTTTATTTACGGACGCTCTTTAACATCTCATGTGTCCCATTCAATTCAGGGCGTGAAACGGCCTACAAATTTTGCTCAGAGGCCTCTACTGTCAGGCTTGAGGTTCTTTTGCGTGCCGTAAATGTACGACATGGGACCCACGGCTTAACTTCCCTTCTGAAGGAAGCCATACTTACGATTTTTACGCCCGAATAAATCCATCGATCCTGGCTAGGTTTGAACCCACGGCCTTCCTCCCCCGTATTTACCATTTATGCGGACTCAGAAAAACCTAGAAAAAAACTCAATTACGGAGGATGATCCTGATGGGATTCTAACCCCAGACCTCCCGCTCACGAGTCCGCACCTTAATGACCTCGGCCACCCGTGACGATTTTGTCACAATAAATCAGAGAATAAAATAAAGTGTAATCTTTAACTACAAGTATCTTGTAACAAGGTAAGTGTATAGAAAAAAATGTTCTACTTTAAAATCATGGCTTCAGGTATAAAAAAAACTAAGCAAGTTAACAATAAGTCTCGCATTTTTGTGGAATACCCTGGTTTTTTGAGTAATTGGTTAAGTTAGTTATATAGAATTAAAGCAGTGTTGAACAAAAGCCTTTCTTTTACGCATATCCCAAACTAAGAAAATTTATCTTTACTGATCGTGGAAATTTGATATTAGGATATTAATTTATTGTTCCCAAAAGTGTTTCTATTTCAAATAATACTATTTTGGTGTTACTTTATTGTGAAAATAACTATATCAAAGCTATGAAAGTTACAAATGTTTTCCGACTTTTGAATAATCCTATATAAAATCGGTTTAACTGTCTCACTCACTTCCATTTCACTTTGCACGAAACACAAAACGCATGTAAAAGGCTTGCGATAATATCTCTGTTTATGACTTTTAAAGCCCACACCCTAGAAGAACGCTATCTGTTACACAATGCATGTTTTTGCAAGTTGACCATTAGGCTAAATACGCATTAGAGGGGTGCAATTTAGTTACTTGTAGCAAGGGACTGATTACTGGACATTTATGGATGTAACCTGCAATGCTCTCTTTAATATATTGCAGCAATGCCACGACATTTAATGAATGCATGTAGAGCTTCCACTGGGTAAAATTAAACTGTATGAAAGATGTTGTAATAAATCTTGGTTTCAAAATATATAAATATTGGTTTATTATTTCTTGTCTTGACTTTATGGTTTCTTACATTGTATAGCCATATACTCTCTGTAACATTTTAACCCTAATATTATTGCTACTTGGGAAAATAGCATAAATAAAAATAGACATTTGATTACAAATGTAACGCGTTAAGTGATAATCCATAAAAAACATTAACGCCAATAGCTGGAATAAGAATAAGCGGTGATATCCTTTCTAATTGCCGATACAACATTTAAAACAAGTAGAGAACGCTGTAAATATGCGGTTTTAGAAGCTATAGTATAGAGCCAGATATCTCTCAAGCATATTTTGCAGAACATCCATTATCCTCCAGAGAACAATATTAAAAACTTAATAATATAATTATAGGGATAAGAGTATGGCTACTAAATCTTATAAATTTCTACAGTTTCCGATAACTGTAATATTACAATGAGCTAAAGGGAAACGAAAGCAAATATATGATTGCCATTTACGTGCTCTAAAGCAAAGCATTGATCACACAGATTTTTTTTTTTGATTGATTTATTTATGGACGCTCTTTAACAGCTCAGGTCATCAGCGTCCCATTCAACTCAGGGCGTGAAACAGCCGACAAATTTTGCTCAGAGGCCTCTCTTTCAGGCTATCACACAGATGAAACTAATAACTAGGGGCAAAAACTATGACTACAATCAAAATTCATTGCAGTATTTAGATTCTTATTGTATTGTATAGGAAGGGGATGCTTCGACTCAAGGCTGGCTGTTTGTGTCTACGCCCCCAATGGGGAATATTAACGCCCGTTTATGCTAACCACAGGCGATGGACACTGATGATACTTGAGATGAAATGATAAATTGGGAAAGAATTCATTTTTAAGGAAGGAAACGTTCCAGGCCTAAGTTTAGGGTATGTCCCAGGGATTTGCCATTTATGAGGACTGAGGAAAACCTGGAAAAAATCTTAGTCAGGGAGGACGGTCCTGGCGGTATTCGAACCCAGACCTCCCGTTCACGAGTTCATGCCTTAACGACCTCGGCCACCCGTGACGGTACCCCCCAATGGGGAGGAAGGTATTGGGATAGGAAAACAAAGAGCGCTCAGGATCCAAGTGCGGTGACTGCGCGTGCTTAGACGGGGTCCCTAACCTGTTTCCACATAGAACACCAAGACGCCGCGGAGCCTCTCCCCCAAGGAGTTTGAGCCCCTCAGAAGGTCCGCTTCTATACCAGACGCCGGGACAGAAACATTTATAATGCGCAAGTCACCAATACACTGCGCCAACTCACCTTGCCCTGGCGCTTTCGACCCTGAAACAGAACCAACGGAATGAAGTTATATGAAATAGGAGAGCGCAAAATTTGTGGAAGGATAAAAAAAATACCTTCCAGTTTTTGCCTAAGCGACCAGGGGAAACCAGCAAAAAAGTTCAATTGAGGACGAAAGTATTTGAATCCGGCACCTCCAGATTACGAATTCCAAGAGTTACCGCCTGAGCCACCTCGCTTTGTGTTTTACATGTCTCATATTGTGTGAAAACCTGTGAATTAAGTGGAAATTCATTTTTTTAAAGTTACGCCTCCATTTTAACTTTCTTAACTTAACACAGCATTATCCTACGAATGAAACATAACAACTGAATGATGCAGTGGAAATACATGTTCTTATTTTAAGCATATTGATATCTTTATCCACGAGGATTATTATTTATTGGAATTGGTTTAACCATTGCTCTCTCGGGTTTATTCTTTTCTATTATGTCAAGATTTCATTCATTTTTGAGCACATATTATTTCCTTATTATCTAAATTTTATTATTTAATGTTATTACGTTTATCTTTACTCCATTTATAATTTCCTGTTTTTACATTTTGTTACTTTCAAACTATACAGCTTATATATAACATAATATGCTCTATACTTTGAAATTAATATGTATATATTAATTTCAAAGTATACAGCATATTATATATATATATATATATCAAGGATGCCCAAAATTTATACACGCTTTCACAGTAGATATCTATTTAATATAGTTCAAAGTTGGGCCGAAAAACCACATTAATGTGTAGTATGATGTTCTGTAAACACATGTGACTTATATACATTATTATACCGATGCTACGTGACAGGTAAATCAACAATGAACAAATTAAGCCAATATTATCTTATGATGGTCTGTAAACAGATGTAACTCACATTACGTTATGCTAGCGTTGCTACAACAAATTGGAGTCAAGATTATCGTTTGAACATTGGAAAGCAATTTTGAAGTGGTATTGAGAAACCGAGAATGTTGTTGAAGTTCAAAGGTAATGGAGACACATGTACAGAACAGAACCGCCAACGCGAGTAACAATTGCACGCATTCGAGACAAATTTGAGACTAGTGGCATTGAATGCGATGTTCACAAGGGCAGCTCAGGGAGACCTCGCACAGCAACAAGCCCCGCGTCCTCGACTACAGCACTCACCGCAGAAATTTACAAAGCAATATGCACGCGAAACTGGGATTAGCAGAACCAGCGTAGGTCGTATTATTAAAACAGCAAAGTTGAAAGTTAAGGATGTTGTATACCGTAGAAAACCAGCTATACTGGCAGCACTTCTGGATAAAATTGAAACAGCATGTGCTGCAATCGCTGAGGACACCTTCGCAAACGTTACTCAATCAGTAGTTCATCGTACTAAGATGTGTATCGACGCCAATGATGGGTATTTTGAGCAACTGAACGATTCCTCGAGAGTCGAGCTGGGAAGGTTGAAGTCAGAGGATGCTACACCATCTGTTTCAGGATCTTCACGGCGTAACATTTGAATTTAAAACTGTTTGAATTTTCAGAGATTGCTGCGGTCTATTATTTATTTATTTTCACTTAATTTTGAATGGGATGTTTGTTATATAAATTGTACTGAATTAATTAAAGTAAGATAACTCCCATATGCAGTCATATGATAACTAAATGAGTAAAGAATTATAGGTGAGTAGCTCTGAAGTAGACCGATACAATATCTAATTCAACTCTCTACAGATATGTAATCTTCATATTTAGTTCATATGCGTGTTATTTTGCTTTTCTCATAGTTTCAGGATATATTACACCCCTATATTGACCGCCACGAGTGTCCGAGGTCATTAAGACGCGGACTCGTGAGCGAGAGGTCTGGGGTTCGATTCTCATCAGGACCGCCCTCTCTGACTGGGTTTTTCCGAGTCCTTATAAATGGAAAATGCCGGGGAGGTAACTTAAACTTAAGCTTGGAACGTTTCCTTCCTTAAATAATTTCTTTCTGAATTTATCATCTCATGTATCATCAGTGTCCACCGCCTGTTGTGCCTCAGTAGTAAAAACGGGCGTTAAACACTATTAAAAAAACGTATATTATGCGTGATTTTTTTTTTGTTTTTTTTTTTTGTTTTTTGTTTTATTAACATGAAATTTGAACCATGCGTCAAACGTGCTGTTACCGGGTTCTGTTCGACCTGCGCACTGTCTCTTCGAAGCTTGACTCTCTTGCGACCAAGATTTATGACTAGTTTCAATTTACAAATGCGAAAAGTAAACAAGGTTTTGAGCTTGTATTTCAACATCCCTGCACGCGTGACCTCCATTGTACCAACATAGTCTGCAAAAGACGGGAATTGAAAAATGGTTGCATAAGGAGAATGATATTGTGAAACCACATTTTTAGCATTTCACACCAATTGTAATATTAACCTAAAACAACTTTCACTGAAATTTACTTCTTACGCCGTAATAATATAGTGAAACAATGTTCGCATTAACCGATTCACAATAATCGATATACTATACGATATAAACTGAAAAATACACCAATAAATTAAAAATTAATTAACTTTACATTTTGTAATATCAACGTGATAAAAGCATACTTACTGTTAATTTATTTCTTATTTCTTACGCTATTTTTTTTCTAAATTAATAGTTTGAATGTTATAATTATTATGGGCGAAAAGGAGATATTTTATTCAATTTGCCTTCAATTTACTTTTGTTACTTGTTATTAAGAGGCATGTTTTACTAAATAGTAGCGGAAACGTTATATATTTTTAGCAATTTTAATGACGAAAATGCACTTTGATGTTTCCATCACTTTAATAAAGCATTATCGTTTGCGAAAAAGCAAGTAGATAAACATCAATTCCATTTTATTTTTCATTTTCATCCTCTTTTTTGGCTTTGGCTTCAAACCTGAGACCGTAGAAGAATCCGTTAACCGTTCTTCGGAGTAGGTAGATGTTTACAATTTCTTGAATTATTTAAATCCTATCCTGTTGCTGAAGCAATTTTATGTGTAGAAATTATGGCCAACGAAATGTTGCCATTTTGTAAATAGCTCCCAAAACATTCATCTCAATCGTTTTCTTAATTTTGTTGATTATCTCTTTGTCATTCAATAAAGTGCTTTTTAAGCTTTTAGCAGTTTTAGAAGTTTGCTTTCAGTAGTTTCAGCCAGCTCATTATCGTAACTTTTCAGATGCATTGTGCTTAATTAATACATAATTTACTTTGCCAAAGTGATAGTTCACTGTGTCTAGCATTGTGTAGGTACATACCATTCTAACATGTAAGGTACTGTTATTTCTTGCTTGAGTCTTTTCTTCAAACTAGCACTTTATTGTCGGTCCTGGTGGTCTAGTGATACTTGCCTTCTAGACCCAAGATCCCGGATTCAAACCCGGCCAGAATCGATAGATTTTTTCGGACGTAAAAATCCTAAGTATGGAATGGGCCAAACTTTTTCGAATGCATGGATCGAGAAAGCATTGAAGACGAAGAGCGTGCAAGTCGGCCCTTGGAGGCGCTCACTCCTGAAAACATTGCTCTTGTGTACGGAGTAATTATGAAAAATGGCGGCTCAAAGTTACAGAAATAGCTGCAAAGTTGGGCCTTTCTAAAACAACAGTCCTTTGAATTATTCATGAACATTTAAACATGAATAAGGTTAGTCCAAGATGGGTGCCTGGATTTCTTTCCTCAGTCAAAAAAGAGCAATGAGTCACCTGTTATCAGGAATTTTAGGAGTTCTACCTCGGAAATGAGAGAGTTCTGCAAACCATTGTTACAGGAAATGAAACTATGTTCCTCTACTATAATCCCTTGTCCAAAAGAGAATCAATGGAGTAGCGAAAAGCTGGCGAAGCACCGCCTCTAAAGGCCAAGGTCACTCAGTCAACCAAGAAGATCATGGCCACAATCTTTCAGGACTGTGAAGGAATACTCTTCATTGACTTCAAGGAGAGGAACACCACAGTAAATGAGGAGTACTATGCTGGCATACTGCACAGACTACGTGCTTCCATCAAAGAGAAAAGGCGAGGAAAGCTGAGTGGTGGTGTGCGCCTTCTTCACTACAACGCTCCTGTGCACACAGCTCTTGTTGCAAAGGAAGCTGTGAAGAAATGTGACTTCAAGGAGATCAACAATCCACCCTACAGCGCAGATCTAGCTCCTAGTGACTATTTCCTCTTCTCTAAACTCAAGAAGGGCATTTGAGGAAGGAAATTTAAGTGTGAGAAGAAGTTATGGATGCTGTTTATGCCTTTTTGCAGGCAAGACTTCTGACTATTTTGGGGGGGGGGTTGAAATATTAATTCAAAGATGTGAGAAGTATATTTCAATAAAGGGTAACTATATTGAAAAGTGAAATATAGTGTTTGTGTTTATCATATCTAGAAAATGGTTTGACGGGAAAATTATGAACTTACCCTCGTACGTATTTCCACGTATATGTAATGAACATTTACTGAACAAGTTTTTCATCGACCGGCACATAACCATAAATGTTCGAATTCCATACTTCACTCCTGAACTCCTCCCTTTTTACTAATTCACTAGCAAAGAGCTTTGCTCCTACCACATGTACTGTTTTTCTCTGCATGGCTGATGACATTAACCCACTAATATATGAAATGGTTATTGCAAATTTTAGGATTTAAACTGACTTGCTAATCTGAGTTTACAGGAAAGACAGTACAATATTTGTTGCGTACCGAGTCTCTTGTTCGGTATTCAAGTCCAATGATCGTTTGTTAACTTGTACATGCAGCGCGATAGATTTGTTTATCACAAAAGAAAAGTAATTTTATAGAAGGTATTATTTAGTTATAAAGAGTCTTTGAAAATAGAAAAAGCTATGAAAATTGTAATTCTGAATTTGAATGGTGAGCAGACTTTGTGAACAAATCATGCTAATATAAAAACTGAGAAGGAAGGTCAACCATTTAGACTCGAACGGGAACTAAAACAAGGAGATCCAAATTCTGCGGAGCTATTTACACGTGACTTGAAGAAAGTCAAAATGGGCAGGAAAATATGGAATGAATACAATAGCAAGAGGATTACAAATCTACTTTTGTGGACGACATCATCCTGCTTGGCAAATCAGCAAATGGAAAGTATGCTCCAAGAGTCAAGCAGATAGGCTTGAAAATGAACTCTTGAAGGACCAAAGGTATCACAAATAGATACCAAATCCTGTGAGAGTGAATGGTGAAATATTTCAGTATGTGTCAGAGTGAGTTTATTTGAGTCAAAATGTAAGTTTTTGACAAAGAATCGAAAAAGAAATAAAAGATGAGTGTATCTGGAAGAAAAATCATAGGAATCAAACTTATTTCTGCAGCATACAATCCTCAACGAAAGTTAAGTTTGAGGTACTGAAATATTGAATGTTGCCAATGATGGTGCCGGACAAACAAGACGATGATGCCAGAGAAAAGTGAAGAGGAAGGTGCTAGATGCCTCATGCCACTTTGAGACATAGCGTGCGATATAGGCCTGAGAAAACGGATGGGCCTGAAAGATTTGAAGGAGGGAATTCACTTTCTCAAATGGAGATGGTGTTGGGGGATGTGAGACCATTACACTTGAAGGAGAAGCAGAGGCAGTCAATGATCACCCTTTCTCAAGATTATAGCAGACATTTAGTGGTCAAAATCAGCTAGAAATAAGAGTTTGTGAGAAACCTGAGCAAGGACTTAATAACGATTTAAGTAGGCATATGTAGTCAGAGGGTTTTGACCAAGTTGAGCGTGTATAGTTCTACATTATGATAGTATAGAGCTGACTTTCTGGCTCACTGGTTACAATTAGAGATATCCCTACTTTTTTTTTGAGTAGTGTTTAACGCCGTTTTCACTACTGAGGCACCACTGCGGTGGACACTGATGATACATAAATGAAATGGCAGATTGAGAAAGGAACGTTTCTTTTAAGGAAGGAAGTATACCAGACCTAAGTTTAGAGTCCCTCCCCGGCATTTGCCATCTATGAGGACTGAGGAAAACCTGGAAAAAACCTCTGTCAGAGTGGGTGGTGCTGATTGGAATCGAACCCCAGACTCACGATTCTGCGGCTTAACGACCTCGGATACCCTTGGAGGTCCCCTCCCTACCTTGTACTGCAGGACTTTGCCCATAACGGGATTTGTTATCATTTCATTAATTAATTAATATATAAATCAATAGAATTTCTTATTTTTCACGATGTATAGTTAATGTAGTTTTCTAATGATAAGTGCGTTAAAATTTGAATATAACAAAATGGTATATCCAATATTTGAGGAATCATCCCTTGCATATACAGGATAAAAAATATAATAATAATATGAGTTCGGAATTGCTTTATTTATTTATTTAATTTTTTCTATACCTGTATCAAATAGCAGAATATTAAAAAACAGATCTGTGGGGACAGAATATCATATGAAATGTTCAAAATGTCTTCCGTTAGCTTGGATACGTCCATCAAACCGGTGTCGTGTGCATGGACTCTCTGCGCTGCTGATGAATCCCTGGAGTACCTCCTTGCAGAAAACCAGCACGAAGATTCTCTATACCTTCGGCTACTCCATAGTTCATATGAGTATCTGCCAACCCCGTATCTGAATACCTCATTTTTAGGTACCTGGAACGAGGTTCGTAAACACACAGAACTGACACTACATGCTCAGTGCTACGTCAAGTAATGAAGTGAGTAGCATAACAAGAGGACTGCATGGTATATAACGACCACAATAACTGTGAACCTAGGAAATAAGTGTCGTTAACAACATCCCACCCCATTTAACCCGAGGTAAAAGCAAATGTTTACTTACTATATGTATTGTTGTGGGGTTATTGCTACAGGGCAGTTTTGCTGGTATTCTAGCTTACATATTACCCCATGTAAGTGGAGTTGTAGGCAAAGCGATCAAACAAAGAAATAAAAAATTTCCGGATCCAAGTTCTTATGCCACATTTGCACCATTTGTAAGATATGCAAGGAATGTTTCCCCAAAGTTTTGATATCTTTTAGTTACGCCCTGTTTATATGTCTTTAATAACATGCTGTACAGCTGAATTTAGCCTTTCTGCTTTGTCCAGAGGGTTTCCTTGAGTTGTATGAAAATTGCATCAACAAAAACTGCACTCCACACAAAAGAGCCGAGGATATATTGCAGTCAAGATTCTTTCTCCAGAAAAACAGAAGTAAGAAAAGTAAGTCCACACAAATGTTTCATAGTGCAGCAGTTTGTATCCTTAAAAAATGCTAAATCTTAAATAATAATGTCTAGCATATTCTTCTCTTAAAACTATAACTCGTAAACAAAACTATTTATATTTTGAAAAACTCTGGTACAAAGTATGCCTCCTGATGTAAACATATTTGTAGGCTGTAATATTTTTATTCCTCTTATACAACATTCTTACCAAGCGAGTTGGCTCAGGCGGTAAACATTAGGGGCGTAGAAGATTAGTTTCGGTACTTGAGCCTTGCTCACGGCTGGCTAAAACACCCCCCTCCCCATGGGTGTTCGAGTCCTTCGAAAGGTCTTCCAATCTGAATGAAGTTTTCCGAGGTTTCCTTGATTCCGTTTTAAGAAAAGGAAAATGCCAGATTAGTATTTTGTATTACTCTATCACGAATTCACCTTCCATTTCATCATTCATCTCTCATTCCATTATCTGTATGTGTCTACGTCTTCTGTGTTTATGTCATGGAAGCGGCCCTGGCATAGGATGAAAAATCCATTAATAGAGCCCCTTAAATGTGCAAGTGTACTCTATGTGTGTCAGAGTAACTAGCTGACTGGCAGGCATTGATGTATGAGTTCCAGGGGGTGTAATTCCTACAAACGGAGAAGGGTAAATACAACGAAAGAAGATACAATATTATTAACTTGCATAATTAGTTAGGCGGCGCGTTTGAAGTTATAAAGAAATAAACATTTGTTTAATAAAAGTCATAATATATAATTTGGACAAGATAAATGCATATGCAAGATAAATGCATATCTATCAGTTTTATAATTTCTCTTGCGATTATAACGGGTCATCGATAAATTCCTCCGCACTCGGGAAATGTGCACCGACAGCAAAATGTTGGTACTCCTATATGTTTGATATTCCTTTCTTCCTTCGAAGCAGTTTTTAGCATGTAATCCGCCCACCGTTGCTAAGGTTTGACTTTGAAGTATGAGCTTGCCTTGATAGTTAAATTAATACAATAACTATACGCTCGGCGCGCGGTCAGTGTTTCCACCCAAATTCGCTTCCCTAGTAAAATCTCGGAAACACAACGACTGCGGATTGATTTCTCGACGACCCTTTATTTGTCTGTGCAGTCTCTTGCATTTTTCTACTATTTTTATTTTCCCAAAAGTGTTTACATATCCCTATATAATATATGTTTTATACCCGTAACACAAATAACATCACTGTATATAGAAAATATATAATTATTCTCTTTTCTGAAACCCAATAGTCCTCTTTTTGTATGCAGTGTATGTTTATTCCAAGTTTAACCCTCTCCGTATCCTGCACGTTAATGTGTCACTGCTCTTGGCCATATACGAAATCTTTTGAGTTTCTATGGACTTTGTTAGCTGAATTTGGGATCATGACCTCTTTATCATAAGATGACCTCCCTGTCTGTATTTTCTTGGTGTAGGTCGGGAAACAGCCATTATCATGATGTTGTTCCTAGCATGATGTTTAATGAAATGATAAGTGACTAACATATTGTGGCATAATCTGATATTCTGACAGTCCAATATCTTCCATAATATCTTATAGGTCCATGAGCTATTTGGTCATATTGAAAACTTTAGTTACTTAGATCTGTTAATGTATAAAATTACGTTTTAAAGAATACGTTTTAGCAGACTTGTAGATATCTATATTTAAAGACCGAAACTTTGCTTTTGCCAACACTACTGAGAATGCCTATGAATTTAAATGGATAGCTTGATATATAAAACGCCATATCTCTCATCTATGTTATCATATATCTTATTTTTACGCATCTTCATTAAAAATTGCTAGGTAGTTGGCCGCTATATAGGCTTTACTACTAGAGATGCCTACACTGCTGATAAGAAAAGCTCCTGTTTACTGACACAAGAGGTCCGTCTAAAAAGTATTCGGCCATTTTATATTTTAAAACTCCCGCTTATCTAAAACCGCAGTGCTTTAATCTTCTTTGAATCTCAAACACTTACTCCAGATTATAACAAAGACAGCCAACCGCCTCATTGTGTTCTTCTTAATCTTGTCCATGGTACAGACTTTCAAGGGCAAAAAGTCAGTAGTCATAAGGAGCCCAGTCAATAATGGACTCCAGGAGAATGATTGACAGTTTAACTGACACCCTATTGCGCTAAAGGAAAAAAATCTTTCATGTGATGCGAAAAATATACAAGCAACATTCTACGGTCTTATTGTGTACACGTTCATTTAACGGCGTCTAAGTGCCAGATGATGCCTTACTTCTCATGCTTGTGCAGTAAAGTATCATCTTGCTGCTAAGTTACGTTAAGACTGTACAGTATCAGTGTTCAATACATTATAAATGCCTGGATAATTTTGAGAGAGATCTTAAATATGTATTTTAATGGTTGCAGGTCTTTCAAATTCAGTTGATAATTTTTGAGTGGAAAGGAGAGGGGGGGGGCAGCGGAGAGAATAAAGCAAGGACTGAACTCTTATGATTGCCTGTTTTTCTAACATTATTTTAGTTTTATGTTCGAGAGGCTTATTTTGTATTTTTTTATCCTTTTTGTGAAGTTAAAATTAAAATAATAAAGTTCTGTCAGATTGCAGTTTTTGCTGACCTGGGAAAGATTCTTCCTGTCACTTAGCTCGAGCTATAATTTTAGAAATTATTATTGAGAGTTACCTATTTCTGTGTTTTTATATGTTCTAATATAGAAATGATTATGGGATGTTACTGTTTCTTCTGCTAATTATTATTATTATTATTATTATTATTATTATTATTATTATTATTATTACTATTATCATCATCATCATCAGCAGCAGCAGCAGCAGCATCATCATCAACGTGGATCAATATACTTCTCATTTATACTACAGAGAACACAACCTAATAGTATTTCCTTGAATTTTAAGAGACATCATAAAAAATTAATTTAAAAAAAGTCTAGATAAGCATAAATGAAATTATGTAAAGTAAATTCACACTATCTATACTGGCAAATCATAGACCAATTTTAAAAAATAAACAGTTTTTTTATCTATTTTAATGAAACAATGGTTTGTCGAAAATGAAATTTATATATGTATTTTGAAATCTTTTAAAATTGCCACCATCCATTTAAAATGACCATGTCATTAAGTGATTAAATCCTGAAAAGTAATCAATTGCGCTGTTTGACATATGCAAAGGTGCAGAAAAATGCAGCACGCTCATTTTGCTTTGAATGTGTGAGAATATCTCAATTGACGATTCTATTTCCAAACAAATGGATAGGCAGAGGTTCACCTCTAATATGGTCATATGTTCATTTTTTTTACTTAGGGATTTATTCAGTTACGAGTGTGCAAATCCAAAGTAAGAAATTTCCAAAGACCAGAATAATATTCCAGAAACATAATGCAACGAATCAGTACACGTGCTTGTAAAGTCTTTCGGGCTGTCTAATGTTGGACATAATACTTTATGTCCACATATGGTGGCCTTGTTGAATTAAAAGGGCACACAAACATATATGTCACACACATCGTTTACAATAAATCTTATATAATGATAATGGATCGATATTTTTGTTCACTCTGTATAAAGCGAGATAGGGACTTAACATTTATAAAAGAAAAACTTGGAATCCTGAGAGTATGACTGAAAGACCAATTACAAGAATTTGTTCTGTAGTATAGTGACAATAATGTGTGCCACATTACCTACAGGTATTTTGTTTCAGAAACCACAATGATGCACACAGCTAGAAGGAGTAGTTATTTCGGCGCACTCCCTGTTTTGAAACTATTGGAAATCCTGTTCAACCAGACCAGCAAGAGGTTCGCTATGTACACCATATCCTTTGCGAAGAACCATCCGCATTTTAGGGATAGATTTCTGAAACCAACGGCACAAAAATTTAATCAGATTCGCAATCGAGTAAATGGTTATGCTGCTGACATTGGCGTTCCGCGTTTAGTGCAGCCCTTGGAGCCAGAGAAGGCAATGGAATTGGGAGTAAATCTCTTCTGTGAGGGGATCATCTTTTCCGTAGGTGTGATCTTCATAATTGCAGAGTACATTCGCCAGAGGCGTAAAAACCAGCTTAAAAATGAGCAGGAGGAACAAATAGTTCTGGATCTTTTTGCTGTGTGGGAAGATCTCTCTCGCAAGAATGCGGTTAGTTCCCTAATTTTGTCCTCATCAAAATACTTTTGTGTGCTTTATGTTAGTTTATCCTGAGATTGCTTCAGAATTTATATATTTTCAGAATTCATAATAATAATAATAATAATAATACATAAATAATAATAAATTAATGCTTTACACAGCATACGATCCCTATGGCTTAGATTCCACATAAAAATATATTTTCTCTATTGGTTAAATGGAATTTGATAAACTTGGTCTGTCATTCTGTCTTCTTGAGTTTATCGTTCATTTTTGAGTTCTTGCTGGAAATATTTGAATGTTGCAAGTTGCACTTCTGGGTTAATCCCTTGGGGCCTATCATTCTGACCTTGGGTGTTATTTTAGTTTTCTCTGGTCGCTTAGGCGATTGCTGCAATGGGTCTTTCCACGAATTTTCCTTTCCCTTGATTCTATTACAGGATCGAAAGTGCTAGGGCGAGGTGAGCTGGTACGGCGTGACAGTGGCTTGCGCTTTGTAAAGGTTTCTGCCCCTGCCTTGTATGGAAGCGCCACTTCTAAGGGGAGCAGGCACTCCATCGGCGTCGTGATGTTTTAACTGCATACAATGTTAGTAATTCGTGCCTCACTACTCGTGGATCAAGGATCAAGTCCCCCCGGTGTTACCCTCGATCCTTTGAAGGCTTAGACATAAACTGCCAGTCGCTGAACAAAGGTGGTGTACCGAAATAATCTCTTTTCTTTCTATCCAATAATACTAATAATAATTTCATCTCTCCCTGTGTCTTAGGGATTTTATAAGAATGAATAGAGGAAACGAAGGTAATTCATGAATTCTATCTCCAGCAATGACATGTACCTCTTTTGAGTTTCCAGTAATCCTATCGATCAGAAAGACTGGTTAGAACGCTTCTCGGTTAGTATTTTTGCGTAGCTCATATTAGTAACATAACACAATTTCTCTCCTCTAAATGTTTTTTTTGTTCATTTCAAGTTCATTTCGTCTCAAAGCCATCCAAAACAGTTTTAAAAATACGAGTATGTCTTCTTCATGAACTTCTTGATCTGCTCAGTCCTTTCTGCCAGCAAACCATTTGCTTGCATCTGTTGTGACGATAGCCTCTACAGTTCTTCAATTTATATATATTTTTTGGCGTTATTCCTTGTATCATTTCTTGGATTCTCAACATTATTCTGTTCTATAACATATATAAATGTTATTACTTGTAAAATATTTCCATTTTGCACACAATGTGATTTATCTAGCATTTTCTTTTGCTTTTCCTGGCTTTACCTTCTTAAAATAAACATTCACGACAGGAAACTGAAGCTATTGAATGAGGGGAGTCATTTTTGACAGGATACTATAAAATAATTCCGTGCCTGCAAAATTTTCTCTGCTCTCTACAACAGAAGAGACGAATTTATATTTTAATATTAACTAGTAAGAGTATCATTTCATTTACCTATATGTTACATAGGTTACCAAGCTGGGTGCTCGGGTGGTAGCCCTTGATATTCGCATTTGGGAGGTTCCGGGTTCAATTCCCATTTGATCGGAATCCTGACCTTTTTTCTGGTTTCTTAGGCGAATGCTGGGTAGATATTTACATTTAACAAATTACCCGCTTTTCCGTTTTATATCATTTCATTCCGTTGGTTCCTTATAAGGTAGAAACTGCCAGGAGGAGGTAGGCTGAGGCGGTGTTATTGCGGCTTGCACTTTGGAAAGGTTCCTGCCCCTTTGGAATGGATGCGCGTTTTCCTAAGAGCTCAAACAACAGGGGGAGGGCTCCTCCGGCTTCGGAGTGTTCTATCTGGAAACATATTAGAGACCCTTTCTGTGTCCCTGAAGTAGTAGTAGTAGTAGTAGTAGTAGTAGTAGTAGTAGTAGTAGTAGTAGTAGTAGTAGTAGTAGCAGTAGTAATAGTAGTAGTAGTAGTAATAGTAGTAGTAGTAGTAATAGTAGTAGTAGTAGTAGTAGTAGTAGTAGTAGTAGTAGTAGTAATAGTAGTAGTAGTAGTAGTAGTAGTAGTAGTAGTAGTAGTAGTAATAGTAGTAGTAGTAGTAGTAGTAGTAGTAGTAATAGTAGCAGTATTAATAGTAGTAGTAGTAATAGTAGTAGTAGTAGTAGTAGTAGTAGTAGTAGTAGTAGTAGTAGTAGTAGTAGTAGTAGTAGTAGTAGCAATAGTAGTAAGTAGTAGCAGTTATTGTATTAGAAGTCATGGTAGTAGTATTAGAAGCAGTAGTAGTGGTTATAGTAGCAGTAGTATTAATAGTAATAGTTATTGTATTAGTAATACTAGTGTTAGTAGTAGTTGTTATTGTAATTAGAAGTAAGTAGTAATAGTTATAGTTGTAGTATTAATAGTAATAATTATTGTATTAGTAGTAGTAATATAGTAGTTATAATAGCAGTAAGTAATAATAGTAGTAATAGTTGTATTAGTAGTAGTAGTAGCAATAGTAGTAAGTAGTAGTAATTATTGTATTAGTAGTCATAATAATAGTTATAGTAGCAGTAGTATTTAGTAATAGTTATTGTATTCGTAATAGTAATGGTATTAGTAGTAAGTAGTAGTAGTGCTAGTAGTAGTTACAATAGTAGTATTAATGTTAGTACTAGTAGTATTGTGTATTTATTGTTCAATATTTACAAACATTATTTGTATAACATCGTTTGCATGGGCTTTTCGACCTTACATGCCATTCTTTACAGGCACTTATGACTTCCTCCCCATACATACCTATACATACATACATACCTACCTACCTACCTACCTACCTACCTACCTACCTACCTACATACATACACAATCATAACAAAGCCTTGTTTTTTAACCACGCAACAAATAGCCCTTTATCCCCTGTTTTATCCTTTGTGAGCCTTTTGCTATTAAGCATCCATTTTAAGCCTCTCATATTCTCATATTCCTACACTAACGAGGTTCTTTATACTTAAACGTTTGCTTATGCACCATTTACACATCTTTAGATATTATGGAAGTTGTTCAATTGTTAGTATTAAGAAAAGTATTTGTTCCGACTCCTAATGTTTTTCTGTTTACATGAAACCTAAGGAGCATAACATCAATTAATATGCGAAAACAATGGCTTAAAGTGCTTTTGACACTATAGGAACGAAAAGTGGAGATAATGAAAAGTATAACAAAGCAAGGTTTTCTATAATAAATCCAGAGAAAATAAGTAACGTTTAAAAGTAAATGCTAGGATTCTTAAAGCAATTTTTTAAAACGAAATCGTCGCTTTTATCTTCTTCATATTCATTGTTTTAAAAATATAGAAACGCAGACGTTTCTAATTGTAATTTATAAAGTAACATATAAGTTTGTTGTGTGGATTGTAACTGCACTAATAATACTTTTGTTTTCAATTTTCAACAGAAAGAAGCTTTTTAGAACTAACAGGCTATAAAATAAAAAATCATTAATTTTATTTTCTCATATTGTCATACAAAACCAAAAGAAAAACTTATAATTATCTTATTATATATAATAGAATAAAACTCAGCAAAGTTTGCCTTAATTATTATTAGATCTTCTCATGTGATATCTGCTTTTACTTACATATGAAGTACTACTGGGGGAAGTGATAATATTTATGAATGTTTTACAGGAAAGACAAAAGAAGATACATGACCTCAATGAACGAATCAAACAACTACATGAAGACATGGCACTATAAAAGGGCTTTCAATGTAATATTTTGAATATTTTTTCCAGCTATTGAAATTAATAATAAATTTAAAAGTTTGAATATCAATCCATATATGTTATTGACGCGCATTGCACATTCGTGTATGAGGATGATTGAAACCTACGGCACCATAAGCTCCAGCTGTCAATAGCCCGCAGTTCAGGATTTTAGTATCAAACTATCTCAAGTACTACTACTTCCAGTGTTCAGGGTCAAGGATCCTCAAGGTCGTAATGGGGTAGTCATATGATGATAAATGATAATTATAATATCTATGTGTATAAAAATATTGGAAAAGTTGCAAAAATGTATTTCAAAATACAAATGGACTATTAATGGAACTAGTAATTTCACCATGTTGAGCAGCAAACGCAGCAAGTGAGCTAAAGAGATCGATATGAGTGAAATGTTCAACGGAATGGTGAAATAATAAAGCGAGTTAAAAAATAAAAGTTCAGATGAAGGTAATTAAAGCTTGCAGTTTTAAAATGAAATTAAATATAGCTGAGGAAAATGTTATACATTCTAAATATATATCTTTGTTCTGATATTACTTGATTTAAACTAGGGGGGGTTACAAAATTATAGAGGCTCTGGTAGGATATGTACCCCTAATTGTGCTGGGAATTAATACTGAACACAATTTTTTGTCGAATACCCGAACTGGGAAAGCTTGGTAAATGTATTTCCGGAAAAGTTTTAATACTCGATGGAGCCAACAATAATTCAGAAAGACAAGCTCATAGAGAAGGAAAATCGCTCCAGAATCAAACTCCTGGACATTCTGGTGAATATCCGGATGGATCCAGCAATAGTGGCTCCAGCAAGAAAGAAACATTTGAAAAAATGCACAAAATATTACATTTAGGGTGAAAGTATTTGAATTACAGACCTCTGAGTTTGGTTGCTTACTGAGAAAGAGAAGCCGCCGAAATAGGAAATCGAAAGATCTAAGTCGCCGTGTGAAGTTGGTAATTTTATTTTACACTTATATTTTTACTGAAAGCATAAAACGATGGTATATTTAAAATATACAATATAAACTATAAACGATACCCCTCATTGGCATCTACTTAGGAAATTCCTGTATTTTATCTAACTTTTCTTCCACAAGAACACGTCAGTTCGGAGCATGTTTCTTGTCATTGAGATTCCTGTCTCTCGTAACATTTTAACAAGATGGCGAGCAGTGACTTTATTTGGAACAGAATTCTAGAGTATTTACTTGCAAATTGCCTTTCAACTTCTCTGACAAACCATTCAAGATTATTTATATAGTGGCATAACTACTATGAATTAATAACACAGAACGCACACCATTAGATGGCAAGGTTTCCTTCAAACTAACTGCAAACTGCTACCTGCACAGGTCTTGATCAATCAAGCTCCACTGGTCTTAATTTAGACAACTTCACTATATAATTTGAGTATACAATAAATAGTAAAGATTCAGAACTGGAAAAAGAAGTTAAATTATATATATATATATATATATATATATATATATATATATAATAAAATTAATAAAATAAATGAATAAATAAATACGGATTATGTCTTCCTTTCATAAACAAAAAATTGAAGGAATCTATCAAAATCAGTGATTATTGTTTATAGCGATGTTAACTTTAGCAAATATGCAACAATTTGAGTTGCAAGGAAATGAAAAATGAATGCACAATATTATATATGTACCATGAAAAAATAACATGATTCGCTTTAAGACGAACTAATTATGAACATCTTTGGAAAACAAGTGCCAAAATGAGAAAGAAAAAAATAATAAAAAGGAACCTAATTCAATGATAAAAACATATTCACAAAGTGAATTAAATTATTATGTAACTATACGAACTATTATAAAAAAATTCCAAGACCACAAAACAGAACAAAGCACAGTGATGCGCGCGCAGTGATTTCTTAGTAATAGTAATGCGAGTGGCTTGTTCTGTGAACACTGAAGTTATGTTAACATTGGAAGTTATGTTATATAAGGTGTTGTTATCACGTACAGATTTGCGATTTAGTTATGGACTGCAAGCTAAAACAAATTGCTAACTCTGCATAGGGGATGAGCACCAGGAAGAAAGAAAAGAAGGGCGTTATCGACAGCTCAGGTTCGAATCCTACCATGTCTAAAGAGTACAGTTTCATCTAGATTTGTTTTTCCCAATCAGCCCATACTTTTAGCCCCACTTATTATTATTATTATTATTATTATTATTATTATTATTATTATTATTCAGGGTAAATTGCAATTTTAGTTAATAATTGTAATTAGTGCATCGCTCTGAAGTCTGAGCTAATCAACTGATAATTACCAACTGTTTGTGCAAAGTGTTAATCCTTTAAATTTCCCACGCTGTACATTCCTTGGGACGAAAAAACTGATGATAAATCCAAATAAGACCATAACCTGCAAAACCTAAGACAAAATATCGAAGTCTGAGACACGAAATGAGGATATTGGAATAAAAAGAAAACTGCATCTTAGTAGGTCCACCAATTCTAACTTTTCTTTATAAAAATTGAACAGCACAGGGGAAAAACCTGAAAATTCTAAAATGATCGATTTTTTTCAATGTCATTCAGTAGCTGAGTACAGTATGGTTTAACTGCAAGAATAAAAAGCCTGCTAACTCCAGAGAAATTTGAATTATTTAAAATGGCATATAAGGAAAAAAATCTCATAAATCCAAGAGAAACAGGGGAATAATCTGATGTCCATAGGTTACAATGAAAACAGTGTTTTACAGTTCCCTGAATTGGCGAATTTTTAAAATTTGTTTCATACCATTTTTGTAATTAACTACATTGTTGACAATCTCTGATTGTGGGTTTTAAAGCAGTTTTATATGCAGAAGGTTGCATAAATAACCTGAGAGCATTATATTTATGTTTGGTTCTAAAATTTATTGGAAAAGATATATGTAAAAATATAATATTTTTTATATTATTAGAGTATAATTAGTGCAAGAACTTACCGGGGCTATCAGGACTTATAAGATATTTCCTTTGTAAAATGTGTATTGATTAAACATCGAGTATATCACTGTTATAGTAAAAGCAATCTCTGTAGATTCGCAAATTATGTTGTTCTCTGTTTTAAAGTAGAAAAAATATAAACAAAAATAAATCAAATATTGTGAGTCTGAGTTTTTAATTTTGCTCTCCTGTAACATTAATAAAATGAAACATATTTTTCTCTGTACACTTCAATTGAATATATCGATGATGCAGTTATTCATCTATATGTCTTCTAGTTTTACGATACTGCGTCCTCTGATTTTCTTCTAAAATATAAAAGGAAGAAGTAAATACGCAAGAGCAAAGCTTCACCGAGAAATCTGTGGTGAGCGCAATAGTATTCAGACGTTATCTCCAGCTTTACCAAATTCTCGGATCAAGCAGTTATTCAATTGTCTTCACGGAGCTGTTGAACCCCACTGTGCATTCACCTCTTTAGGATAACCAGGAATTGTTAATCTAGCAAACAATGCAACAGTATACATTTTACACTGTATATCAGAAAGTTTCAAAGCTATCAATTTGAAATTTTTGAGAGATATTAACACAGATTAACTTAAGATGCTTTGTAAATTTTTAGTCTCTAATGCACATAATTTTTTAAAAAAATTTAATTAGATAAAATCTTGTTAAAAACTGAAAACAGTGTGACATAAATCATGCATTTTTCTTATAAACTATTGATGAAATTGGTACGCTTTTACTTAAAGTGCTGACAAAATCTTAGTATATCTATTCTAGTCGCTTGAAAATAAATTCATTTTCAAATTTTGAAAATATATAAATATTTTAAATTTCTTACTGGTATTGATTTATATCACTAATAGTGATATTTATATTTAGTTACCATACTTCAAATTTGCATAAATTATGTGTATACAAATTTTCAACAAGATTGGTCGAGCCAATATTGAGAAAAATGTAAAAAGTTTCAGTTATCCGGACATAAGAATTATTTTGGTTTAAAGAGTTTATGTGCATTAGAGCTTTAAAATTTACACTACATATTTAGTTAAGTATTCTTACTATCTCATAAAAAGTGTACATTGATAGCTTTATAAAATTTTGAGATACAATGCAAAATGCATACTGCTGCATTAACTGCTAGATTTATACTTCCTGGTTCCTTAAGAAAGATATTAAAATCCAGAAGTACTGGGAATATCTGCAAAATTTCCTCTGTCGATAAATATGCATGGTAAGGGGACAGAGTTTGCTTTTAAAATGCTATTATGAGTTTCTCTAACTCAATGAACCGGACTATCTACTGATGCTGCTAGTAAAATAATCACTGTAAGTACATTTGGATATTTTCAAAGGTTAGAGAGGTTGAAACAAATCTAGAAAAGATAAAATAAAAGTAAAAATGAACTAAATACTATGCTCTTAGCAATATTAGACGGCATTTAAAATAAGAGAATAATAAAGGCTTTTATTACTTATATTTTTGTAAAAAATGTAGAGAGAAACCATTACGTTTAATACAGTGAAATTACAATAATAATGTTACAATACTCTTTAGCATAAGTATGTAAATGTCTACACGTGTCGTAGTAATAAATGGAAAATAATTTAAGCATGTTTTGTTCAGTACTTGCATACTTATTTTTAAAGGTAAAAAGGTGGCCCAAAAATACCGGCCCTTTGCCTATAAAGTGGATATATGACTTGGACATTGTATAGAAAATATAAATGTATACCAACATAAGCAGTTACCGATAAGAATATGCTGAAAACGTTCTCCTTGTGCTTCAGTGCACCGCAATCAATTATCATACATGAATGCAAGTCAGAGGCGTCAAATCTTCAAATAATCTCTTCCCTACAAAGCGCTCCACAGGTAAAAGTCATCCCTGGATAGGTCCGGCCAGAAAACTAACATTTAATTTTTCTGGGAATAGTTCATGAAATTGATTTATTGACTTATGGAAAGTATGACAAGTTGCATGCTGTTGAAGAAAGCCGTACTCGAGTTCAGGAGGCGTCAATTTTGGGTACAATTTGGCTCAATATGCATGCTTTTGGCTCACCATGGCCGGACTGATGTTTCATGGTCCATCTTTGTGTATTAGAAATAAAGGAATATGTTTCTTGGAAGAAAATGCAAATTAAAATGTTTTTCTATAGTAATATGATATGCCCTAGTGTTCACTGCAGATAAGCAGACATTAAGCCAAGCACATACATTCCCTATGTTGAAGATTATTCATAAGCCCATCAGCATTGTTTCTAAGCACCGACGTAAATTCTTGACTGTAATTACTCGCTTGGCGCTAACGTAAACTGAATGATAAAAGGAAATTAATTTTCACGAAGGGACAGCTAGTAAAATACCCTTGGCTAAAGGAGGGGTCAATGTTTGGTTTCATAACAATATTCCGAGGTCATTGGACCCAAAGGGCCATTCCTTCCGTCTCAAGTAAACCGTCTTGATGCTTAAGGTAAATTGATCTCAGACGGTTCCCCACTGGAGGATGTGATGCTAACGCACTATCGGGCAGTAAGGCAAACTGTAAACTGCAGGGAGAATAAGGGTGTCCTTCCGTCTCAGCGAGGAAGGGAGGAAATCTTAACGGGTATAGCCAGTAAACTACCTTCCTTGGACGTGTCGGTATGCTATGGGTAAAATCATATTTCCTTACTGCCACTGAAGGCTAGATACGCAACACGTGGTTTCCTGAGTGAATACTCCTAAATTCATAGAAAACAGAAAACATTTTCCAATTATTATCCTTGTTATGTCACCATTATTTGGATTATTAGACAGTATCTTATTATGCCTCAGATTTTAAAGCGAACTTTCGGAGTGGTAAATAATTTGAAAATGTTTACAGATTTTAGTACTTTATTTCCAAAAATAAATAAAATTTTCCGTCATAGCCCTTAATAGTATAACATATTATATTTCAATGCCCTACTTTTGGAAGGTCAACATTTACATTTAATCGCTTAAATATTTAAATCTAATTTTGAAAACATCCATGTACGTGTCCCACATTTTCTAAAACTTAATACTAAGACATTTATCATTTAGTTATATGTTTATTTTTTAGGATATTTTCTTTATTTCACTTTTTATTTTGTTATCTGGATATTTTAAGATTTTATATGTAAGATGTAATATTTAAATGGTCACTGTTGTTTGGAAATGAAATGTTGGAAAGTATTTTTCATTGCTCAAGTGCTCCCTTTTTATTTTCGCGCCAAAAATTACTCAATGAACGTCAAAGAATTTTTTTAATGTCATTTCATTTTCGTTGGCATTCTCCTCCATAGTATTGTAGCGAACTTCTGGAGAAGGAAAAATGAATTAATGAAGGCGCAAATGAACTCGGAATTCTTGGCTCCTTAAAGTTATTTGGCATTCTCCTTCTCAAGCTAAGGAAAAGCTCAAAAAAACCTTACTTGCGAATCGAACCCAGAACCTCCGGATTGGTAGTCATAAATGCTATTACTAGACAACGGAGGTGGTCTATATAATTAAGGCAAAATATTTGTTCATGTTTAGATAGAATACATAATTTGTAGACGTTACATTTCGCATTTCAGCGGATATCGGAAATGATTACAATGATAGTTATCTTACACCACCTTAATTGTCTGATTTGTTTTATCATTATAATATAGTTATACAGTTCGTTGTCGCTAATAGCACACGTTGTTTACATACCTATCTTTTCTCAGAGCAAATGGACTCTCCCTTCCCACATCACCTGCGTGCGCACCATCGAGAGAAACACAGTCACTTGTGAGCTAGCGGTCTAACGTACTGTTGTCACTATGTTTTCGAAACAGGAACGACGGAGTTGGATCAAGATTGAATGTGCCAGAGGTCGTACAGCACGACAGTGCCATAAAGGTCTTCAAGAGGCTTGCGAGGAATCTGCATTTCCTTACAGAACAGTGGCACGTTGGGTAAAGGCCTTCAAAGATGGTCGGCAAACATCGGCAGATATTCATCGGGCAGGTCGTCCTACGAGCATCAGTGAAGAAAAAGTGCATGCTCTTGCCGCGTTACTGGACAGTGATCGACGCCAGACGATTCGTGAGCTCGCCCAAGAAACCGGATTAGCGCACACGACTGTGCTTCACATCCCGAAGGAACGCCTGGGCATGCGAAAAATTGCATCACACGATGGGTTCCGCATGATTTGACGGAAATGGAGAAATGGTTGCGTTACGACGCTACTAAGACGCACTTGGAGCGCTATGAGCGCGAAGGAGAGCCTTTCTTACGCCGTAGCATAACTCTGGATGAGACTTGGGCCAAATCGTATGAGCCAAAACTGAAACGCCAATCGAATGAATGGCGTCAGTATGGGTATATATATATATATATATATATATATATATATATATATGAATTAAAAAGGATATTAAGAAAATAAAATGAATTTTGTCAATGCTTTAATTAATGACTCTAAAGTCAATGCCTTATTTTATTATACTAATGACGTTATTGTGACCACCTCCTTTGTCAAGTGGTTAGCGTTGCTGACTGCTTTTCTAAGAAAATTTTTTAAGTTAGGGAAGTCTGGAATGGTGTACCCCGCCTCGTGAAGCAAATTCGGAAGCTGCCTGAAGGAGAGATGGCGTTCTTCCATGAAAACCGTGTGATAGACAACCGATTGGTGTCGGCATGCTGATCACCTACCACCCCCCTCTTGCAATATTGCCCTCTATCAATCACAGCGGCAGGCCAAAGCTCATCCCGGACCGTAGCGCCAAATGAGAAGAGAAGTGTGACGTTATTGTATGAAAGGAGATTATTTATTTCGTTTGTCTTATTGTTGGGCTAAATTGTCATTAATACCTAGAAAATATTAAAATACCTCATTAATTGGATAACAGTAAATAATATTAAAAATATTTCAGAAACGTTAATTACATATATATTAATTACATATATTTAATATATGTAGGTTAAAATTCATTATTATTTTAGCTAATATAAAGTTATTTATTTACTTTATTAATTGTATTACACTATAAGATTGAGGAAACCGGAAAATCGGTAGGCCATAATTTAATTTATATGTCGAAATCTTACTTTTTTGCATTTTATATGTCAAATACGTCAAATTTCATTTCCACTTTCACATTCATAAGTTTGATTGATTGATTTATTTATTTATGAACCCTCTTTGATATCTCAGGTCATCAGCGGCCCATTCAACTCAGGGCGTGAAACGGCAGACAAATTTTGCTCAGAGGCCTCTTTTTTCAGGCTTGAGGTTCTTTTTCGTGCCGTAAATGTACGACACGGGACCCACGGCTTTACTTCCCTTCCGAAGGAAGCCATATTTAGGATTTTTACGCCCGAAAAAATTCAACGACCCTGGCCGGGTTTGAACCCGCCATTCATAAGTACGCCTATGAGAAAGTTTTTATTAATCTGTAATTATGTACTCTGTAATGAAAATTCCGTTTTGTATCTATGCTAATTTTATGTATATATTGAAATAATGTAGCATTTCATAACGATTTTGATCAACAATAAATTCTGGTAAACAAAATAATAATATCCAGCCAATTGTTGAATGCTGTTATTTTGCAACGTTTGAAATATAATTATGACATGTTTTATTTATTAGTTGTCAATCTAAAGACAGAAAGAAAAAGAAGGAAATGTATATTATATAACAACTTCAAGTCAAGCTTATCAAACAAAAAAAGAATTAATCTTAAAAACAAAATTATATTATTTGCATTTTTTTCTGAAGTTATTGAGTAAGAAATATTTTAGAAGAGATATACGAATAAAGTTTTGTGTGTGTCTGCCATAAGAATGGAATTACTTTAAATAACACTGATACAGATATGTAAAAGCTCTGTTGTCCTATAGTCATAACAGTAGCACATCTAGCCAATAATTTGTCTTTGAAAGTCGTCGTTAAAATTAGTTATTTATATGAATAATAGTAATAATAATAGTAATAATATATTTCTCTCTCAGAATTTTAGTCATAAAATACTTAGTGTATTATGCTATAAACCAAAACTACACTTTGTGTACACGCATTTCTGTAAATTCATTTTAAATTAAAAAAAACTGAGACCTTTATATTATTTTTAAAATTATAACATGGGGTTTAGGTACAAAAAATTAACCGTTGGTAAAAAAAAAAAAACTACAGAATCGGATTGCCAAATTATTTAAATCTTCATAACTCTATCTTGGTTTATTTGAAGGATAGTACTTAAAATTGCCTTATTTTTTGAAGCTTTATAATAATTTGTATTTGCAGGCTAAATGATTGGAGTTTGTATTTGTCATAGTAAATTGTAACGTCTTTACAAGTGTACCTAGAAAAAAAAAACATAAATACAGTTCACCATTTAATGAAATGTTTAAGATTCAATTTTCGGAAAGAAGTAGAAAACATAAAACATGACTTTTTTAATTTTAAATATATTGATCCAAGAACAATACTCACAAATCAGTACAGAGGAGAAATATTAAAAAATTTAACACATTAAGGTACGAAAATATTAGATAAAAAAAAAAACACAAGTTCAACATTTTGGAACTTTGAGATACAAGAAGTCATTGAAAAAAAAAATGTAAACCACAAAAAATTCTCGTAGAAGAAAACCAATAAAAGCAAGAGATTAATAACAAAAAATAAAAAATAAAAATAAAACAAGATTAAACAAAGATTTTTGTTGTATAGCTCAAGTATAGAACGGAGTAGCTGCTGAAGGATACATGAACGGAGTTAGCTTTTTACACACAGAATAACTTACATAAGCATTAAAGGAAAAAAAAAATAGAAAAAATCCTGGATTATATAGCAATAATGTAAATATATTTTCATAGTTAAAAATGTTACTCCTTTATATTATGTAATGACCCCATATATAATGTACCAAAATAATGAAAAACTGCTAAGATAATGTCACTGCTTAAAAAAGAGATATTTATTAAATAAAAATTTCTGAATGATGCTAATAAAATAATTAACCAAACTCTTCAAAGTATCTCTGATACAGTTTGTAGAACCAGCATCTAACGAGCTCCTGTGTAGATGAAATGTTCATTTTAAAACAGATAATACAAAAACGACCAGCTTTCTACTTGGAAAACATACCTACTTTTCATAGGTTGTGAAAAGCCATTTGATGGAATTTATGGAGAGAAATTTTGATTCATAGAGGATTTTCCATGCATTTTAAGAATGGTTTCTAAAAGTTTAAACAAGAATACTAAGATAAGAGTAGATACTGGGAAAGAATTGATGCCTGAAATTGAGACTAACAAGATTATTTTTAATAGTGTATAGTGCCCATTTTTATGCAGGGCTGAAAACCTGGGTGCAGCAGCTAAATAGATGATGTAATAAGGGAATAGAGCCTCCAGAGTTTTAGAATAGCGTCAGTTAATAACAAGCAATCATACAAGATTTCGAATATAAACTGCAAATGGCAATGAACTGCGTAAGTAAAGCCAGCATAGTATAAAAATGTCAAAAAATGAGATGAATATAATCATTAATAATAACAAATGGAACAGTAATCATATTTACATCATTGATGTGTGAAGAATATAACAATAGAAATTGAACACTTATTGAACAATAAGGAGAACGGTAGAAGTTAAGAAAGGTAACACAATTAAAACATTTTAAGACTGCAATAATCCTCATTGCATTGCATAGAGCAGAAGGTTGGGAGTTCAAAAACAAGCATACAATATAACTGGAAACAACAGAAAATTCATTCTGAATTTTTCCATTCCAAATTCTTCTTATCATTTAATTTTTAATTCAGTTTTTTTTTCTGTTTCAATGATTCTGTAGAAGAGGATTTTCCAAAAATAATAAGAGATAAATTAATTGCTCACGTTTTCTTCATTTTCTACACTATTTCAACATCGCCTTAGCTTATTACACAAGAAATGAAATTATTTGCGTCACCATTCACTGCGATATATACGTCCCAGGGGATGTGCATGTTCTTGTACAAGTAAAATTCTCTCTTCCATGCTGTATAGAGCAGCTCTGAGTTCCTGTTCCTAAATATCTGCTAAAGTGTGTGCGATGGAGTTCTTCAAGTCATCAACTGTCGTAGGTTTGTCCAGAAACACTCTTTCCTTCAGATAGTCCCACAAACAGGCGGATGTACACATTCGTTATTGCACGAATAATCCGTTCTGCGTTTCCAGAGGTAGTACTATTTCCTTCAAAAACCGATTTTAATAAAATCGTTGAAATTTTGTAATTTAATCAAAAGAATCAGAAACAAGCTCGTTGTCATAGTGATGCAAAAAAAGTCTATTTTGGAGTAATAAACTAGTGTCAGAAGTTTTAAGATTGTGTGAAAAATAAAGAAAATGCGAGCAATTAAATTATCTCTTACTTTTGAAAATCCCTATATAATTATAGCAGTATAAAGAATACCAAGAAAGCAATGAAATGTCAACCAAATGAATAAAGGAAAATGAAAGACAGCAAAAGATATGGTGAGTCCAGAACAGGTCATGGGGCTGTAACCTGTAGATACAGAAGAATATTTTTTTTTCTGTTACTCAGAGCTAATGACCGGCCTTTGTTCCACGCCTAAAGTGTATGTTCTGTTTAGCAAATCGAGGCTAACAGCAAGTATTATGAAAGAAGGCGGTGTGGAATGTTGCAGCTATATTGGTAATAAATTGTATGCTTACGCAACACTTAAGAAGAGTTAAGCGGGTAACGGTACTGAAAATATTCTCCACCTGCTGCTCCACAACGTAACACAACAATACTTGTTACTAATTATATAAACAAAATTTGAAACCTTAAGTAGAACGGTTTATAGATAAAACTGTTTTAAAGTTAAAATTCTGCCATCACCGAAACTACTGACGTAACCGACACGGATGGTGGAAGTCGCTCAGGCACGGAATTTAGAATGACAGTTCTACTGTTCAAATCCAGTTCTAACGTCCTCAAAAAATTTTTTTGTTAAATTTTCCTCAATCCTCATCCCTGGCTAAGCTTCCTTTCCAAAAAAATGCATTTAACATGGATATTAAACTCTACTAAAAATAGTAGGGTCATAAATCTAAACAGCCCTGCTAAAGCTTACAAGGAAAACATGGAATAGCTCATGCCAAAAATCCCCCTGAAATACTGCGTATGGACAAATCTACACTCCAGAAAGCAAACTTCAGAATATTTTCTGCCATAAAGAACTGCAATGTTCCCAAAATAAAGCATGAATTAAGAAGTATTTAGAAATTCAGACGACCATCCAGGACACGTAGCCTACAACAGCCAATGTAGGAGTAACTTGTACCTGACCTTGTAATGCTACGATGAAGGACTCGCATTATGAATGAAGTATACCTGCAGTTCACAATATTATGATTTGTTAAAATGTTAAATCCGTTAAAAGTTTTGTTATTCGCCACAAATTAAATTTCGTGAAATAAATGTTGCTCTATCAAGTTAAGTTAGCGAGAAAAAGAATAAAAAACACAGTATATTCTTAACTTTCTATAATAACTTTTAGGAGCGAACTATCCTGGATGTTAGAAAAATATAAGAAATATATAATGATTACTAAAGAAGACCAGTACTCTTTTGGATAAAGAAAGTGGCAAAAAAGTTATTGCCTTAGGAAATTACAGCTATGACATTTAAAAATACAAAACAAGAAAATTTAGGAAATTAAAGTAATGAAATTTTGTTTTCATGTTTTCAGAATACAAGAAAATACAAAGCATTAGTAATGGGAGTTTTAAATTGCCAATACAGGAGATTTGCACTACTCTTAGAGTTTCGAGCTTAATAATCTTTGATTTTAATTTAAAAATACTTTTCTAATTGTAAGCAGGAAAAGCACAACATTTATGTCAGCTAATGTATACACGCAGAAAGAAAACAGCAGAAGACTAATTACTACTTAGAAAAGAAATGCTAATAATTCACTTGTTGATATTTATAACACCGATCAGAACTTGTTGGAAAATTATAAGAGCAAAATGGGTATTGACATTAAGGGGAATAAAATCGTCACCAATAGATGCCCCATCTCATTCCTATACTACTATGCCTATCTTTAATATGGACAAAGCTCATAGCCAATTATTTATTGTGTTTCAAGAACCAATAGACAGTTCAAAAATATTAGAAAGATAATGTTATTGTAAAAGTCTCAAAATCCGACAAAATTAGGGATTGGAATAAGAAAATGCCGAATCATTCTTCGCAATATTGACTAATATTCATTGATCCTGTTTGTTTAGAAAACATAACACCCGGAAAGACAGCAGAGTTTTATCAAGTTCCTTCTGGTACATTTGAAAAAAATTCAACCCATTAATAGATATTTTACCGGTAATGGAAATAACTTTATCTGCGTTTATCTGAAATTCTGACAGCTAATAAGAACCTAAATTTGGACTTTTACAGAGGGGCAGTATTTTAAAATTGCAGTCTTCCATCCCTATCCTAAATTCGTTATCATTATTCATGAACATGATTAATTATTCTTGGTTTGCTATCAACTATGCAACAGAACGATAGCCATATGCGAATAGGATTAATGCTGCGTAGGCACACACGTTTGATGTGCATGGTGTGAAAATATTTGTTTTCAACTATTCTGTCCAACGCAGTCGCTTGTGCGATTCATTCTTGCATAATGAAATGCCTGTGGCCCGCGACAGCTGTGTAATAAAAATGTCATGACTCATCTTTATGTAAGGTATAAAAGCCATTACCTTGCTCATATGCAGCGATCTTGAATTAGAGTACGGAAGGCTCCTAAATAGTCAACTCCATATATGCACCATTGAGGACCTTAAAGCTGGATGGCAGGTAACATTTTAAGCATTGCTTTCTCGACTGTAAAAGTATCTGTATGCGAAGTTTCAGAGCAGGTTTCTGTATGAGCTGATCTATACTTCCCTTGTTAGCTAATCCGTGTTATTTTAACAGAGTAAGAAAACGCATGCAATTCTGATAATGCTTTTTTTTCTTACTTCTTCCGAAATTAAAACACTTCAATTTATAGATACCGGCGGTTCTTACAGGTACATCCAGGCTTACTATTGAATGTAAGAAAGCAATTGCTTCATGCCTGTCAACATTAGTAGTTAGGGCGATTTCTTGCATTCCTGAGCTACCAACATAATGGGTGACTCCATAGCAATGTGAAGAGCTTTGAAATTGTTAGAACAATACAAATACAATGCTAATTTTATTCAAAGTAATGGAGTATTTTTAATAATTATAATTCGAGAAACAAACGAAATATATGCACAAAATCGATTACAAAGCAGAATAGAAGAAATGTGAATTAAATGAACCTACTACACAATTATATAAGAAATGAAAAGTGAAGGGACAGAAAAAGATCAATGTAAAAAATCAAAAGAAGTGAATTTGCTTAGCATTCCCGGTAACTTATAATGTTTTTACTATAAGAAAATTGAAATATTAGCAATTTGGTCGACCTTAAATATTGTAGCAATAGTATAATAAAAAGCGTTAAACACTCACAGTAACAAAATTAAATGTCAATAATTAACCTAATAGTCATTAAATAATTTAAACATAACTTAGGCAAGGTATTTTGTCTTTTAATTTGTTTCAAAAGAACCCATAGTTGACCTGTATTTCTAATTCCGACAAGGACTATTTTTAAATACCATCAGAGAGAAGTAGTGTCAACCCTGATCTCGTTTCTGTCATTTTCATTTTCTTATGGGGTTTCTCCCAAGATGAGAGTGAGCTTAAATTTATTACATGCAGTGCCTGGAGCATTCAATGCGTGGTTTTTTATAACTCCCTTGTATATAGCATTTTTAATATTATACCTTTGATGACATTCTTGGGGGACCCCAAGTTCTGAAATTTTAAAAGCATTCTCTAAATGTTGCATTCTTAATGAGCCGATGAACCTATAGTCATTAGACGGTTTTAAATTGGCGAATTCATATCATAAAAATAATTCATTTCACTTCACGGATCAGAAATTGTACTTCGAAAAATGTATATTTAAATAAATAATTTTAATTTTACATTTAATTAACTTAATATACCATAAATATTTGCTATGGATAGGCATATAAATATGGAGATTAATGTAAGTGTAAAAAGTTAAATGACACAAATGTTAATATATTATCTTTTAATAAGCTTTAACATATTTTAAAATAGTTTTACTTTTAGATAAATGCTACATAAAATATATATACTAAGATTCCACAGACTAGAACCTTCTAGTTCTCGTTAGGCATTTTGCTTTTGTCGGATTAGGGAATCTCTTGAAGGGAATCAGTGAATAGAGCTCTCAGAAAGACACTTGGCCTAAATGGGATTCCAACATTCACCTCTGCATGTTTAAGTGGTTAAAAAGGTCATAAAGTAGTTCTTATAAAAAAATTCTAACACCCTATCACTAGAATCTATCATAAACCTTTAGTCACATTTTTAACAGTAGAGCATTTAATAATCAAAGTATCTAATCTTGTTCTTTTATACTGAACTAAATATCACATCTTTGTTGGAATACATTGAAGCTGCATAAATATTTTTATTTGATCCTCTTTATCTTTACAGAGTAAATACAGGCACAAAGTACAGAACATGGGATTGAGAGAGAAAATATATTAGTCGCTCTGAAAATTCTACAGAGACACTGGTGAGGACCGTAGCACTGTAGAACGTCCAACATGTCAATAAATGACTTTCGATAAGTTAAAACTATACCTAGTACCTATGAGTTTGTGAATTATTTAGGATTTGATCTCCTTTCTTTTATCGAAATAATAAACACATGCACAAAAGAACAAAAGAAAGTTAATACTTAAGGAGAATAAAGCTCATATTCAGATGCAAATATGAACTCTAGGCTCGATGACAACGCATACATATATATTAACCATTGGACGAAGTATTTACTGCTCCAAAAGAAAGATATGGTGAATGTAAGCCGGAATTTATTTTTCACTTAGCTGAACAAATTTCAAATGACATATCGCTCTTTGTACATGGGTTACAAATCGAATTTTATTTTTTCATCGTATTTTCCCATTTTAAACAGCTGTATTCTGCTTCCTTTCCTGCTAATATCCTAAACAAAATTTTATCAATAATTGTTGAATACCTAGGCCACCGTAAGATGTATCACTTTCATACTTTAAAGATATCTAATTGATAAACCATTTCTTCTCAAGCTATCGCTTTAGCAGCACTGATATATGCTATTATTAACGACAAACACATTGGCCACGATCTTATATCTGCAATGAACACAGCACTTTACAGAAATTCATAGATATCGTCTTTATGGTTCGATAATTTCTATTGCTATTATCATGTGCTTCTCTCTTTTATGCCTGCTATTAATCACATATATTAGAATATATGTAATAACTATCGCTGCAAGTGCTCCAGTTCCACAGTCTTGCTCTCTCTCTCTCTCTCTCTCTCTCTCTCTCTCTCTCATAGTCTACTAATTACATGAAACATTCTCAATATTGTTATCACTGCTATTAATATATATATATATATATATATATATATATAGTTTTATTAAGTTATGTAGTTTTTTCAGTATGGTCCTCTCTGGCGAGCAATGCCCTAGCATCACAAGGCCTACTTACAGTGTTGCAATATCTACATTAGATGCAAAATAATATTAGACGAAGGATGTTGACGACATATGGCTGATTTCAGTATGTGATTCTATTGATTCTAGGTAGTAGTGTAATTATCTAGAGCAATGTTTCAAACTATAGTTAACGAATCCACTGGGGGTTTCTCAAATTTGTCAACAATTTTCTACAATGGTGAATTTTGAAAATTTTAAATGTAATTACTTATTATTATTATTATTATTATTATTATTATTATTATTAAAATTTACGTCTAGAATTCTAACTAAAGTCACCGTGATTAGACATATTATTTTCAGTTCTTTGAAACTGCACTTCTGTTTAGATTTTTGTGACAGGGAGTCCTGTTAATAAAAAAAGAAGATGAAGAAGAATATCTAGATTATGGAAACGGAGATGCACTCCAAATGATGACATTTATATAAAGTCTTAAATCTCTTTCAATTTCTGTAGTTCCTGATTTCAAATCTCTGTGCCATCCAAACAACTCACCTCTTCATTTGAAACTCAAGGGAAGGATGCACTTTTCGTTTAATATGTTGAAACTACTTTTTAGAATTTTGTCACTGTTTCAATAATATAAAAAAATAATTCTCAGTGTCGGCTTTAGTTTAAAATGTATTAAATATATAAATGTAAGATTAATGATAGGGATATATACTGTTGCATTATATACCTAGTTATTTCCTACTTAATGGTTTAAATGCATTATTAATATATAATTATTCGAACTTATACAGTTTCAATACTTTAAGCAATGTTAGATCATTTTTGGAAGGAAGGTAGGCCTATTTAGAGTAACTACGGCAATTTTAGGCTAATTTAAGATCGTTGAATATTTTGTATATTAATAAGGGACTTGTCCAGTTCAGATCTTTATGAAAGGGTTCGCAAGTTATAAGTTTGGGCCGCTGAACTAGAGGGCCTACAAAAATAATTCTGATCTCTTCTGCCAAATATTTTTACAAGTACTGTGCCCCAGCATATGTGAATATTTAGCTAAACCGATTCAGCACCATCTTTGCTGTACATGAATTCAGCAAAAGAGTGTTTTTCCAAAAATACTTAAGACCATCTTTGACACGGAGATCTATTTCGAAGTACATGCTACACAGAATTGTGCGCCTGTTTGGTATTTGTTCACTCATAGACACCAGCAAACTATCAATATTCAGCCTGTGCATGAAGACTGAAAGACATCTTTATTTACAGGTAATTGATATAAGAAGCTACAAGGCCTATCAAGTTTGTACAAAAATATTACACAAATATATCTTATATAAGAATTATATAGAATTGAGGATTTGTGCTTTTTAAGATTTTAATTTTATATTGTTCTATATTAATAGCAACCTATGTACTTGTACACGGATTGGTGATCTTATAATGACCCTTTTTAAAACAATGGATTGACAATTATTCTTAATGGTGTCTCTACATATATTACTCATTTTACCAAGGATTATAAGCTCAAAAAATTGTATCTATTCAATATAATTTATGATATTTTTTGAAAACGTTTACTCTTACGTGTTCTAAAGTTAGCCACGAATAATTTAAATAAATCAAAACTTTTCAAGTTGTTTTAGTTTTAATCACCTTATTTTTAATTTTAGGACAAACAAGTTTTAATTTTTTAAACATCGAAACTGTTTTATATTATAGATCTTTAAGATATTTCTTTTTCAACACAGAGTTTGAATCGTAATGATGATAATGGTTTTAGGTCACACAACATCCGAGCAGAGAAATTTGTATCATCTATGTCTTATTAACAAAACCAAATAACGCCACGTCACGCTTTCTCGGTTTAAGCGTGACTGGAACTCTCCGTAGTTAATGCTTCCATTAATGAGATGATGAGACTGCGATCCTTACAGAATTTTTTTGATGTTTGGAGCATCGTGGTGAGCTTAAGTCATGCTGTAAGTAGTTTTCAAACTCCATATGTTATTATGAAAGAAAAAAATTGGAAGTAAATCCCGTTTCTTTTTGGTTCAACTATACATGTGATTGAAATTCATTGTATTTTGATTTATTTACGTATTTTCATAATGCTCGATTTTAATAAATTTATGTTTAGTCTATATTTTGGAAGACCGTAAAGTCAGATTTGTGGTCTACATACCCTATTTGAGAAAGACTGTGCTATGGCATTCTATGTTTTTTTTTTTTCTCTCTTTTGAGCCCATTTTACAAATGACATCAAAACCCCGTATATGAAAAATATACTAGAGATGATTGTAAACAAGAGGAAACGTGCAAGCAAACTGTTCATGTGTAAAAACAAAGAATAAGAAACAATTCTTTCAGCCACTAAAAGTGAATTATTTTCTTTAACATTTGTACTTTATAAGAAGTTCTCTGAAAGTTCCTCCAATTCTAGAAAAGCAAGCATATTCCGGAAAAGTTTCAATAAACTATACGAAGGCTGAAGATATCAAAAAAATTCAGCAGTACATTTCAAATGAATTTATGACGTATTTCATTTCTATTGTTCTTTCTAATTTCATGTATTGAGAACTTATTTCCGTAATTTGATATCTGTGCATTTTAAGGTGCAATATTGATCATAAATGTAGTAGTTCGTGAACATTTCCCAATTGGTATTTCATAGAATATTCCAAACTCTCACAATTAAAAGTGCAATACATTTATTCCTGTAATCTGATCCTAGTGTTACCATAAATACTGTTCAAAGGTTTTAATTAAGTAATTATAATTTTTCATTCGTTTTTCATATGTTGTTCTCTCATCAATTCCAAACGTTTGGTACCAATAGTATGACCCTATTTAGCCGCCAAATTCTTTCTCGCCACAGCAAGCACTACCTTCGTTCCAACTCCAAGAATCGCTTGAGACTTTCAACATTACGCGCCTTTTCTTACAGTAAATATCCTGCCTCTTTGGTACGTTTCTGTAAAGTCAAATATGAGTGGAGTTTGCCTTGTGGGCTAGCGGTGAATCTTGCTGGAAATTCTAAAGACTATTTTTGAATAAAGTTGTTCAGATTCTTCACCACAGGTTCCAGCAACTTTATTTCTTAGTTTGGCGGTTATCTTTAATCTCTTTTGACAAAAACGCAAATTGGTGAAATCCTCATTACTGATTAATGGTTCTCTGGATCTACAACACCCTCTCATATGTCTCGTGAAGTCGAGACATACACTATGTCGTTTTGAAGGCTGTTTTTTTTTTTTTTTTTTCAATATTTAATACTTTCTTAAAGTATTAAAATGGTAATGTGGGGCTTTAAATTAATTGTTTAGATTAAGCATTAGGTTAATAATTGAGATCTCAGGGGTAAAAAGTGTATCATCTCTCCGATGATAGTTTTCCGCTGGCATATTTTTACCACGGCTGTTGAGACTCTGCTGCTGGATACTTTTATGGTCCTGTATCCATAGGGGAAGGAGTCTTGGAGATTGATAAGATTTCTCCTTATAGGACATGAAACACAATTTATTGTTCTATTCCACCTAAAAATGTGCCGCAGTTATTTCCTAGAGAATATGTGCCACTTTCGCACTAACTATGGCGATCACTGACATTAACGCACTTTATTAACGCTTAAAACTGTGATCCTGAAGTTCACTAAACTCAACTAAATTTGAGACGTAATTGCCTTTTCCTCACTGATAATTTTTCACTAATGATACTCTTCGACTGAACTGAACTAAACTGATAGTCGGATTGGACTCTCTTTGCACTGAAATGATTTGAATTAAAATGAGAATATCTTTCCACTACTAATGCCCTACTGACTCGAACTGAACGGAAAACGAATGTGGTTCGACGTCCCTAGGCAGCAAAACTGTAAGACTGAATAAACATGTCATTCTGCCGGTCTCACGAAGCTATCCTTCTTCTTTGAAATATGCTTTTTGAAAAAACTAGAATATTTTATCCCATCTTCTCATCTCTATTGGGTAATCTGTTCTCTCCATTTCTTTCTGCTATATTATTGGTCAGATGACTTACGTGAATTCTTACATGTAACCCACATACGTATTACATGGAACCGTTAGGATCTCCCTTCCAGAGGCTATTAGCCTGTCTTTTCACCCCCGTAGTCGTCATATTCTTTATTACATCTTCCTTGCCTAACTAAATAACAGCAAAGCTTTCAGACAATATTACAAAGAAACATCACTACAATAGGGAACAGAAATTCCCAGGTAAGACTGATAGCTAGGGGTAGCTTTCTGTACTCTGGCAAGAAAATAACAATACAGAGAATAATCCAACACTTGCACAGAAAATAAAGTGGCATTACACTCATGACTATAATAGGAAAATTACACAAAATTAATAACTATAATCACTCTAATTAAATTTGCGGGTGGCAGCTTATAAACACTGTCTCAGTTGCTAGCGTTAACACTGTACCTGTAGCTTGCATCTCAAAAATCTCTGCTGCAATTAAAAATGCCAGTACTGCAATGAAAAGCAATCAGCCCAAGGACGCGTCTAAGTGCCTGGACTTGGATCTCCTGAGTGTGTTACTCTCAGGAGCCACCACAAAAGCAGTGCTTTGGTAACAGCTACGATACTCACATAGTGTGTCTAACGTACCAATCTCATTGAACTTGGTGTCAGGTTTTTAAGGATCTGGAAAATCTCACAGCTGAACATTTTCTTAATCTACCAATTCCACGCTTAAACCCCATGTAATGTACTCTCCTTGTTTCACCTGAACACAACAATGAAGAATAATGGTGTCTAGTAGCAACTATTTGATCCCGAAAACACATGTTACAATTCTTTTAAAAATTTGTAACAGTTTCCATGACTATGTATGCCATCAAATGGTGTAAGTCAAAGAAGGTCCCCAATGAGTTCGAACGCCACTGGTTGGTTTTAAAAAATGCACCAAAGTAACGAAATTGCTAGTAGTTTTCTCTAAATGAAATACAATTGCAAATAACTTGTTCTGCAGTATGAATCATCTGTGGAAGACGGCAGAAAGAAAGGGGAGACGTCGTGTAGCGTTGTACTCATAAGGCAGATCGATTTGAATGGGCTACCGAGGGAAGGCAAAACGGTCTAAGAAGACATGCGGCGCTGAACTAAAGGGGCGAGAGGAGAGATATATCATCACCCGAAAATAGGGAGAGAAAGTAATCGCGTTTTCTCTACTATCCTTCAAGAAAAATCCAAACTTTTCGGCAAAGTACAAATGGTCCTATACCTTTCGGACCTCTTCACTCCCTTTGCTGAAACCTACTGAGAATATCATTTTAAGCATAAGAAGTAACACACGGAGATGATGCTGTAGCTATTTCAATTATTAATAGTTTAATTGCCGATTTTTTTTTATTTTAGACGAATAAATTTTTAGAGTACCTAAAGCAACTCTGTATAGACACAATACTATGGACAGCCACGAGTGGCCGAGGTCGTTAGGACAAGGACACGTGAACGGGAGGTCTGGGGTTCGAATCCCGCCAGGACCGTTCTTCTTGACTGAGTTTTTTTTCCAGTTTTTCCTCAGTCTTCATAGCAGGCAAATGCCGGGGAGGTACCTAAACTTAGGCCTAAGCGCTTCCTTCCTTAAAAAAATCATTTCACAATATATAATTTCATTTCATATATCATCAGTGTCCACCGCCTGTGGTGCCTCAGTAGCAAAAACGGGCTTTAAACACTACTCAAAAAAAAAAAAACACTGCTATGGCATTTTAAATTAAATCTACCGCCTTGATCTAGCCGAAGTATTTATTGTTCTCATGCGGAGAACCCGTATACACTTAAGTTGGTTTTCTGGTATATCTTTACAGGGGTTTTCCATCAATTTCTTAAGTTTTTGACTTAAGTTTTATGGGATGTTCATGCCTTATAATCCTCTAAGGTCATTCGGCAAACTATCAACTATAATTTGGTAAAATAGATCTCGAGATTGCGACATTGTCCATTTCTAAGGGTATCTACATCAAGAAATACTTGCTGGCTGCTATTGTCACTCAGCAGTTGTACTGTTGCTCATAGAAAAGGGTATTTAAATACAAAACGAACGAATTTACAGATTTTATCTTATTTGGAGGGAAGCAAGTTTTTTCAGAAGACAATTTTTTGGATTTATACTTCTTTCTCCTACAAATAATTTTATTATTTGTTTTAAGTACAATCGTATACTTTTTTCAGCAGGGTATTAGTTATTTATTTCTCATTTTCGAGTGCCTATAAAATATTTATACAAGGTTTATCCTTGGTTTTTTTGTATCTTAATGTAATAGGATTGAATGCTTAGAAAAAGAAACGAGGTAAATTTTTAAAAAAATAGTATTTTATATGAATTCACTTTCTTAGTTTATATCATACTCTAGGACTAATCCACAACTTTAGCTGAAAACTGTAACGTTTTACTTAAGTTATTAAAATGCCCGCCCTTCATATCCAGTGTTCCTAAATTCAGTATTCCAACTTATAGAGATAATTGAAAAAATTAAAAAAAAGAAAAAAAAAAAGAGAAAGCTTCTTGTTAGTTGACTATAAATTTAAATTAATATTAGGAGCATGGTTAATTTAAGAAAACAAATTAAGAATTGTAGGAGTAATTGAGGGTACAATAGATTACACTACATTAATTGATTATGGCAATCGTTCAAAATCACTAATCTGTTAAACATGTTATAACCTCTCGACTGCAAAATTTATATACATTCCTTGCCTCAGTCTCATGTGATATCCACACGATGGTGCACCTCCTTGCTTTTCATCGCAGTTTGACAGCGGATTGGTAAAGAATGGATAGGATGTTGCCATTACTTGGCCTGCTGGTGCTCCCGACTTCATCCTACTTTAATACACCTTGGTATATATATCAATAACTGGAAAAGCAGAAAAGGATAAAGCACTAAGAAAAAGTTACAGATTAGTAACCGCTATATATCGAACTGCTTGAGTTCTTCTATGGCAAGAAGATCGAGATATAATGATTAGTAATCTGTGACTTTTTCTTAATGTTTTACACTTTTCTGCTTTTCTAGTTATTGTTATTTAAGTTATATTGTTAATAGCGTTACATTATTTTCATTTAAATTATATATGTGGCACTTATTCGGCTTGGTACACGAGACGACAATTGATTCAGAGTAGCATGCATGAAATTGCTACTCTGTGCGCACAAATGCTTGGAATCACATCGTTGTAGTGCGTATATTAAAATGATAGGTCGTACTTTCGGTCAGTTGTTTTATTCTCAATTAACACCTAAAAACTATTACTCAATTCACTCAATTTTATGTCTATGTTTATTTAACAAAAACTTGTTTAGCTGTTTTATACTGTTCCTAAAAGCTTTAGCATTGAATATAGGAACACCCGGTATTTGTTAGCACGAGTGCTCAAAATAACCGTATCTTGAAAGTGGCTTTTAAAACTATTCATTTGGAAGTGTAATAATTACTAATAAGTTTATTTTTCGTTTTTTTGGCCTTCATTAAGCAAATTACTTATAAAACTTTAAAAATTTAGCAGTACTAAAATTAAAATAAATTAATAAGTTACATAAATAGGAATGACTTTCATTTCTAGCCAAGATAAAATAAGACTCGGAGGCCAACTAGATGCAGAAGGATCAAGGTTGAGATAAGTGCAGTCGTAAATCGAAGCGGCATGGACAATTGTATTCAGGAGAAAAAAGATTGCAATACTAAACATCTGATCTTTTAGTAAAGGATGTTACCTCAGCAAAGTTGTTCAAAGTTTTCAAGAAACTTAGGCGAACACTGAAATGAAGAAATGAGCAAACTAATAAATCTTCCCCCCATCTGCGTTTCAAAGGGAACTAAATAACCGTTAAGATAAAATAAGGTTTAAAAAGAGCAATCTGGTGGGATTCAAGTTCGCTTCGGCAAGTTCTCCTATTCTAAATGACGATGCTGTTAAATACATAAACAAGTTGTTTTTTCAAGCGAAACAGACACTCCATCAACAGCGAGGAATTTGAGCGGTCGGTCTCCCTGCCAAAAAGCGACATTAGTAAGTAATGACACACTTCCATGTGGTTTAATTTCTTTTTATCTCTGTTTAATGGCATTGACCTCATCTTTTATTGCATCGTTCAAACACTTCCCGTAAAGCACACACACACAACATCTGAGGGGGTTTTTACTGCGGCACGCGGCTGCTTGGCGCGCACGGTGCAACGTAGCAGAGGCATCAATGAAACGGCGCGCGCCACCCGCAAGAAGAGAGGGGTCAGACACCATATGTTAATGTTGTGTTCCAGGGTCAACAGTATTTACTTGGGATGTCTGTGAGCCCCGTGTGAGATATGCATACTGTTCACTCTTATTCTTCCCTACATATAGTTTCGTCTTAGTAGTTAGTTTCTTCTTCTTCTTCTTCTTCTTCTTCTTCTTCTTCTTCTTCTTCTTCTTCTCCTCCTCCTCCTCCTCCTTCTCCTCCTCCTCCTCCTCCTCCTCCTCGTAACTACTCAATAGTTTTCATTTCGTTCTGTATTTCCATTCCCCTCTATTACTCTGTATTGTTTCTGTTCTTTTTCTCCTACTTCTCCTTCTTCACCCTCTCCTCTTGAAACAATTCCTCAGCTATTTTTATTTTCGTTTTCCTCCTTTTAATCTGTTATTTATTTTCTTTCCTGTTTTTCCCTCTTATTCTTCCCCCTCCTTTTTCTTATATCGTGTATTACTTTTTCTCTTTTTATCCCTTTTTTATTTGTTTCTATTCCTCATTTTCATTTTTACTTCAATCTTCATTTTTCTATTCACATGTTCCGATAATTTTTTTTTTTCATTTCCTCTTTTTCGTTCATTCTTCTGCCTATCTTTCTTCTCCATCCTGTTTACCTTTCTTTTGTACATTTGATTTTTAAGCTCCTTATTTTCATTCTCTTCTTATGCTTTATGTTTTTTCTTTCCCTACCATTTCCTCGTTCCCGCATTTTCTTCTCATTCTCCTCTTTTCCAAGCTCTATCTGGTGTGAAGTTTTTACATTTGCTAGTAGTAGCTATATTAGATTTTGGATAATAGTCTCTGAAAGCTGTTAGAAGAGACTAAAAAGAGACTTGAAACTTAGACAATTTATTAAAAAAATGTCTTTTCATGAAAAATATTAAATTTAACCACGACAAACGTGTTAGTAACACTGAAATAGCTAACCCTTTGTAAGGCAGCGAACGAATATCCTGCTCCTTGGTTCACCGAATCTGTTAACATGTACCCCAATACATACACTACCCCAGTGCTCATATCAAGGAACAAAGTAGTGTTGGGTATAACAAATAAGCAGGAGTAAATTTAGGCAGATTTAACGGAAAAAATTATATGGACTATTCTTCATCATCTGCGCTCTTCTTTTTAACATGTTCTTGGCACAAATTTTATCAATTACTTTATGTAATAATAATAATAATAATAATTATTATTATTATTATTATTATTATTATTATTATTATTTTATTTTCTGATTCACGTTCCTATTTTATATTTTTTATGCTTGTCGCCTTATTTTTTATGTTTCTTAAGGCAATTTTGTTATAGATAACAAATAGATGTAGACATAGATTGTTTATTACATGTGTCGAACCACAAATAATTAACAGGTCTAATGCAGCATCTTCGACAGTCGGATAATCTGATAGCAGTAGCTAGACAGCTTTGAAGAAACAAAAGATTAGATGACGTAATATCTTTCCTCTTTGTCTTCCAATACCAATGCGTCCTCAGCGTACGAAAGAAAGGAGGCTGTTTTAACAAAGTCAGGATGGAGATTGCAAAGAAAGGGTAGTACCACTTGTCTCACACCCTTCCACCCCAGTCTCCTCCCCAGGAATCTCATATAAAATTCAAAGTGAACATTGCTTCACTTGAGGAGGCATTGTTGCCAGTTTCTCACTTAACTGAACGTATCTCTTAAAGTCAGCCTTCGATGCCTGCTTGCGTGACAGCCGTCGATGGAAGCGTGCATAAGTTATCAGTTTGTGAACGAAATGATGTGTAACCTTGAGATGTCGCGGTGTTGAGCAACAGGAAAACACTTCAGTGCTGTAAAGTATCGACAAACAAGATATTTAATCGGTTGTTATGGTTTAACACTTTAGGAGATGTACCTGCAATATTATTATTTCCTGCAATTTATTATTTTACTTAAGACTGTCCCAAAGTTCAACCTCCCTCTCTTTTACGACCCCATCCTTCAAACCCTTACTTGCCACATTCTTTACTTATTTCTTTCTTCTTTTCTATGTGACACGCATCTCACTATCATTTTCGGTATAGATTATAATTAGACTAAACTATATTAATTATATTTATTCAATCTATAATGATAAGCTTTTTAACTTCAGTAATATCCCTAATAATATCGTTTCTGCTTTTTTCTATTATTATATGAACGTTTTATCAAGCTTCATCCTCATGATTAATAACTGCTTTGTTTTCCTTGTCCATTTCAAATCTCAGTTTTCTCCCCACATAGTTAAACATATTGCACATCCAGATAGGGAACATTATTTTTCCCAGCATACCCTAAATGATGTTGTAATTGATTCTTGATGTTAGCCAACAGAGCTCTTTTTAAGCCCAAAGGTAAATGCTTGGTATAATTTTTCTTTACCATAGCCATTGAAAAATCAATAAGAATGACAAATGTTACAAGAAGGTGGTTATGTAATTATGGCCATTTATTAGCAAATGAGGAAAGGAGATGGCACAGGAAGGCGACTGCAACGATTTTGCGTGATGAGTAGTTAATAGATGTGGATGAGAGATACAGCTAAAGAAAAGTATGAAATTTATAATATATTGCTTTTACCAGATTTTTTACAGTCATATGACCTAGGAGAAGATGGCTCTAGCGGCTTATAGATATTTGCTACTCCGTTAAGTTTGTGTGCACTCTTGCTCTGCTAGAAACCTTGCCTTCCTCTCGAATCTTCGAGACCCTTCTCTCACCGCTTAGCAGCGCCTTAGTTTCTCTCCACTCCTTTTATTTGACGTTCTACTTGAAGACTGGTTCCAATTGGCATATATATACACACACACACTTCTTGTGAACCTTTGAACTTCGGGCTTGTTTTTTGTTCTTTTCGAGGAGGCTATCGTCTGGTTGGGCGGAAAGCGTGTTCCATTGCTTTGAGACGATTTCCTCCAGCAAGGCTTACGCACAAATGTCTTCTTTCACTTAATTAATTTCTATATTGAGAGCAGTTTTCTGAGTAATTAATTAGTTGTGTATTTTATGTACATTTTCTTGTTTTGCAATTATCTTTTAATTGGCCTGCAGGCAGTTTTTATTATATTTATGTGTGGATTTTTAGTCTGTTTACATTTATTATGTTCTGTTTTGTACATATTTTCTAAATGAGTTCTTCCACCATGGTTTCGCTATATGGGCAGATTTGTGAAAGATTTTTGTATTAAATAATCATTGTTAACGGAGCGGTTATTTTGAGTCCTTTATATCAGCTGTAACCTTAACATTACATTAAATGACATTTGAAGTGATGGGCTGACCACCTTCTTACATCTGGGGCTAGGTGTAACAATTTAAATGGTTCATTTAGTCCGTCAGGACTCAGAACAGGCCTTAGGCCTAATAACTGTAAGGGGAAAACAATATAAGCCGTGATATTACAATTAAATTAATATTCATTCATTTTTAATTTTAATAAAGAATATATTATTTAATTGCATATTTTGGAATAATAAATGTTTGATTTATGTACAAATGATTTACCTTGAAGTTGAAAATCAATGATGTTCTATTTAATTGTTATTACAATTAATGATTGTTAAATTCTATTATAATAAATACCATATTTAGCGCTTCAATTTCTCTAACAATCTTTATATTTCAAATCAATCATTCAGCCACATGAGCTATTCATATTCTATGTACTAGCTTCCTTGTCGGATTCCTTCCCCTTTGAAGGGTTTGTCCAAGGGCATCCCTCGCAGGCGAGTGAGGTAACCATTTCGATCCATGGAACCTCTAAATTATTGGCCCAGCACGCTTCCCTACAGGCTAATTCTTTTTCAAAACATGATGTAAACTTCATTTATTACATCATTTTAAAACTCAGCAATGTGCAATGTATCGTTTTACGTAGTAGTAGTAGTGGTAGTGGTAGTGGTAGTGGTAGTAGTAGTGGTAGTGATAGTGATAGTGGTAGTGGTAGTGGTAGTAGTAGTAGTAGTGGTAGTAGTAGTGGTAGTGGTAGTGATAGTGGTAGTGGTAGTAGTAGTAGTAGTAGTGGTGGTGGTAGTAGTAGTGGTAGTAGTAGTAGTAGTAGTAGTAGTAGTAGTAGTAGTAGTAGTAGTAGTAGTAGTAGTAGTAGTAGTAGTAAGTAGTAGTACCATGCAAGTATGCAAGTTCGATACACTATTAGAAAGGGGAAAAATAAAAATTTAAAGAAATGATGATGATGATAATAATAATAATAATAATAATAATAATAATAATAACAATAACATTTTAAAAGTAGGAAGAAGATTATTTGGAAACAACTTATATATTATTTAAAATTACACTAGTTAATGCTTTCTAAACAGAAATTAAACTAGCTTCAGTAGCTTTGGCTAGGAAAATGCTCTAGTTAGTGTGATCCGCAAGACAAAATGTGACATAGTGCCTTCAGTTGTCGTGATTTGCTTTGCAACCATGAGTACTCCTTAGAAAACCCATGCAATTGAGATGTCACAAATGCCTGCATTGCTAATTCTCACCGGATTATTGATGCTCAGCCTTTCCTTGTTGCATATTAAAAATAAAATTTTACAAACGGATTTCTCAGGTGTTTCATTTACGTTTAAGTGTACGGTTCATAATATAATTCTAGTATATACATATAACGAGCTTTTTGTAGCTGATTTCAGTACTTAATAATCTGATATGCACTTGAAACTAAGTGTAGAGTAGTATAGAGTTTTTATTTTATAATCTTTCAACAATTGTACTTTTACCCTCCCCTTCTCCGCCTTAGTAACATAATGGTAATTATAAGTATATTAACGAATATTTAATTAGGGTTATATTTGAGAGATAAGACTATCATGGATTTTCGGTTGATCGGAGTAAAGCCACAATAAACAAGGTTAGCACTTTTTTTTTATTTGTCAGTTTCTTTTCTCTTATATAAAATATTTCCTCTGCTCTAGACTCGAATCTCAACTTAGCTAAGGGGTTATTCTTTATTACTTCGATAGTCAAGTATAAATGCGTTTGTGCCGTGAGGCAGAAGAGCTTGGGGGGGGGGAGAAATACTTTGCCATATCGTCAGTTGCCTTCGGTCCGACGATATCACATCACGTGTCCTACACAAGGTCATCAACAGAAATGTGGCAACACAGCTTCTCCCGGTGCTGCACTTCTCTTTCCATGTAATCTACTTCTCGTGAACGACACGCGTTTCAGAAACACGTAATAAACGTCTGTGAGGAACTTACGTCACGCTGTTGCAGTGGATTTTCTTTCAAAAGGACAAGGTAACAGAAAACCCTTATGAAAAGGGGGGGGACAAGGAATAATATCTGGCAAACATTTGAGAACTCACCACCAATGCATCTCATATGATATAAATAAAATAAAATATAATATAAATACAATGTTTGTGGATCAATATGAGTGCATGTAAATGTGCTAGTATTAGAAGAATGCAGAAGGCGATTGATTCTTAAAATCAGGCATACAGATTCAAGCAGCCTCAAGTAAAACTCCAAAATTCAAATGATGAGTTAAGAAGCTTATTAAAGCTTAAGAAGGAGCATAAAAATTTTTATAGCGTCGATATGATGATGCATTCATTAGGATAAATGCAAACAGAGCTGAGGGCATTTCTCATCGATCATTTCCACCGAGATTGTCTAATCACTCTCCCGGAATACAAGTGTTTTGAAAAAAAAAAGTATTTATTTATTTATTTATTTTAATTTAAAAATGCGAAAATAAAATTTTGTCAATACATTATTGATTGATTTATTTATGGAGGCCTATTAACAGCTCAGGTCATCAGCGTCCCATTCAATTCAGGGCATGAAACGGCCGACAAAGTAGCTCAGAGGCCTCTCCTTTCAGGCTTAAGATTCTTTTTCGTGCCGTAAATCTATGACATGGGTTTACTTCCCATTGGTATTAACCCTAGATCACTTACAGGGGTGCTACAGTTTAGTTGGTAAAAGTGATGTATTGGCACACCTGCCTCATGCTTCCATGCATTTTCAGTAATGAGGTAGACATTGTTGCAGAAAGTAGTGTTTGTTGATTCTCATTTCCATTTAAATAATTATTGAAGGTATTTATGATTATCGGGTTCTATAGCAACCCTGTATGCATTACTGTTTATGATTTTCGTTTACGCGTGAAGAGTATTTTTTTTTTTTTTTTTTTTTTAATATTGTCAAGAGAGTAATAGTAATGGAGAAAACAGTGATAATGAGGACGATAACTTGGAAGTGGAATCTGATATTGCTAATGAACAAAGTGATAACCTTATCAGAAGAAAGTGATAACGCGTGGGACATTCGTGCAAATGTAATAATGAGTAAAAAGACTCGAAGACGTCGTAATCCAGTTCGAAAGACTATTTGTATTCCTTCCTTATATGCAAATAATGCTACAACTGAATGTTACTTTGATGACAAACAAATGTTATTCGCCCAATAAAGGAAAATCTGTTATTGTATTGTCCACAATGCACTATGGAAAAGACATAAATGAAGTAACAAATTTACCAGAGTTGATAAAACTTTTACAGTGAAACTAACGGAGGAGTCGACGCATTTGATAAGATGGTTCATACCTATTCTATTTCTCGAAAGACCCGAAAATGGTCTCTATGGTTCTTCTATGGAATCCTAGAACTGGCTGGAGTCAATTCCATGGCTCTATTCCAGACAGCAAATAAGAAAACCCGCACAAACTGTTGGGCAGTAAACCATATATGGCACAGAAACTGCAGAACAAGAATATACCTCGTGAACTAAGAGCTACAATTAAGAGAGTGGCGAGCATACCTGAGGATGAAGACGAGGGCTGCATTCCGAATATAAAACCTAAACAAAGAAGGTGTTCTGTTTGCCCAAGACCTAAAGAATCGAAAGACAAAAGAGGCGAACTCCTCAGTCCCGAACGGGAGATGGCGGAATAGGTAATTTTCTCTGTTTGCACGGTCGCTTGTAATTCTGTAAATGTTGCATGTATTATTTTTTTGTTAAAAGTAATATAACCCATTCCTCCATAACTTTCTGGCTGCAATATGTTGTTCCTTATTACAAAAATGAGTTTTTCACTTTTTACCACGCGTTGCCTTATTGGAATTCGCGATTAATTCATATATAGACTCGGACACTAACCTTAATGCTAACCTCGAGTAAATCCTAGAAACTGGTGGACACAGTAGTTTGGTTCGACTCGGCCTGACGGCCTACGCTCGCCTCTTTTTCATAAATATAAGGGTAAATCACTGTAACGGTGGTAAATTTACTTGATTCCAGCATGGGGAAAAAAAGAAGGTGAGGATTCGAAACCACTGCCTTCACAACTATAGCATTTTTGAGCTATCATGCCATTGTGAGCCTTATTATCTAACTATATCTGTGGAAGTTGCACTACCTTCGGCTTCCTCCGCTATCGCTCGGGAATGCAGATCTAGCCGCTCCAGAATTTCTCTACGGGTAAGGATAAAAGTAACAGGTACCGCAATCACCATCGCACAGATGAAGAAACGTTAAGGAGTTTCAATTATATTCCCGAGGATTAATCGGATAACGCTCCAGATATAGACAGTATGATACAGAAGCATTGTAACGAATGAGATGAAGATTACCACTGCAAATATTTAGAAGAAAGACAGTGAAAAACGCTTCGTATGACAATCAAGCTATGACTATAAATAATATATATATATATATATATATATATATATACTTCAAATTGTGATTACCATACACGGATAGATTTATCTGTCGTTGGATCCTTCCCATTGTGCTATAGGTCAAATGGAGATTCAACACATAAAATGCCTTCCCATTGCAGTGGTCAATCTTTTCACAAAACACCATTTGGTGATCAACAAATTAAATTACGTTCATAAATAACATTATAAATACAAATTCTCAAAGTTTTTTTTTTTGTGCTGGTGTGCAAGATGCATTCAACAAAAGTCATTATTAAGAAAGTACTGGTTTTTAAAGCCCCGAATGTACTTTTTATTAACCGTGTATATTATAAGAGATGAATGCTGGAATTGAGTGGTTAAAACACACACACACACAGATATATATATATATATATATATATATATATATATAGATATATATATATATATATACCGAGAGTGCCAAAATGTAGACAGGTAAATGAACAATGAACAAATGAAGCCAAGATTATCGTATGATGTTCTGCAAACAGATTGACTGACCTTACGTTATGCTAGCGTTGCTACGTGACAGGTAAATTAGCAGTGAACAAATGAAGCCAAGATTATCGTATGATGATCTAGAAACATATGTGACTCACATTACGTTATGCTAGCGTTGCTACAACAAAATGGAGTCAAGATTATCGTTTGAACAGCGGAAAGCAATTTTGAAGTGACATTGATAAACCGAGAATGTTGTTGAAGTTCAGAGGCAATGGAGACGTGTGTACAGAACAGAACCGCCAAAGCGAGTGATAATTGCACACATTCGAGACAAATTTGAGACGCATGGTACCGTATGCGATGTTCTCAAGGGCAGATCTGGAAGACCTCGCACAGTAACAAGCCCCGCGCACTGGAACCAAGGCACTATCCAAGGCACTGTATAGGACGAAGAGGTCCAACTGAGTTTCCACCGCGTTCTCCGGATCTAACTCCGTTGGACTTCTACCTATGGGGAACTCTTAAAGATGTTATATACCGCAGAAAACCAGCTATACTGACAGCACTTCGGGAAGAAATTGAAACCGCATGTGCTGCAATCGCTGAGGACACTTTCGCAAGTGTTGTTCAATCAGTAGTTCAACGTACTCAGAAGTGTGTCGACCCCAATGGTGGGCATTTTGAGCAAATGTTGTAACTGTATAAGTCTAAGATGATTAGTGCTCATCATTTTCTGTTTGTGTGAATCCAATTAGTTTTTTCTTTGCTTGAAATTTGGCACCCGCTGTGTGTGTGTGTGTGTGTGTGTGTGTGTGTGTGTGTGTGTGTGTGTGTGAGTGTGTATTTGATAAAATACGCTAAACAGTTTACTTATCTTTCATATTTTAATTGTTTTATAATTCGATTAAGGCGAGATAACATAACATTTTTAGTTAGGTCTTTAATACTTCTATCTTAGTGTCGGTCTAAGGTTGTCGGGAACGTTTATTAATTAAAGCCACTGGCACTCTCTGCCTATTAGCTTTGATTCCTTTAGAACAAATCAAGAAGCTCTGCACGTTAATCGGGTTAACTAAGCTAATTATTGCACTCTTAATTTTAAAACATTCTTTTCAATATTTTTGCAAGATCGACATTTTTAACACGAATAGTAGTCCACGAAGTAGTAGTTTAGTATTGACAATATGTGATCTCTTTTGGGTGATACCCGCCAGCAAAAGTGGAGCTCTGCCCCAGAATGACAATTCTCCTTCACCCCTCCTCAATGCACACCGTCCACTTCCCCTTTGCATCTCTCCCCAACAACTGACGTCGAGCCCAGAAGATAATGCAAGTGCCATCTATCGTTGAAACTAACAACCTAACTTGCTATACATTAGTACGGAGCAGCTGTTCCGCAGGTTGGAAAAAAGAACAGAAGGAAACAAAACCCGGATCAAGAGATAAGGGAAACGAATGGCTGCCTGCGATTATGAAGGAAGTCACGAATACAAATAAACGTATTATACAACAGTGTTCGTGCACGGTCGCAGCAAATGAAAACCTCTGTCGGCTGGAACTGACCTTTCATTTTCTTATTTGCTGACTACACTACTTGGCCTTTGAAACTCTTGTGTGCTGACAAAGCAGTGTTGAAGAACAGACTGGCAGAGCATTTGGATCCAAAAATTTGGAGTGTGGTATGGACAGATCCACAAACAGTTGTGATATTCGTAAAAGATGGTCCATATCACGTTTAGCAGGGATGCGTCTTTGAAACTCTCTGTGGACAACAAGCTCGTGATTTTTTCAATAAAACTGACAATTTTACAGGTAATTTCATTCACGTATCAACTCAAGATTCGAAACAGAGTTTGTATGTAATTGAACTACTTAAACACAGCCATCATTACTATCAGGTGAGTGATGCAGCGTCTAACTGCATTATTAAATCAAACTCTGTCACACAAAAACAGGATTTGCTGCATTAATTGTTGTTAATAAGATAACTGTTTTATTATTGTAATTTAAGTTAGCAAGGATGCATGTAAATTCTCTACGAGTACTCCAATTTGTAAATTATCTTTGGTACTCAAAATACATACTCGTGTCAAAGAGGTTCTTTTCCTACCCCAAAAGGAGAGGCTACTGGATTAATTGAGGACAGTGGCAGCGCTTGACCCTAATAAAGATTCTTCTTATTATTTTTCTTACTTGGAGGTTAGTTTCGTGCTTTTCTGACTTTTACTATTGTCACAAAGCTATTGACGGCATTTCATTTTTAGCTATGTTGTTTAATGCCTAGATTAGATTTGTTCTGTTGATGTATATGACATGCCAGTCTGTAAAACAATATAGTTGCAAGCTTGTCTTTCATTCATGGCTGTAAATCTGTCTGAGAGGCAGCGTCTGTCGAAAAAGGGCATTTCGTATAGTAAGTACCTATAGGCTCTGCTCCATGGTAATAGAAGAGGTCATTGTCAAGAATTTCTGCCCACAATGTTAATTTGAGTGATTTTCGTGTCCATAAAAATTTATACAAGTTACATTTTAGTTTTATATTAAATATATTTTGTAAATAAAATATGTAATATATTTCTTAGAATACTTCTTTTTTCTTTTGTAAGTATCCGTTGAAATAATTGTGATTATATTTTTTACCTATGCTTTTTTTGTAAAATAAAATTAAATTTATTGCAGTTTTAAAAAAGAATTCCTAAATCTAAATAATTTATTCATAAAATTTGATTTTGGAATATTTGATATAGAAGTATAAATTTATTGGGATCACTTACTGACACTCCCATTGTTATTAACTGGTGCAACAAAGAGCATACTCAATAAATAAAATGGGAGAAGTGATAAACTGCGTGTTCTGACAAGTTTAAACTCCAGAGGAATACAATATAATTACAACCATTTCAAGCGTTATTGAAAATAAAAAATAGTTTTAATATTTATATTAGGATTTTATCGATACCAAGTATTACATTCATGCTTTGGATAGATTTAAATGCCTTTGCGCTGTATTTTTGAGCAAATATAAATCGATATGCTTTCAACATCTACCAAAGCTATCGTGTAAATGAACACGTGTTTCAGTGTTCGTGTTCTATATACTAAAATTTGCATTATTAATTTATACTTTAGCTTCTTAATATTCCTTTTCTTTTACAGATTATTAATGAATTACAGGGAAAATGTAGATGAACTTTAGACAAGCAAGTTGAGATGGGAACCTATGTTCTACCTGTTGAGAGTTCAAGGCTATGACATTAAAGTTTCTAAGGGTCTAGCACACCACTCACTAGCAGAGCTTTCATTCTAAATAAAGTACGGAAGTTGCGGAAGCATGATACAAGCATGAAATAAACTCGGTTCATTATTATAGAGTTCTAGTTACATCTGTGTATGTATACCTCGCAGGATTTGGCCCTACAAGGCTGTCGCCGACCTTTTAAGACAGCCCGGCGAATAGCTCCTAAAAAAACTGCATAACATGTTTTTATTACTAAATCTTGAATACGCCGATACTGAAAATTTGAGATTTTCTAGCTGGCAAAGTAAGTCTAAATACATTCAAAGGCAAATTTTTGTCCCACTTTGTTTAATCTTGACTTATCAGCTTCCAATTTGAACTGCTTTTTCACCATATAATTTCATTTTGCGTCGTGGAGCATAGATTTCATATATCAAATATCTAGTCTAAAACCTCTCTAGAATCTCTGAAATCAGTCTGTGCACATATTCAATACATTTTACCCATCATTAATCCATTTGTTTCTTTCCATGCCTTTGTTGTAATTCAATGCAAAATTAATCGAGATCACTGTGTAACAACTCGGTACAGCAAGACAACTTTACGTAAATTGATACAGGAATCTTAGCAAAGCAAATCTTGTGCAGCTTAGGGGATCTTGCTGGAGTAGTAGAGGGTGGGATGCTGTAAAGTGTAACCGCTCCTCTCGATCGAGACATAAAATAGAAATTTACAGCCTTGGAGTTGAACGCACACATACATACACACACCAGTGGGTCACCACAGGTGTGAGAGAACGTCTTCCGGAAGCAACTGAGCTGAGAATTAAGTGGACTTGAAAATACCAAACGAAACGTTCTCTACACAGCTCCAAGCCTGTTTTAACCTACGACATCGTATATCTTAAGCTTCTAACGCAATGTTGAGTTTCCATTGACTTTTGGCGGCTTTTTTCATGTATGAAGATGCTAGTTTGTGCAATTTGGAGTGTAAGTGGATTTTATAGAACCAAAAGTGACTTCGTAAATCCCTTTTTAATGTTAAGCGTCCGAATTTTGGAAATCTGTCACGAATTTTTGTTACTAAATTTTACATAAAAAATCGCTTATAATAGCAACATTAATTAAATATTAATTCATAATTGAGACTGACTAAATTGCTAAATAATAATATTTGGTGTAAAACACATGTACTGAAAAAGGCAATATATTTATTTAACAACATTTTTGAAAACAGCGTTACTTTATAGGCAATTTAAGTAAAATTGTAAGTGAAACTTGGCTATAGGAAAGGATTTACATTGATGATATTATTGATTTCTAAATCATTTGCATTTTATTTTGTTTCTGTGTACTAGCACATTTTGACGTAAAACGAAAAGAGAACGCTACATTACGTGTGCTCTGTTCATAAATTTTCTTGCCATTTTTTAAACAATTACATTAGGGCCAGTAGGTCAAATGTGCACTAAGGCAAGTTACACCTGTGTTGACAGAAACGTTTAAAAAATAAGCGGCTCGATATAAACGGACACTGTTACTAGTCACTTTTGTCTCCCCCCGTCCTGCCTCTCCACAGTTGTATTCTTACTCCACCACTTTACGATCGACATAATGGCAGAGGAGACAGAGATGGTGCGAACCAAGTGATAAACTGAAGGGGAAAGTGAAGGAACTGGAAGACAACATTGTCTCACTGCGCAAGTCGTTACTCATTTCTAGTCAAATAGACAAATAAATAAAGTTAATAAATGAGGAAAATGACATGTATGAAGATGTTATTTATTTATTTATTTATTTACTTACTTCTTAAAATTATATTGTTTATATAAAATAATGCCAGTAATAAAATTAAAATAATTATTTTTCCACATTTTCTTTATTACGTAAACCGAATTTTATCACAATGTTAATTTTGATTTAGCAGTTTTTTCCGATTGTGACAAAAATCTTAAGTAGTTAGCTTGACTGCTCTAACACTGCATCTTGCACTCTAGCACGCTAGCTCTGAGTTTCATGATGAACATCAGTGCAACAAATCCCCCCATGCTAACTACAATGTGTATGCCACGCATGGTGAAATGCAAGATGCATAAAGATATATGGGGCTGAAAGTGGGAGGAATAAAGAGAAGTAACTGCAAAAATAATGCTAGCAGAAGTACGGAAAGTAAATTAGTCAGTTAAAATTTGAAAAAATATTGAGAATTAATGGAACGGCATTCCAAGTAATGGTCTGCCACCATTTAGTTAAGTCATGCGATTCAATTTGAATATATACGAAGTTAAGACGGTACATCAGGCTGCAGACACAGTATTATTTCACTATCCTTGAGGTACTAAGGATGAAGGTCGCTGTCTATATGTACCTAACGTCAGAATACGGAATCAGCCTTTACCAGCAGTCATTGCAAAAATGTCCTTCAGCTATGGAGCGTAATCTGATATTAATATTAAGACAACTAGGATAAAAGCGTGGCAGAAATATTCTAGATAATTATAAGTTTGCATGTAAAAAAAATCAAAACTGCAACCATCTTATTTGCTGGCAAGCGAGCCAAAATATAAACTAAAATTTACAAACCTTCCCGAAGACATCAAACCTCTCCTTCTGGGTAATAATGCAAAAGTATCAGCATAAATAAATGACTGAAGCAAGTATTTTTTTTATTTTAATGTTTTTATTATAAAACGTTCATATTTTATGTATGTATTTATTTATTAACACAGTTAAGAAAGAATTGCAACAGAAGAAAAATTAAATGAAGACAACGTATGAAATCAATTAATGAATGAATAGTGTTTAACGCCCGTTTTTGCTACAGAGGCACCACAGGCGTTGGACAAGATTTATTATTTTCAGGAAGGAATCGTTCCAGGCCTAAGTTTAGTGTACCTACCCGGCATTTGCTATTTTATGAGGACTGAGGAAAACCTGGAAAAAACCTCAGTCAGGGAGGACGGTCCTGGCGGGATTCGAACCCCAGACCTCTCGCTCACGAGTCCGCGCCTTAACGATCTGGACCACCCGTGGCGGTTAAATCAATTAATGAAAAAGCAACCACCAGAAAAACAGCTTTTCTAAGAGTAAATATAAACTTCTTAATGAAAGCTAAAAGGAATTAGCCGCCACACCTTCTGATACATAAATTAAATTTTATGGATCTTACGAGAAAATAAATGCATATTAACATATCTATTAATTCACTAATCGTTATTATGATGGTAATTCAAAGTTGTATATAAATCACATAGTTGTTATAGTTTTCTGTAGTACATTGATGAGTTGTTCCTGAACGCGAGAGTCGTGAGGTCGATCTCGGCAGAGTTCAGTGGACTTGGAACAGTAATAACAGGGAAGGTTACCTGCTTTATATCTCTCAGATACAGTCATGCTGCAATTTCCATGCTTTCCAGATGTCCTTTAAGGTTCTCGGTCATCGACCACGGGGAACTGAACGCCGCTTACATCGATACAGTCCACGGTCGATTAGGAAGCAAGTCGTAAACCTACTCTCTGCGCTTGCATTGTACTTTATGGAGAAACATATTAAATAGCTGATCTGATATCTATGCGAGAAAGCAATTAATAGCTTTTTTTTAAGACTAACGTTTTAATGTTTAATAGCAGTGAAACCGCGTTAAAGTGTCGAAACCTTAACTAACATTCCTCTATGCATACAAACCCTTCTATACATCCGTAATTGTCGTCGAACTATTAAAGAGAATCAAAGCGTGTCACACCCACTCATTAATTACTTATTACATGTGCATTGGACCGAAAAATGTTATGCAACAACATGAATTAGGTAACAGACAAGAGAGGATAATAGAAGCATATTGTTTTGTTTTTATTTTTTCTTGGGTTACTGTTTGTTTTTAGAAGCAGTTTTCTGAACCTAAAAGTTTTACTTATAGACACATAAATTAACTTTGCTGATAAACTTACAGCGTCAAAACTTTTTACGACACTGTACGATATCATAGCAATATAATAGTAGAAGAAGAAGAAAAAGAAGAAAAAGAAAATAAGCTATTCAGAATTTCGGTGTTTTGTTAATACTGTTTACGCCCCTTTTTACTGCTAAGGCACCACAGGTGGTGGACAATAATGATACATGAGATGAAATGATAAATTGGGAAAGATTTTTTTAAAGGAAGGAAGCGTCCAGGCCTAAGTTTAGGGTATGTCCCCGGCATTTGCCATTTATGAGGACTGACAATGATAAAAACCTGGGAAAAACCTCAATCAGGGAACGGTCCTAGTGGAAATCGAACCCTAGACCTCCCGCTCACGAGTCCGTGCCTTAACGACCTCGGCCACCCATTGCGGTTTAGTGGTATTGCAAATACTTACTTTCTTATACAAATTTGAGAGAAAAATTGTTTAATTCAGAAGTTTAAAATCCTTAACCTACCTAAACCTAGAAAGCAATAACCCACTAATTAAACTTCTGGTTTTATAAACAGATAAACTAACTTTACTGAGATACAGCATATCAGATTTTCTAGAAATCTACACTGTGTGATAGCAGTAGAGATAATAGAAGACAAGGAAAAGAAGATATTTTGAATATGGGAAATAAATGCATACTTATTGCACTATGCTAATTTTAGAAGGACATTTGGTAACGCAGAACTATAACGCCTTTAAATTTAATTGTTCTGCACTTGGGTCGTTGGGCAGCTATCTTTGTGTATCACTAATCTTCCCATTTACTAAAAGGATTAGGGTTAATTTTACAAATAAATTTTTAACTGTTAACGTTTTTCATAACAGAAGTCTAAAGAGACGACGATTTTTTTTTTTTTTTTTTTTTTGTTATATAATAAGAGTACAAATGAGCCCATAACGCTTAAAGTTAACCGTTACAGTGTAAAGAAAAATTCCAGAAAATTACACAAGCAACTGATCTTAAGGGATTCGAACACAAGACCTCTAGATTTGATGACACACTGCTGACAACAAGATTATAAAGGTGGCCTTGCAAACAATGAATTGAAGATCTAAACATAGTTAGCCACGTAAGCTGGAGTGTTGATGTTCAAATTTTACACATACATTAACTACATGTGTACGATTTGCTACGAAATAATTTATTTCAGCATATGATCTGTTTATGTGTTTTTATTTCAATAAAGGAATGAAAAAAGAATTCATGTTAACTTCGAACTCGAAAGAACTGAAGGTAGCGTTAACCACTAGACAATTTCCAGTTGATAGCTATAGAGAAAAACCGATAAGGCAGTCCCAAGTTTCTGGGACATACGTTTCTACAGGGAAGAGTGGGAGGTACACGATCTTGTTACACCAGTTGAGATGAAGTTCGCGTCAAGCAAGTTGTTAGATCATTCAGGCAACTATTTGTTGAGTCAAAGATTACTATCCGCTTGCTTTGTTGGCACGTAACCTGGCAACGCGTTTACTAATTCTCTGGGATAGTTTCGTTCTATGTTGGTTGAGTGGACAGCAACCTTCGCCAAGTACAATCCGCAACAAAACTCGCGCAATTTCATCTTTATGTTACTTAACATTTATAATAACAAGTACTATCAAAAATACCCAACATTAAGTCTGGAGGCTTAAACATGACCTTGATTGTTCTAGGATTCTTTTCAGTATGTTGAACATGTAAAACGAGCTGCATTTAGAAGCTTGATTGCCAAAATTTCAAAGTCCTCAATAGAAGATGCACATTTTCGAAATATCACCCCAGTTTTTAGGAGACTCAAAGCAAGCAAGTTCAATCTCAAAGTTCAAAATGTACTTTGATTGCCCACAGCGTAAGATTGTTTTTCACAATTGACAGCGATTACAACATTGGTAAATTTTAATGCTAGGTATTTTGGCTAGTATCACCTGAAATTAACACTGATATTAATTGGTTGTCATCCTAAGGAGTATTTCTAATGTGCGGGTTTACTATGTTTTGCAGCTTGTGTACTGTTTCTTCTAATATTGAAATAGCTCTATTTATAATATTTTTGTGTATATGTTTAAGACAGAACAAATCAGATGATATCTAAGGTAGATGGACACACACACATTAGCTTATTCCTTAAGATGGCTGTAACCCAGTACAAGAGGTCCTGGCTTACCTGATGGTGCGTACGGCGTTGGTGGCTCAGGAGGGCCATAGTTCCTCAGACCGTAGCCGTCATGGGTGAAGCCCGCCGCACTCTCTGCAGCCACCATGGCCGCTGTAGCCGCGACCACCCTTCCCCGGTCGTCGGCCGGAGTGAGGTAAGGCACGGGCTGTCCGTGGTGCGTATGATGATGGGCTTCCACGACATGGTGATGGTGCCTGGTGGCGGCGGCCGCCGCGGCAGCCGTCGAGTAGGGCGAGTACGACGGGCACCAGCCCTGCGCCGAGAATGACTGGTGGCAGGAGCTGGAGACTGCCGGATCGGCGGCACCGCCGCCCACACCACCTCCTGCGGAGGAGACCGATCCCGTGGTACTGTACTTATATTCCACCGTCGGCGTGGTACCGCCCGCTCCGGTTCCCGATGCGCCACCACCTCCTCCTCCACCACCACCACCGCCACCCCCGCCATTACCTCCTCCACCACCTCCACCCCCGGCAGCCGTTGCCGCCGGAGACCAAAAGCTGAGTCCTGGCGGCGGTTTTCTATCCCGCCCGCCCGGCGAGGTGTCCCCGGCGAGGTTATAGTACGTGGGAGCATTGCCATACTGGTGGTGGTTCAGGCCACCCGCGGGCTCGAAAGCCGTCGCACTAGTAGTGTGGTGATTCTCTGCAACGGGACTATAGTTCCAAGGCTGTCCATGGTGCGAATGCCTGATAACGCCCCCCGCGGGTTCCACGCTTGGGCATTCTCCGTAAGCGGACGTGAGGCGCTTAGCCGGGATGTGCAGGGGAACCGTGTTGTTGGAGGTGGTGACCGGGGACGTGGAGGAACCTCCGGAGGATGAGGTGGTGGCCGGCGGCGCTTGGTTCGAAGCCCCCTGCTGCGAAGCGGTCGAAGCGGTGGAAGGAGGGGCAGTGGCGGACCCTGGGGACGTCACTCCTCCCGAACTGTTGCTGATGGGGGTGGCTGCCGAAGCGGTGGCTGTAGTCTGCTGCTGCTGAGGCGGTGGCGGCGCGGGAGGTGGACTCTCCTCGTATAGGCTCCCGTTCATCATGGCCCACCACGTCACCCCGGAGGTATTCCCCGTTCCGGTGGCTGCCGCCCCGCCATTGTGGACGTCGTACAGCGTGGCGGTAGCAGCCGCAGCCACGTCCAGCACGGTGGTGCAGTCGGTGATGATGATGTTGGGTCGGGTGAAGACGACGGCGACGACGAGGAAGTGGCGGGGATAGACAGAGAGACACACAACACACCCCGGTCAGCGACGACAACAACCACTGTAGGGTGGGGTGGAAGAAGAGGTGGCTTCGCTAGATTTAAGGCGAAACTAGGTGTATCCCCTCCCAAGACGCTCCGAAATATTTTCTATTTAACCTTCTCCAGCTAACATCAGCATATGTAGGTAAAGCTAATCGGGCAGATCGGAAAATTTCATGTTGGCAATGTGAGTGTAAAGGAAAAACGAGAAAGAGCTGGTGGGTCGGTTGGCAGCAGTGGCCAGATCTTACCAAGAGTGAGATGAAATGAACGAGATTTTGGAGGGGGTGACGTAAACGAGAGGGGAAGGGAGGGATGCTGTGGGCCCCGGATGGAGGATCGACAGGACAGGAGCGGAGTTACAGATGAGACTTTGCTACTGCTGATGCTGGAACTAGCTTCACGTCACACATCATCCCTACAGATCGGCCCCAGTTATGCATTATAATGTAATGTCAACCTTGAGAAATGGCTCTTCACCCTTAATCTACCTGCACGTTTTATACGTGTGCTTTAAAAAAGTTGTTAACGGGACGGTTTTAAGTACTTAATATACAGTTTTCAATGTAACTAAGTTCAATTTACTTATTTACGTAACAAGCATCTAGGCAGACCAATAATAATAATAATAACAACAATAATCCTTTATCATCAGTTAATCTTGACAGTTTCTCTGAACACATATTCGTCAGAAGTCGAGTGTTTTGAAAGCTAGCATCTGTTACATGTTACGTCACTTCTGTCTTGAGCCGCAGTCATAAATGTCCCCGTCATTGAACAGAACTACTTTTTTTGCAAGTCGCGCTCATTCACCCTAACACGGGGGACAATCATCCCCAACACAAAGCAGTGCCTGGGGTGGCCAATGCTGTTTTTCATTCACTTTAAACCCGTACACAAGCAAACGCCACCTTTCACTCGTTTACGTAGATGCACAGCGTGGTATGTCCGATACTACACAGGAGTTTCTGTCAATGCATGCGCTGAAGTCAACTGTACACTTGTCAGCACGCGACCTGCCGACTTAATTCGCACTAGTACACAAAAAAAAAAAAAAACCACGACAGCAACTTCTTTGCTGTATCCGTGATCTTCTCAAGTGTCGTAAGGGGGTGAGGAGATGTTACCGGGGTAGAAAAAAAAAACCAAAATACGGGTAAGGTGGCGGGGGAGGGGCTGAAATGCGAGCTTCGAACCCTCCACAAGGAGGGACAAAAAGTTTCCCGGCACGATGTTTTGTTTACTGATTGTTTTGGATGGAACAGGCTACTCGACGGGTGGCCCTTCGTCACGGTGCGCGCTACACTTAGTCACTCACTCACACTTTCGGTCTGTCGAGCGGCTATGCCGAACCGCGAGCTGCGAGCAAAACCGTGTTGCAGTGTACAGTCACTCTCTCGGCCGACACTGCGATCTGGCGGCCGCCGCGACAAACACCGCCCCACACATACAAGAGTACACATATGTCCGTCTCTCTCCCACCCTTATCCCCCCTTCGGCACTCGACCGTGGTTTGATTGACATTCTTGGCTGATGGAACGCGATTTCGTAAAGGCGACAGATTTGCAAAGTGGAGCATACAGGACACATTACAGTTTTCATATGTAACCCCTAAGATGTACTTGCATTTACTGAAGTTACCTTGAAACTCTTTTTATTTGTGTTTAGAAAATGGAAATGCCCCACAAGTAATTGAACAATTTATTCATATAGTAAAATTCTTACTATCCGATAGTACTCATTTTTATTCATTGGTTTATTAATTATCTTGAAGGAATAATGCCAGTAGTGATAAGAACGCCAAGTAACAGTATTTTAGGTAGCTTAGGATAGAACTCATATTGGAATAGCAGAAACGCTTTGTTTTCCAACCATTTTTTTCATTTACCTCATTTACGGCCCCTCTGTTTCAACGATTCTTTTTCTTCTAAATTTCTCAAGATATGTTTTTAATTTTGTTTAACGCCCGATTTTACTACAGAGACACTACAGGCGTTGAACACTGATGATATATGAGATGAAGTAGTAAATTGGGAAAGGATTTATTTTTTTTATTTTAAGAAGGAAACGTTCCAGGCCTAAGTTTTAGGGTACCTTCCAGGCATTTGCCATTTATGAAAACCTGGAAAAAAACCTCAGTCAGGGAGGACGGACCTGGCGGGATTCGAACCCAGACCTCCCGCTCACGAGTCCGCGCCTTAACGACCTCGGCTACCCGTGGTGTTATTGTCAACATAACTCATTAGTTCGTAGTACAATATATTAATGCACAGTAAATGTTATGTATTTTCTTAATATGTTCATGAAATTTTGTATGTTCACGAGGGAAGCTATAATTTTAACCTAAACATTTAGCGCATCATAGAGTTAATGACGCCTTGAATCTTATCAGATCATCTGGGGTGTCAAGCTATTTTATGGCTAAGAAATATTCGTATAAATTTACTATTTTATGCTTCGTTATATATACTTTGTAGTGTTGAGAAAACATATATTTTACTATTATAGATGCCAAAAGTTTATGAAAATAATGTTTCGAATCATTTTACTATTATAGATGCAGTAAATCTATCAAAGAGGAACGTATTTCGATAAATGTCGCAGGAAGCAAATATAAAATCCCTCGCAGCACTTTAGAAAACGTCTACATAAAAATAATACAAATACCTCTAAATTAAGTAGGAAGTTCATTTTTAATCAGTAATGTTATGCAACAGGATAAATAAACTGACCATGTTGGGCATTCAATTGCTATTTTTGTGAAGAAAATAAAATGAAGCAATTAAAAAAAAAAAAAAAAAAGAGAAAGAAAATTTCTAAGGTTGTAAGGTAAAAAGATAATCTTTTTATTGGGGGTATTACTGCAACGACTACTAAAGGCAGCATGGAGTTCATCTGATTGCATTCATAGAGTTTTTATTAGTGATAAAATGGTGTAGATATTACAAATGTATTTTTATAAAGACGACTTTTTCAATTTTACGTACATAGCGTTATAATCCATATAAGTGCTAACGTTAATATAGGCATGTTTTTTATTTGAGTAGTGTTTAACGCCCGTTTTTACTATTGAGGCACCACAGGCGGTGGACACAGGTGATACATGAAATGAAATGATAAATTGGGAAAGGATATTTTTAAAGGAAGGAAACGTTTCAAGCCTAAGTTTAGGGTACTTCCTAAACTACATTTACCATTTAGGACTGAGAAAACCCTGAAAAAAACCCAGTCAGGAAGGACGTTCCTGGTGGGATTCGAACCTCAGAGCTCCCGCTCACGAGTCGGTGCCTTAACGATCTCGGCCACCCGTGGCGGTTTATATAGGCATGTGAAGTTATATTCCAATTTTATCGTTTTTGAATGTGTGAGAAATCGGAGTCATATAACCTCTACATAAAAACACCCAAATTTTAACATGGCGTTAATTATCACTTTCAAAAGAATACGTGTATATTTTCTAAGGGGTTAATATCTCTTTTGACGTGATAAAACGCTGCTATTTTCTTTAATATTAACATTTTAGCAAAGATGACGTTACAAAATCATTTATCAACAAGAGCAATAAACAGAATATTCTTTTCTTCATTAATTGTGAACGCTTTATGGCAATATTATTTTTAGATAATTTGTACTAAAAGACATTCTTTTAACATAAAACTCTCAAACCTGAAACAGCATTCTGTTACGGTCAATGCTATAAAGTTTTAGCTTTGGCAATTTAAATTTAGTCTTATTATTATTACTAAATGATTATTATCATTATTAATAATCTAGCGTTGGCAATTTAAGTTTATTCTTATTATTACTAAATTATTATTATTATTATTATTATTATTATTATTATTATTATTATTATTATTATTATTATTATATTGATTTAACGGCACTCTTCAACCTCTCTGGTCATTAGCGTCTTAGCGTCCAATTCAATTTAGAATGTGAAAAGACTGATAAATTTTCCTCAGAGGCCTGAGGTTCTTTATGTGCCGTAAATCTATGACTAAGGAAGTGTTACTTAGGATTTTTATCCCCAAAAAATTCAACGACCCTAGCCGGGTTTGAACCCGCTACATCGCGTTTACGTGGCAAGTATAGCTACCACTATACGCACTATTTAAGCGGATAAAATAACAAAATCTCCAGGGTCAATAGCACTATCAACGAATGTTTAAAATGGGGAAAGTAAGTCAGATACAAACTTTTCAATAAAATAATTTCATTAGAAGAGATACCTCAACATTAGAATACAAACACTATAATTCTTATTCATAAAAAATAAATAGGGATGACCTCAGCATCTACAAACCAATAGCTTAAGGTTCAATCCACCTGTATATAAGAAATATAAGAAAATCCTGACAAAGATACTTGTCAAAGTAATGGATGAAAATCAACCGGCAGAGCATGCGGGCATTCCGAGAATATTACAGCATTGTAGACCATTTGTATACAATCAATAAAATAATTGAAAAAATTCCGGAATTCAACTTAATCATATTTTTCGAATTCAAAGAGTGCAAAAACTGGGTCAATTCATTGGAAGTCCCAGTGTCTGAAATATAATCAAAGCAGTTGCCATACACCCAAAATACATAAGAGTGCAATATACAAATTCTAATGCAAAAGTAAAAAAATAAATACAAGCATTATGAATGAATAAAAAAGGAGTTAGACAAGGGCATATTATCTTCCCTAAGCTCTTCACATATATCCTAGTAATTGTATCTAGAAGAATGAATTGGGGCAAAAAAAGATGCGCTATACATATGAACGTAGTTGGTTATCAAACCTCGGATTTGCAGACCAAGTCATGATAATTGCAAAATCTGCGACAGAGTACCAAGAAAGGATGGCAGAAATGAAATGAATGAGTAAAGAAGTCTGCAAATGAACTCGAAGAGCAAAGTAACGACAAACTGTGCAGAAACACCAGTTCCAGAGAAGACACGGATACAATACTGCCAAACAGCCTGAAAGATACGCCGGAGCTTCGAAGTGAAAAAGAGTTTTCCTGGGGAAATTTTGGAATTTAAAATTCATACTTCAGGACAAACATAAGCCTAAGATAAGATTAGAAATTCTACAAATATGCTTCACTCTATGACAGTCAAACTTAGACGCAGGGGATTAAGATATGCCAATGTAAAATGGAGAGAAGAATACTGGGCACCAGTACTAAAGATAAAGTGAAGAATGAAGAACTGAGACGAAGAAATGGTATAGAGGACGCAGCCACAAAGCAACGCTACTAAATCTGGATAGTGGTGGGTCTACACCACGATGATATGGGTTCCAACACTAGGAAAAAGGAGCGCATGAACTCCAGGGCAAAGTTGGTCCCAAGAAGTGCCCATCCCGGTATAGCAAGAGATAAAGTGAGGTGGGAAAAGGGATAGTTGACCGTGTGAGTTCCCACGAGTTAGCCCCTACCTTAGAGTTGGAGGCCCTTGCTCTTCAGGGACTCTATAGGGTTTATATGATCTATTTAAGCGGATACAAATTACTATTTTTATTGTTATTACTTTATATTTACATTCTTCACAGTGCAATTAATGATATTTGATTCTAAAATTTATTTGTTTAATTAACCAGTTTGGAACAATGTCAGGCTGGAAGAAAGCAATTAACAGCTTATTCCATAATTGCACACGGCTAAGTATAACTATAGCTTTTTCAGTGAGAGAAAATTAGCAATTTAGTGTAATATATAAGTAATATGTAATAATAATTTTATTTGTAATTTCACCTATGCAAAATGCGTTTAAAGCCATTAATTACCACCCCTGCGTTGTGATAACATTATGTAGAGATTTAGGGTGTTTATTCGATGCTCCTCCTGGTGAGAAATATGCCAACTGTTTCTTCTTTGAAACAAGGAACACTTTGAAATGAATGGAGTAAATTTAATTTGTACTAATTAAAAATAGTGTGGAATACACACGGCCTCGTTTCGCAAACGTCCTGCTCATCAAATAAAAGCCACTTTTAACACAAATAAATTCTTGTTCGTTCTTCTAAGTGGCATTAATAATATATAAAATAAATATAAATATATAAGCAACAATGAGCACGCGAGATTTAGCTTTTAGAATTAACAAAAGTAATGAGGAGATTAAATGAAATAGCTAGATGAAAATATACCCCACCCCTCCCCCCAGTATTAAGAGGTTTGTATGATTCAACCATATGCCGATGGTTTTGGTTCCTAGGAAGTGTAAACTGGAAGTACGAAAGGGAAATGCGCTACATTTTAATTTAGGAGACTCTAAAGTACTTTACTCGAATTTGTGCTGTTAACAAGGTGACAATTCGATCCCAAAATGTTATACACAATTTTACTTGTATAAGATATTGTGTGTCAACAATTAGTTCCTATTGGGACAACTTGTCTGAGAGGACTCTTACACCTTATTTCTGTGCATTTGCTTTATAGCTTATTCATTCCTTCAAAGTCTATCCTCAATCATTATTAACAAGTATGTTGTCCAATTATTGTTTTGGATATAGGCAGCATTATGTGACCTGTAGCAGTCGATGCAGTAAATTCAAAAAGTGCCGCACTGAAATGAAAGTCATCGAAACTTGTACGAGTAGGTAATTGGGAAGTTGGATGTATAATCTTTTTTCGGAAATATTTAAGAGCTAAACTATAATGCTCGAATTATTATTTTCTTTTCTTTCCTTAACTGCAAAAGAGAATATTGTGCTCCTCAGTGTAATATCTGGGACAAATTCCAAAAACGATGTGAATAGCTGCAATTAACTTTGGGTATACTAAACGATTTTTGTAAACAATCCGCTTATAAGTGTGAGGTAGTGTATGGCCTTTAGCAAAGCACCACGAATTAAAATTAAAAATGTTTGTCCCCTTTAATTTTAGAGGAATGAGTTCAAGAATGTAATCCAAATATTTCCAATGCTTAGTTTAATGCATTTGCTAGTAAATATGCGAAAAGATTCAAAATTACCTTATGGCACTGTTTCTGCAAATTCATTGCTCATTTAAGAAATTCTTGGAATTTTCCTATATAGCTATGGTGAATCGTTCCTTTCCCTACTCATCATTTTTCTGTGATTTCCTATAATTTTCTGCTGCTATTCTTTACGATTTGCTTCTAAATGAATTGTAAACCAGCTATCATTTCGACTTTTATTACCGAAAACACATTAGTCATCATATGACGTTATAAGATTCTAAAGTAGGAATTTAAGCATGTTCTCAAAGTAATTTTCCAGTTCCAAAACGTAGTTTTAGGTTTATTTTGCAAATGCAAGCAAATCGTTTAGCGCCTCGTTGTTATATCTTTATTTATTTATTGCATTTTCCTCTTTAACATATTTTACTTTTTTTACATTGCGGTGTAGTTCTTTAACAACTGTATATCCACAACTTAAGAACTGTAGCTAATTACCATGTAACTCGCAAGCAATTAGTTTGTAAAGTTTAACTACTAGTTCATTTGTTTCTTTCATGATTACATTTTATTGAGGTCTTGCTGTCTACTGCGGCATGTCGCGTACAGTGACTGACCGCAATAAACAATCTGCCGACTAAGAAAGCGTTTGATGTATGATAATGGGAGAGGTGTGAGCTTATGCGCCAAGCACCTGCAGAAAGAGATCATTTGCACAGTAGACTTTAATTTTCTGTCCTTTAGAAATTAAAAAAAAAAAAAAGCTAACAATGCCTGACAAGTGCTGATCCTGATACCTATCCTGTAATTGTTCTTCCGCAGGTGTGGTGTTGAACAGGGGGGAAACAAACTAACTTTTTTACTTATTTCATTTATATCCCGAAATAATTTAAACATTTTTTTACGATTTCGCAGGGAGAGAGCTTGAAGGTAAAACCACATTACCGATGGCAAGTGAATTAATGAATAAGCAATAACCTGACCTCCTTGTTGGCGATTTTTACTTTGAAAACAATGTCTAAAAATGGCAAGCACAAGGAGGGTGAGCCTATAAGTGAAAGTTAAGGTAAACAGGACCCTAAAGCAATACTGTCATAATATACCGAAAGGTTAGCACTTTCGCAAACGTGGCACGCCCAGATCTACTGGACACAGCTGTCAAAGAGGTCTCATGTAATGTTAGTTCGTCGGCCAAAGCCTTTGGAAGTTTCCGGTATGATAACGAAATAACACATGTGGGTTAGTCCATGTGAAATCGGACAGCAAAATTACTTCGATTTTTATATTAAACCAGAGTATTTTTTAACTTTCGAAGTGAATAAATGAAATGTTTCGGAACATAATATTTTGTGAAAGCTACTGATAAAATGATGTAGATTAATCTTTAGAAATAATATTTCATCTTGATGAGTTACTTTTGGGATTAATTTGTTTAATTATTCTGCAATCACTTTAAAATATTTTTACCTTTCATATTAATACCTTACTTTTATAGAATTGATAACATTTTTCAGATTAGTGGTATTTCTACGAGGAAGCAAGAAAGTAAATCCGGAAAGAAACTTTATTTTTTTTCAAATCACTTCCATTCGTGCGCATTTTCGCCACTGAATGTATGATGTGTGGTAGTGCAGCGGGAGTGTGCTAAACAGTTAATCATAGTGCGAGTTTACGTTTCAACAAGAAAGGTAACGTATCAGGAAATCTCCACTGCAGGCTAAAATAAGTTTTTAATTTGTTTTAATTTTGGTAAATTTTTTTAAACCGGACCATATTTTTGAAAAGTGATCATTGTTAAATTTAAAGTATAATGTTTAACCTGTATTTCACTATTTTAAAGTGAATCCAGATATTTAAAATATGTTAAAATAAAATTACACTCCTTTGATTAAATAAATAAATAAATAAATATTAATTATACACATGCCTTTAAGGAAGCTTATAAAAACGGTTCACTTAAAAGTTTAATTTGTATTTCTTCCGTGTACATTTCGAAATGTATTTATTCTCAAATCGCAATTCATTAAAACAAAATGTACTGGGAATAGGAGTTTCGTATTTATCAGAAATTGTTATCTATTGATGCTTAGTGTAATAAAAATGCATTGGCTTTACGCAATATGAAGTCAGTTTTTTCATGCATTGTCCGGTTTTTAGGCAGCGCTTCACAGCGCCTTATCTTATTTCATCGAGAATTTATATATAACAATATTTAATCTATAAGGAAGCGTTGGATTACTAAATCATTGGCGCCTAAGAGTTACTAGGAAGTAAGATTATTAAAGCTTAGAATTAAAAAATAAAATCCAAGAAGCTTGGACACCGTAAACGTTAATTGAAAGGAACTAACTTCAGAATTTGTTAAATTTACTGATAGCTTGTACCAGCATAGGTTTTTTGAACTAATTGAACAACAGAAATGATCTTAATTGATATGAACATCAATGAGGGAAGTGCTAATAATGGAGTAAGTGAAATTAAACTGTTGGGAGGAAGGTTAAGTAATTTTGAACAATGAACCACATTTGCAGTTTATCATTACTCTAAATGCCTTTATTTAGATCAGAAGAACAGATGAACAGCCTTGTTGTTGACCTCAGTTGAGATTAACTAAAATTTGTAGTCTTAAACTCAAAACTTGTGTTTCCAACGTCCTGCAAACTATTTACAAACGCTTCGGTTTTAATTCATGCAAAGAAAGTGTGCTAATATTAACTCAATGCCATCCATTCATTGCACTTGTGAAATGATTAACGACAGTGCAGTTATTTATGCAGGGTCTTTATGTAGTCTAGAGAGAAGAATGCATGAGATATGCCAACATCTGGTTGTAAACCGGCGGTTCAAAAATTTACGTTTAATTTATCTAATGCTGCTGAGGTCTTTTAAAGTTATGTTTTATAATACAGAATACTGACGCTCTCCTACACAGTTAATCTTACTTTCTCAAGATGCAAAATAGATTGGACAATATTAACGATTCCATCAAATAGTATGATTCTCTTCTGTTTTTTAGCTTCTTCAAAAGTTTTAATTGTGAATATCACTGATCTCTTTACGTAGTTAACCCAAAGTACTATATCCAAAGAAACTTTGTGAATTGCTTTATGGCGTTTCAATCTAAAAATATAAAAATTTTGAGCTTTATAGGCATTTCTCCCATATCCTCAAATAATGGTAAACATAGAATCTGAAAAAGTTTAGATATTTTTAGCATCGTATCTGAACGCTGGCATGAATATTACCATCTAGACAAAATATACACGGTGACAATCCTATTCTGAACCTAAAGAAAAGTTCATTCATTGAGTACTGTAAAAGATAAATATACAGCATATAGAAGGTAAATAAAGATTATTACTTCTTATTTGAACCCCATCATTTACAACTACTGGAGTAGTTTTTTTTTTTCAATAGTATTTAATGCCCGTTTTTACTGCTGAGGCACCATAGGCGGTGGACACTGATGATACATGAAATGAAATTATATATTGCAAAAAGATTTTTTTTAAGGAAGGAAGCGTTCCCGGCATTTGCCATTTATGAGGACTGAGGAAAACCTGGAAAATACCCAGTCAGGGAGGACGGTCCTGGCGGGATTCGAACCCCAGACCTTCCGCTCACGAGTCCGCGCTTTAACGACCTCGGATACCCGAGGCGGAGGGGGTGTATTGGTGATGAATATGCACCAAGTTTTCTTTTAGGGTGTGTATTATAAAGTATACTTCTGGATAAGTCAAACGTTTTTGAAAAGTTGATTAAATGAGAGCGGGGAACGCAAACGTTCTCCAGTTTTAAGAGTAAGTTAAAAATAGGTCCCTCCTGACGTCAACCTGTGGAGTCGTCGTCCAAAAATTTCAACAGTCATAACTCAAGAGATCTTCAAAGATAGGAAATTAAACTCAGAATTCCTCTACATCACACCTGATTAAGATGAAAAGGGTTAAGACTCTCGTACAGGTTGTAAGGGGAAAGACAAGAGTAGTCAACCAGGGTTGAAAAGTCAAGAATAAGAAACAGGAAGAGTGGAAGGGGCAAGATGAGAAATGGGGTTGATGAGATAACCATTTATGCTCCCCCAGACACCCCCTCCCTTGCACAATCTAACGTAACTCAAGCAAGGAACGATGGGGGAAAGAATCTCCCCTTCTGTTTTCTCTCCCTAGAAGGCAATAAGACTCACGCGAGTACAAAGGGGACAACAAAAAGATACAGGCAGTGACATCTGTGAGTGGTGATGGAACATTATCCTGCACATAATAATGCGAAATGAATATATCTGAGTGTATGCAAAATATGGGCAAAATTTGGCGACAATATATTATTATTTTGATAATTAATTGTTAAATATTACATATGTCATCATAAGAGAGCTGAAACTTTGCAATGACTGTTCAAGAAAATAAAATATAACAGTAAAATAACTTCTTCCATATAAGTGCAGAAAATAAATTGTGTGAGAAATTTAATGACTTTAATTTATTAATGTCGTGTGTTTTCATTTTCTAATTTTGTTTTATATTATTTAAAAACTAAAAAAAAGAATGAAATAAAACAAATTAAGATAATAAAATAGTAAAAATCACAACAATCTAGCATTACCTGAAGAATTAAATTTGTACAGACTATCTAGAACATAAGTACTAAATTGCAATAGAATTTAATAAGAGGCATTCAGAAGTAATATTATCACGGAAATTTACATTAAGAAAAAAACTTTTCTTAAGTAAAGTAATGAATTACAGAGTTAAAATAAATTAAATAAGCACAAATGGCTGCAGCAATATGGAATTTTAGTGCCTTTACCAGGAACGTAGGGGGGGGGGCGTGGAAATATTAAGGAACACCGAAATTATGAGTTAACATCAATTGCTTAACCACTCAAGAACAACAAAGAGGTTTAATATTTAGGAAACAAGAAAAGCATAATTACTAACGTATTTCCAGTGCACTTTATTACTTAAAGCACAATTTACATACTGCTCTTTATTGTGTAGCAATACCATTAACACACTTTGATAATTCAAGCAATGTAAGTGCTCTCTGTGCACTATTGGTTTAAATAAACACTTTTTATAAATTAGATAAAAGGTTTTAACAATTTGCAAAGCATAACATAGCAATCACATTTCAGTGAACGAAATAACGTACAACTTAACCTGTTGGAACTTCTCATAATTTTAAAATATTTTCCAACATTAAGTCACTTATGCATTATTATTTTTCAAATAATAAATAAATGAAACAACAAAAGTTAAAAAGCAAGTACAGCTCTCTATATAAAAATATAAAGGGAAAATAATTCTTTGGACATATATGGTAAAGTCGAAACAAATATGGAAGGAGTTCCCATTTACTTTACATGGATAAAAGGCTACATATGTTAGTTTCTGATTGCAGTTTCCAGATGCTCGTTTTGTAATCGTATTGTCATAATTTCGAATTCCGCCTTAAGCGGGGGTGGGCTTTAACCAGTCCGATAATTAATTTACTCCATTTTACTTAATGGGCAGGTAAGTCCTATAAGCGATGGGAATCGTTATTTTATGATTATTATGACTTTATTAGGTTACAAAGCTATATTAAAGAGGTTGTATTTAACCTTCTAAGCGAGAAAGTATTGGGAAAATGCCGGAATTTGCTGGTTCTTTTTATCAATTATATCTTTAGAAATAAAGAGTAATATAAATATTCCAAAATATTTCAAGATCCTTAAGTTTTTTTTTCGAGGAGAGAGAAACCCTCAAGCCCTAAGACGATGGCCTGTAGATTTATTTTTTGCACCTTTGATGCAGAATTTTTCCAACATGTTGTAAATTGTCATTCAACAATTGCTGTTTCATGGTAATTTCTTTATTTCCGTATTTTTGGATCTAGTCAATCAAACTTTGCTGCTTGACTGTTATCATTCAGAAACTTGAAACAAAAATTTTGCTTTATCAGAGTAGTTATTAGTTTGATATCTACATTTATAGTTTGCGGGTCCAGGGATCTAAGTGTATATCATGATATGTATTATGTATCTATGTTGTAAATAGCCAATCTTGCTATAAATACACGTACAAATAATTGAAAGTACCAGTGTTAGACACCTTCACTTTCATTGTCGAGTTCAGGTGTAGCAGAAAGGACATATTACTTTAGATTTAACCATGGAATGGAAAAAATATAAAAGGCCATTGCTTCTTAAGATTGGAAAATCACCAATTTTTCAGATGCTTAAAAACTGGAAATCATTTGGATGCTTGTGTATCGCGTCAATCAAAGTTTCACAGAGACCGGTACCATTGATGACTGTTCGAAATCCGGGTTACCTCGCTTTGTGAGAACCGTTGTTGTCAAAGCACGGTCCATGTTTGACAGAGAATCCATATATAGGATAGTTCATGTACAGGGTGCTTTGATAAAACCTTGAACCGGAGTTTTTTCATTGCATTTTTAGCTGCAGAACACAGGCAGCCGAAGGTGTTGAGATGCAAATGAGTACTATAGCGTTATGTTAGCAATGGAGACTGGAAGGTTTATTTTACTGACAAAAAAGTATTGAATGATGAATAAAGCTGAAGACCTCTACTTCACGAGAAGCTTGTGAGAGAGTCCCGAAGATGCAGAGAAGCCAATATCCAGCCTGAGGAAGGGAGTGGGCAATGATGGTTCACTAAGTTTCGTTTCTGCCAAAAAAGGGTTGAAGACAAGCCACAGTATAAGAAACCACTCTGAATACAAATTTGTTGAACAACATGCATTGAAACTTTCAGCATCATTCAGTTCCAACCCATAGTACAAATGCTCATCCTGACTACAAACTGCGATTATTGCTTGAGAGTAAGGTTTGCAAAAGAATGCTTGTTATTAGAGACCCAAGCTTGGAGTCAGTAGTGGCAGATTTATCAATATAAGAATAGCCAGAGAGTCATCAGTCATGTGTGAGGGCAAAATGTAGTAATTTCGACATATAGCAAGGAGATGAAAACACATTAAAATATGCATTTTCTGGGTATGATAAAGACAGAAACTATATTTCACTTTTCAGTATAGTTACCCTTTATTGCAATACACTTCTCACATCTTTGAATTAACACTTCAATCCCCCCTCCCAAAAACATTCAGAAGTTTTGTCTGCAAAATGGCCATAAACAGCATCCATCACTTCTTCGTCACACTTAAATTTACTTCCTCGAAGGTCCTTCTTGAGTTTTGAGAAGAGAAAATAGTCTCTGGGAGCTAGATCTGGGTTGTAGGGTGGATGGTCGATCTCCTTGAAGCCACATATCTTCACAGCTTCCTTTGCAACAAGAGCTGTGTACAGGCGCGTTGTCGTCGAAGGCTCACACCATCACTCAGCTTTCGTCGCCTTTTTCTTCGATGAAAGCAAGTAGTCTGTGCAGCAGGCCAGCGTAGTACTCCCAATTTACTGTGGTGTTCTTCTCCTTTAAGTCAATGAAGTGTATTCCTTCACAGTCCTGAAAGATTGTGGCCATGATCTTCTTGGTTGACTGAGTGACCTTGGCCTTTAGAGGCGGTGCTTCGCCAGGTTTACGCCACTCCATTGATTCTCTTTTGGGCAAGGGATCATAGTAAGGGACCATAGTTTCATCTCCTAAAACAATGGTTTGCAGAACTTCTCTCTCGTTGGCACGGCAGAGTTAAATTCGAAGATCTGTTGTTTCAGAAAAGCCCAATCTTGCTGCTATTTGTGTAACTTTGAGCCGCCGGTCTTACATAATTTCTCATATTTCACAAATTTCAGGAGTGAGCAACTCCAAGGGCCGACCTACCACTCTTCGTCTTCAATGCTTTCTCGTCCAATCAAAAAAGTTCGGCGTATTTTTAACGGTAGAATATGAGGGGGATGCTTCCCCATATACACCGTCCAATCGCTGTTAACTTTTATTTGGAGTAAGTCCTTCCTTTGTGAAACTTAATAAGAGCTCGAAATTCCATTCTGAACATGTCACACTCTTCTACACATAGCCCTCTTTATGCTACTATATCTGAACAATTGAACACAGCGGAACGGAAGTTACAGCTGCAATTGTTTACGTAGCTATGACACCAGATAAGGGTTGTGTGAAGGCATCAATCCTTATCGGAGAGGCCGGAAACTTATGAACCTACCTTCGTAACAAACAAACTATGAGGCACTTGGAAAGTAGCTCTAAAATCAGGAACCTCATATTCATTATCAAGGTGGATAATGTGTTGTGTTATAGAATAAAAAATACTTAATCTTAAGGAAGCATTATCTAAGAAAACTACTATGAGACAGCAAAAACAATGGTTAGTTAAATCTGCTGCATTCCAACAACGGAAGATTGAAGACATAGTCAATTTTGTAATAGTGTTTTTAATTTAAAAAGGTAAACTATATTTATTTCTGTTTTTTAAAACTCTTTGAATCGTAATTTTTAGCAAGAATCTCCCACTACTGCTCAATGATTTTACACCTAAGCTACCTAGGTATAACGGAGATATGGAGTTTTCGGAAAAGTTTTGATACGCAGTTTTGCTAGAATTCCAATTTAATAAAGACAATCAAGATGTTTCAGAGTGTTATACACTAGCAGACTAAAACGACATGTACGGCAACTTTAAAGTTCTTCAGAAACTTTAGCTAGTCAGTTGTGTAATAACCAAACGGGAAAAGAATTTAAAAAAAAAAAAATGAAGAAGCAGTATAAGCAAAAACGGGTTATGTTACAGGCACCCTTTCCATGCCACTCACAACAAAACGTTAGTCAAGGTGAATATTACTCAAAGCACTTACATTTATGCAGAACACGAACTAGTGAGAGTGGGTGTAGCAAACGCACCGAACTGTTTAGAAAAGCACTACAGGGATGCCACCCACCAGTCTTCACCCACGATCACTTGTATCAAGATAACGCTATGTGATTAGATTCCTTAAAGTGACGCTCCACCCAAATCCTCAGAAACCAATGTCAACAATCTTGTGGATATTCGTGAATATTCTTTGCTGAACATGGACAATGTAGCTCTTTTCTACTCAGCAATAAACTCTTTGGGGTTTAGTCCTTACCTCTGTGCCTCTATTCCATCCAAGGTTTCGTTCTAATGAATTCCATCTCTCTTTTGCTGATAGTTCATATGATGGAAACCCTTTAGTCATCCACTATCTATTTTACCCTGAATGTTAAGTTTCTTCCCTTGGTTCTGGTTACTTATTACGAGCCCGCTGTGTTCAGTTGTTCAGATACATTTATATAAAGAAGGCTATGGGCAGAAGATTGTGACATGTTCAGAATGGAGTATTGAGCTGTTATTAATTTCTTCACAATAGAAGGACTTACTCCAAATGAAATAATACAGCGATTGGACGGTGTATATGGGGAAACATGCCCCTCATATTCTACTGTAAAAGGATCGGCCAAACTTTTTCGAATGGGTCCAGAAAGCATTGAAGTCGAAGAGCGTACAAGTCGGCCCTTGGAGGTGCTCATTACTGAAAACATCGCTCTTGTGGAAGGAGAAATTATAGAAGATCGGCGGATCAAAGTTACAGAAATAGCAGCAAGATTGGGTCTTTTTAAAACAACAGTCCTTCGAATTATTCATGGGCATTTAAACATGAATACAGTTAGTGCAATATGGGTGCCTAGGCTTCTTTCCTCAGTCCAAACGCAGCAGCGAGTCATCTGTTGTCAGACATTTTTGGAGCTCGGCAATGAGAGAGAAGTTCTGCAAACCATTGTTATAGGAGATGAAACTATGGTTCCTTACTATGATCTCTTGTTCAAAAGAGAATCAATTGGCTGACGTAAACCTGGCGAAGCACCGCCTCTAAAGGCCAAGGTCACTCAGACAATCAAGAAGATCATGACCACAATCTTCATTGACTTCAAGGAGAGGAGCACCACAGTAAATGTGGAATACTGTGATGGCTTACTGCACAGACTACACAGTGTTTCCATCAAAGAGAAAAGGAGAGGAAAACGCACCTCTGCACACAGCTCTTGTTGTCAAGGAAACTGTGAAGAAATGTAGCTTCAAGGAGATCGACAATCCACCCTACAGCCCAGATGTAATTCCCTGTGACTATCTCCTCTTCTCAAAACTCAAGAAGGACCTTCGAGGAAGGAAATTTAAGTGTGACGAAGAAGTGGTGATTGTTGTTTATGCTCATTTTGCAGACAACACTTCTGGCTATTTTTGGGAGGGGGATTGAAATGTTAATTCAAAGATGTGAAAAGTGTATTGCAATAAAGGGTAACTATATTGAAAAGTAAAATATAGTTTTGTCCTTATCATAAGTAGAAAATGTTTAGGATGAAAAATTATGAATCTACAGTCGTAACTTTGTATTTGCGTTTTTTGCATTGATATTAATTTAACTAGTATGAACGGGGAATATTCCCAATTATAATACAGTATCTAGTTACATTTCAATTCAATCTATTTTATTTTTGTCTTTAAATATATACAGTGGAATAGAAATGAGAGTGGATTTTGTGGAATTTCAGTAACATTTTATATTTTATTCTTCTTATAATATTCTCAATAAACTATTAGAATTGTTTAATTGAATTCCTTGTTCTAACCTTTAGTCCACGGTTGCAATACTTTATAAGCAATGGATAATAAACTATTGTAAAATATGTTCTCATAGTTTATATTTCACAAGTATAATTATTATTTACAAACTGTTACTGGAAATGGACATAGGCTATAAATATGAAACTTAAGTCTAATAGAACTATTTAACATTTGATGAATTATTATATTGTTATTTAAAAACTCAATGGCGCTAAGTCTCAAAACGAAGAAAAGTAATTGAATCCTCTGTTAAGTTGTGCGTTAAAGATTCCTGAAGGCGTTTCCTGCTGTATTATATTTAAAAAAAAATTGAAGTTAATTCGAGAAAAGGTATATAAATGCTAAAAATAGAACAGTATTCTATTATAGCACACAGTTTGAAAGTATTCGATTCTCAGTGCGTGTAATATTGAACATAGTGTGCTCTTATACTTCGGCGGTGTCCTCTTTGTTAGAATAAGCGGAAAGTGCTAGTTCTGTAATATTAGCTTATTAATAGAAAGAAATGAGAAAGAATAAAAAATAATTTCTCGTAACAGAAATCGTTTTCGTCATGTATATCATGTGTCCTTTCTTGTAGCTCAATTCTATTTCAAAAGTATTCGACTGAACTCTATTATAAATTACATAACAGAATTTGCTTTTTTCTCTATTAATCAACTGGTTAACAGAGAGTATACACGAGAACAAGAAAATGTAACTTTAAATGTTGTTCTCTGCATTCTATGATTATTATTGATCTGCCTTTTTTCACAAATATAATAATAATAATTCTGTTTCAAAATAAATTGGCAAATTTATAAGCATTCAAAAATTTAACCAATGTTACAAATAATACTCATGCAGCAACAAATAAGGTTAGAACATAAAATATACATATCACATTCCAAAATACTACTACAGCAACAAATGAAACATGCACAGTGTTAAAAATAATGCAGCACCGAGTAAACTATAAGGAATATGTTGTAAATAAGGTTTTGATACTCTTTTAATTGTTTAAATATTCAAAATACAAAAGATAAGTGCCTGGGGGGTTAGTCGTGCTGAATATGGTACCTTGGAAATAAAAATAAAACAAATGAACTGATAAAAGTACAAAAATACAATTAGACACAAACTGATATTCATTTTAATATTACAAAATTTTTAAAAAATTCTTGTTGCTGTAACTGTTTAAATGTTCACTGGTTTAATTAAAATTTAACAATTATGTTAATTAGACAGGTTGAATATGAACTGATTTTTTTGAATTGTTCCATTAAGACTGCGAGGCTGGCAATTCATCAGCATTGGAAAGTGATAACAGTGCACAACGTTATAATCTTATCACTTTTTGGGTCATTATTTATTGACAATATTATGAAACATCATCCTCAGAGTTTATTCGATAATTAGTGCTAACATTCTTAAGGTGTTAGTGATTTTCACAAAAAGAACACGCAAAGCCAGCCAAAAATATAAGTAAATACATAGTAGTGTTCAAGCCATAACCATTTAGCTATCCTGCAGCAGCCCAATGCGATGTTAATATCAAATAAAGAGAAACAATACAATCAACTAAACAAAATACAACCTACGAGCTCTGTTAAGGGGCATTCACACCTGTTCGATTTTTATGAGCAAAGCTAAAAATTGAATGTTAAGAGAAAATGCGGCAAATTCACAACAGGCATAGCACAAGGCGCAAGAAAGAGTTGGATTAGTATGGTTATCATTATTATTGTGATTATTGCTTAACACATACTTCTTGTGCTATGCTTGTGAGGGGCAGTCCAGTTGAGAGCTGCCCGTGTCATCACAAACGCTGAGGACTGTCGCGCCATCTAGCCACGCGAGAGCAGAACCTATAAACAAGATTTGCAAGCACCCTTCAGGTAAACATTCTAAATTAGTGCCATAACCAACTAAGTACTGTTCGGGACTGGTAACTGTGTCCCTGGGCAGAATAAGAGAAAAGGAATGTGGAAAGAGGAGCCTTGAACTATTTTGATAAGTTTTCCTTATCATCGATTTCAGAAAAAGAGTAAATTCTTCAATGCAGATAACATACAACGAGGGCTGCAGATACCAGTCCCATGTTTTACATATAACTGCACCAATAGCATAATGAGGTCAACAACTCCGGTGCGGAACCAGAGCGACACCGCAGCTCACCAGCGTTGTGCAAATCACCGGCTTATCTAAGCAACAATCTCTATTTGTAGGACATGGATCCTTCTTGTCTTGAAATTTTCTTTGATTTGGAGAGTATTCGCACCAAATAACCTTAGTAATTAGGTATCATCGTTGTTGATTTAGTTTATTTACGGACGCTCTATAACATCTCAGGTCATCAACGTCCCATTCAATTCAGGGCGTGAAACTGCCGATCAATTTTGCTCAGATGCCGCTTCTTTCAGATTATTTTACGTGCCGTAAATCTACGGCATGGGACTCAAGACTTTACTTCCCTTCCGAAGGAAGTCATACTTAGGATATTTACGCCCTAAAAATTCATCGACCCTGGCCGGAATTGAACCCGCGAGCTTGGGTCTACGAGGCAAATATGGTTACCATTAGACCACTAGGACCGATATGGTATCGTCGAAACATCCCTTGTTAATTAGGCAGAAAGTTGCAAAAAATTTCCATGCAGTCTCTAAAGAATTGGTCCAAAATTGATGCAGTTTTGTGTACCGTATTGATTTACATTTATAGTATTCTTCATATTGGTCGTTTTGTTATCCAAGTGCCATCATGCAGGAGAATTTCGCGTACTAATCGGAGTCTCCCTCCACACCATTGCTTAAACTTCTGCAAACTGATGAAACTGCGCTTTATGTGCGACAAATTATTAAAGCTGAACTGAACAGATAGTACAGTTTGCAGTATCCAATCACAGAATGTCCTTGTCACGTGTTTTCTAATTTTTTAACTACAAATATTCTACAAAGTCAGGGTTTTAGTTTTAAAAGAGTTTTTGTTGTATGGATTTTGGTTTTGCAGACGTCTGTTTCCTGGGTAATATGTCTAAGATACTCTTATGTTGTTGTTCCAATGTTTCTGCAGTTTAATAAAGCGTTTCTTCTGTTAGAACATGATTCCCCATGTTCTATTAGTTCGATTTCCCTAAATTTAGCAACAAATTTTCGTAATATAGTTCTGCGTAAAATTATTGTGCCAGGAAATACATTGTTAGAAAATAGCTAGCATAACGTCTACGTTGTCCATGGATTTCTGTTCATCAACTATTCTCCATTAATATTTAAACACCCGCCTTTACTACAATGGCATCACAGGTGGTAGTACTTACTTTGCATTAGCATTTCAGCAATACACTTCACCAACACAAGCGTAAATATACTGACAGACACAAAGAATGGATCATCTTAAGAAATATGTAATTATAATTAGGATATGATATTATTTTACCTTAACATTTTTGTCACGTATTCGATGATGCCTTGGGATTACAGCCAGAGTATCCCCGTTAACCACCGGAAAAACAAAGAAAGACTCAACAACAACACTGATAAACTGTAATTTCTCCTTCCACAAGAGCGATGTTTTCAGCAGTGAGTACCTCCAAGGGCCGACCTGCACGCTCTTCGTCTTCAATGCTTTCTCGACCCATTCGAAAAAGTTTGGCCCACTCTTTTACGGTAGAAAATATATCCCAATCGCTGTTTAATTTCATTTGGAGTAAGTCCTTCTTTTGTGAAGAACTTAATAACAGGTCGAAATCCTATTTTAAACATATCACAATCTTTTACACATAGCCTTCTTTATGCAACTATATCTGAACAACTGAACATAGCGGAGCGGAAGTTACAGCTGCAATTGTTTACTTAACAGATAAGGTAAGACATCCGATAAGGAATTTGTGAAGGTGAAAATTTTTATCGGTGAGGCCGGAAACTTATGGACCTACCCTCGTATCTTCGGGCATGTCTCAACGTTCGCATACATGAGAGAATAGACGAAGACTAGACAAGGCCTGCAGGAAGTAAAAATAGACGAGGATACCGAGCAGCTCGATTACATTTTACAAGATACAGTCGACAATGACCTCCAGAATAATGGAACTTAGTTCTTTTCACTGATGAAAGCCGATGCAATTAAGGGATAGACGTGAAAGGGTAAGAAGGAGAGCAGCGAGAGAGAGAGAGAGAGAGAGAGAGAGAGAGAGAGAGAGAGCAGTTTCTCATCAAGCGTGTCTTTTGGAGGAGATTCCGTAAAACGCAAGGAAGTATTAACGTCTAGGATCGTATTGATCTTTTGATCATAGAGGGCAGATTATTCAATGCCCTAAGGTACATTCATGAGGGTTTTTTTTCTGAACTTGTGCTGGTTTTTTCACTCCATTCATTGCTGAAAACTCAAATTGAGGAATGTTAATGTTCGGCCACAAATTGTTTGATGTGTCAACCAATGACTTGACGCAATTGGACTAGCCAGCACGCAGTTTAAACCTAAATTCCATTGAATGCCTATGGGCTATGCCTTTCAAAGAGATCGGAATGGTATCGTTGGGACTCTGCAAGACTCTAGGACAAATTTGATTGAAAAATGGAATTTCAATACTCAGAACGATCTCCGTACATTTGGAAACTCCATCACTGGTGCTAGTGATTTGAGCTTTCTGATGCTTATTGAACATTTTCGTGTGTTAAAATGTCACTTCACCGATGATTAAAATGTACCGGATGTAAAAAGAGCTATTGCATATATAAACAATTTTATATTAGTGTAATGTTACTACTGCTACAGGGTAAAAAGATCTTTAAGGAAAGATTAGAGGATATGATAGAATCATAATTGTCAGATGCAAAGGCAGCATTTACTAGGGACAAATCATGTGTCGTTTTACTTATCGACAGATGGTTGAAAAATGGTTGCAAAAAGAAAATTAATTACACTTAGAATTTGTAAAAATGGATAAGACATATGATTCTGTTCTATATGTTAAATTTAATTTCAACCCTAGATATTTAAACATGAAAACTGGTGGTATGGAATGCTTATATTCAATATTGCCAAAGTGATATAAATATAGTAATTAAAATGGTCATTAAAGATTCATATACCTTGACTCTGCAGCTATAAGGCAGTTATTGAGAATCTGTTCCATAGGATTATGCAAATAGGTATTTTGTATAAAACTGCCAAATTAGTTTTCTTTATCTAAAATAGTTTCTGAGGAATGCATCTCAAAATATATAAAAAAAGTTGCGGAAATTTTGAGTTAAAATGTTAACTTTATTTCCATTGGGAAATAAAGCTAACACTTCCTTTGTTTTGAACTGTCCTTCTCGATGGGCTTACTGTTGAAATTTTATACCCAGCATTAGTAATCCCAGTACCAAAGTTTTCAGTAACTGACGTTTTTCATCTTTGAGAGGAATTTTCTTTGAAACTACTTTAGTTACAGAAATTAAATTTGACAGTTTATTGAAAAGATCCTTCTGCATAATAAATTTTCAATAACTATCTTAGTATAGCTGTAGAATCAGCATAAGTAAATATTTTATGACAATTTTAAGTATAAAATTAATCTTTTTCTTTAGCAATTCATTGGATATGAAACTCTCTTCCACCAATTTTAACGTTAAAATATATATAACGTGTATTTATGTTACGGTAAAATATGTCCAGTGGTTTTCAAAATTAAAAAAAGGGTTTCAAATGTATAAATTAAAATGAATCATAACTTTAGATCTGTGCATAAATTCATTTCCAAAAGTTACAGTGTTAAACGAAGTAAATTAAATAATGCAAATTTTCGACTTTCTGTGCCTGAAAACGTAGAAGTTAAAAAATTAACTGCTTAATGGGCTTTTTACATGCGTCTCCCCATAAGGAGAACTATGAGAGCATCAAGGATGGATAAAATTAGGAATTAACTTTTTTATCAGTGATGGAAGCCCAAGAAATAGCGTTCGATGGAATTATGACAAAAATCCTGACTTGGTATGGACATACACAGAGAATGCCGAAAGAAAGGTGGGCTAGAAGAGGGTATTGGTCATCCCAGATGGCAGAAGAAAAGAAGACAAGAAATGCATTGGAGAGAGGAAGCAGGATTGTGGATTGGAGGCAAGTCAATGGTGGGATAGAGCAGCTTGACTTTTGGAAAAAGTGGAAATACCTGATGATGACGATGTACACTTTTTTAAAAGAGTTCAAGGTATTATAATAATGGTGAATATCATCATGTCAAATACAAAAATTTTAATAATGAAACAATAAATTGTTTCAATAAAATATTTTTCTTGGTCAATTTCTTGTGTTTGTCAGTGTAATAACGCTGGTTCATTAGTAGATAGTAAGGAAAGTGATTAACTAATAACTACAAATGAATGGAAACTAAATTGCTCATAATGTGATCCTGGTGCGAAGAATAGTGAAGTAAAATGCCATTTTGAATACGCATCAGATGTAGACAAACGCTTTGTATTTATTACTGGGGGAAAATGTTGTTGTTTGTTTGATTGAGCTACTGTGAAAAACCAGTTTTCTTTTCTAGTCATTAACATGAAATGCATATTTTTATTAATACCCCCCCCCAAACGTTATTGCACTTAAACGTAAAATATTCATTTTGATGGCAATAATGATATTTCTACAACGACTGGACTTTTGTAAAATGTAAAATGCATTTTCAACAAAGTTTACATCACAGCTACGTATTGCAAATAACTATTGTTTCAGAAATAATTCTGTGATTTCATTATTTGCTTTAATATTTACATTTAAATTATGCAATTTTTCCAGTTGTTCATTTGTGGAGATTTTTTTTCTGGAATATTTTGAATATCTGGAGCCATTTGCTCTAAATCTGGTTAGTGCTCATTTTTAAGATAGTCTTAGTTTCTGTTGTTGCAGCGCAGGTTTCCATCATCAAATAAGTATTTTAATTCGGCTACACAATAGAAATTTGTATCCACTAGTGGAATCGTTTGATCACGATTCTGGTAGGACTTTAGTTAAAGTTCCCCTGACACAGGCAATTGAGTTTACTCAGTCGTGTTTATCACGATACTATTTCATATGAATTTCTATGGAATGTACGTGTTAGACATTCTACTGGTATTTGTGTATTATGGATATGATGAGGTTGAGATATACGTTTGAAAAAAGAATATGATTCAAAAGAAATCGTACAGTACTGTAAGTGAGAATTTCGTATTAAATATGTAAGAATACCGCCTCCTGAAATAAAGCTCATGGGGGTGCTGAAACAAAATATCCGGGAAACATTTTACAATATTCGTGAGGATGACGTGTGGCGAGTGTCTCAAAATGTATTCAAAAGGATTCAGGCATGACTCGGGCACTTAGAGAATGTGAGTACAATATTTATTACTATTTACCTAATAAATAACGAAAGAATTAAACATGAGAGCTACGAGTTTCAATCGCACCTCATGATTTGAGTCGGCAGGTGGTGAAGCCGTTACTTATTAACTTGCCGTATGCAAAATCAATTTCCGATTGCATAGCGGAATGAGGACCCTGTACATGTGTTGAAACTTTACAGTCATTCTGTGAATAAGAGAACACTGGGGATTATCTTTGAAGATTATACCGTAGTATATCACTCTCACATTATATCTCTTCAATTAACGTTTACCAAGTGTTTATGCTTCGTTAAAACTGTTTTATCATGTATAAAGTAGCAGTCTTTATATGTAATGTACATATGAAATGTTTTAAAATAAAGATTAATGAAGCCAAGTGGAAATAAAAGCACTATTGCATCGCCAATGGAGAACCAAAATGTGGATATAGGTCGACCGTTTCATTCCAAGTGTAAAAGAGCTCACCGTGATTCCACATAGATTGATAAGTTACATATTTTCAGTATTGTAGATATAGTTCTTTATTTTTTGTTTATTATTCAGTTCCTCAGACTCCAATGTCGCTTTCACATAATTATGTACACATCATATGTAAAGAGGTTCGGCATGATATTCGTTGTTACCACTGAAGATGCCATACCTTAACTTCGGTAATAGATCTCACTATGCGGCTGAAGATTTCATTAGCTTTATAATTAAATGGAAACCATTATCATTTCCAGTTCTAAACTCTGGCCTTGAGGAAATTTTTGAATTTCCGCTCCGAGTTCCTGGAATATATTGAAGATGTAGTTTGTTGGTGCTCCGCAGACTTTCGACGATAATTCTACCGTTGAATGATGAACAATACACCTATAGATAGGTTCACTTTCCTTCGCTTTATTTATCATATTCTTAGTGTGTACTATTAATAGAAGATTCTGTTTCAGCGTTTAGGCACCCTTTGCATCAAGAAATTTGTGAGTAAACTTATCCACTGATCATCTTTGTGCTAAACTATAACGTTTATTTGTTAACCAATGTTAGAAAGATTGGCAAAGCTTCGTATATACCTATACACACATATACGAATTATTTAATATTTTCTGCATAATACTGAAGCAACGCCTCATAAAAATAAAATTAAAACTCACTTTAACTAGCATTTTGCTAATTTAATGTACAAACTCCTCGATGCTTTACAATGCTCAAATAAATCTGCTTAGAGAACTGGGAAGGATGGAAGAAACCAGTTAAAAAGAGAAGGCGTGTGCTTTTAAATCTATGCATCCCACCACACTTAGCTTCAATGTGCCGGTTTTAAAAACACATATAAACAGTACCATTACCATGTTAACACAAAGAACATTAAGGGAAAAAAATGACATATTTTGCTTTAACTAGGAAGAATTCACGCAGCTTTAAAGCACTTTTCACCAAATGAAGGGATATATGGTAGCTTCAAGCAAGCAAGCATATTATATACAGGGATGGAAACAAAATTTGAAAACACCAACACTGCAGCAAGGTTTCATGCACAGAATATCAATAGTCCTAACACTAATTAAATGTGTATATTTATTGCCAAACACAAAGGAGTTTATAAAGCACTATTTGTAACTGACAAAAAGTAATGAGATCTATTCATAACTGCATATTCTAAATGCTTTCGTTCTATAACACCAGGATCACACTTATCTGTAGTATACAGGATGTTTAAAAAAAACAGTATCACACATTTCCATTTAGATACCATAGGTCAAAACATGGAGAAAGTTCCTAGGGAACATATGGATATGGATTCCGGAAAGGAATCCATGTTGTTTTGTGACTATTATACAGAACTGCCCCTTGAATAGTAACTATTGAAAGTGTCTATGTGTTGCTTCAGAGTGCCACGTTTCTGGGAATCATCGGAACACACCTTCTTGCTTCGCAGTGCATATAGGCTCCTATGTTTCCATGTTGTCGATATATGTGGCAAGTGCTAAGATCTTAAGTGCCCGCCATAAATCTAAATAATTGATGTTAGGTGATGGTCAGATTTAGAGTTAGGATTATGGAGCAGAATTTTCGCGCTGCGGTTACTATTGTGCATATGCATCCGTGAAGGAGCACCATACATGGAGAATACACCGGATGGCCAGGAATCCGAGGAGGCTATGCTCGGGTCAGGCGGGGTCCCTAAACGTTTCCAGAGATAATATATCCCAGATACGGCGGGCCCGCAAGAACCACATCCGGTACCATCCAAGTGTCTCAAAGACCCCTACGCAGGTCCCGAGACAGAACCAATCAAACGCTGGGATAGGCCATCGCCACACCACTAAGCACCAGCCTGCCTCGCCTGACACTGTAACTGATGCTATGGGATGTAAATATTCATCCCTGCATTCGTATAAGTGACCAGGAGAAATCACGAAAGGAAACATTTATGGAAATTGAACCGGGACCTCCCTAATACAAGACTCGAGCGTACCATCTGAGCCACCCCTTTCAGTATTAGCTGATGGAGAGGCCATAAATTGTACCTCCTGATCATCCGTCAACCACTAAAGATCTGTGTGGCACTACGTGTATAAAACGGGGTGTCGCTCCATCGTGAATGGACCACGTACTTGACTTTGTAAATATACTCTAAACCTTAATAGACTGTATATGTATGTCTTAAACATTAATGCACTGCAGAGGAAACTCAAGATAACCATATTTACATCCATATTTACTACACTCTAAATAATATCTAAACAGAAATTGGTTTCCGGGTGTTATGGGTGCATTTTCCTAGTTTCGCTTGTTGTGAAAAATATGCAACATCTATTTAAACATTCGATATGTATAGGTCAGGGCTACGTATACAGGGAACATAAGTATATAGTTGGGAGTACGTTCCGTAACAAACGATTCTTAAAGCTTGAAACTGTAGTGTTCGCTGCACCGTTCACAATGACGGAGAGAGAGTGGTAGAGAGAGAGAACGTCATTCTAACACATACTACGTGCGAATGGCTTAAAGGGGCTGCTTCTTGCTTTATTTTTGTTTTCTTGCTTCTCTATAGACCTGGACCTTTTTAATTCAAAATCACAATACTTCCAATGTCGTTCGTGTCTTAGATATTCCAATAACAGCGATCTACCTGACTTATTTTACATTTCTCCCTTAGAAATATCATATATGTTGTTTTCCATTAATAAGTTCGCTTGTTTTTCCAAAGCTTCATTAAAACACCAGATTATTATTGTTATTATTTGTTTATTATTATTATTATTATTATTATTATTATTATTATTTTACTTTGTGGTTGACACTAAATCTTAACCTGTACAGAGATTTACGTCATATAGAAGCTTCTAAAGCCATAGTGATGGCAATCAATACATAGGAAAAAATATTCAAAATCCAGCCGTAACAACCCATTGTTAAAATTCAATTCCAACAATGTAATAAAAGCACTGCAGGATGGTAATCTACAGACTTTACACAACATGTTGCCATATTGTGACGTGATTAGCTTCTATTATGTAACCACAGGCAGTATTTCCAAAATGGCGGCATCAATGTTTCGTTGCGATAGCATATTGTCATTGAATTCTTTGTTAAAGAGGGAAAATCTGCTGCTGAAATTCACCTGAGAATTCAACGTGCCTATGGAGATGTCTGCATGAGTGCTAGCAGGGTTAGGAGATGGGTGAAACATTTGGGAAAACGAGTATCCAAAATGAGCCTCGTAGCGGTCGACCGCGAACTGCCTCCATGGAACGCAACAAGTGAGATGATGAGCTCATTAGAGAAGATTCGCTGCAAAACTTGCAGTAGAACACAGTGCAGTGCAAGAAAAAAAGATAATTCTGCAACAGGATAATGAGCGTCCTTACACTGCCTGTGTCAAAATCGAGAAGAACAGAACATTTGGGTGGGAAACTCTTCCACATCCTCCCTACAGTCCCGACTTGACACCCTCCGACTACCATCTTTTTGGTTCTTGCAAGGAACAGATGCGAAGCCAACACTGCGAAACGGTGGAGGGATATTCGGAAAAGAGCGCGTCAGTGTCTTCGTGCTGCTGGAACGGAGTTCTATCGTAAGGGTATTTTCAAACTTACAGAAAGATGGGAAAAATGTGTGCAAAGAAATGGAGACTATGTTGCAAAGTGAGAGAAAAGTCTGTAGATTACGATGATGTACATGGTTTCTCTAAACAATAAATTTTAAGAGGTTAAAAAATTGTTGCTCAGTACTTTCAGTATGCCCTCATATATATACTCAGATACCTCCAGCGCCATTGCATTTAGCTTTTCAATTCATATTTTCCTTTAATTTTGGCAATTTTCCATTTTGTAGTCCATACTTTTGAGAATTCATCTTCCCCCCGCAAGGAAATTAAATTCTTTTCGAATGTCATAACAATTTTTGACATTTAGGAACTTTCTTTCTCACTAAATAAAAGTCTTTGTTACATCATATTCTTATAAAAACCATCCAAATTCGTTTTTGCTTGCTGCTGTGTATTTCTTTGTTTTCCTGGAGCAGAAAGAGAGGACTCGCCGACTTCAACCTCCTCTCTTCTTACTCTGGCACTTGATCTCACTGGAATACCCGGTATAATGAGATACACGTAAGTTTGACTGTTTTAATCCAAATGTATTTTCCTCGACTCATCACCTTTTTTTCGATTTCTCGAACTTTACTATTTGTAGTTTACTCCGCCCTTTCTTTTGTTGTTGTGGTACATTCGTTATTTGTATCTGTGATACCATTAGTAACCCATATACATGTATACTAACACTAACTAACGCATACAATTCAAAGCGTCCAACTGATCACTATTTATAGGACAGATAGTCTTCTTCTCCCCGCATACGTCTCTAGCCATCTCTCCAGCTCCCTGCTGTACTTATGTAAAAGAGGATAAAGTTAGACCAGAAGAAAAATAAATAGAGTGATTTCCAGTCAGAGAAAGAGTTAGACAAGAATGCCTGGTTTGTTCAACCTATCTGCTGAGTTACATAATGTAAGCGTAAGGAATGCAAGGCATTCTGGAGGGCAAGGAAGATCTGTAAAAACTGATAATTAGTGTCAGAGGAAAGTAATAAAGGAGGATTCAAATTTAATTTCAAGAAAACTGTTACCATAAGGGCCAAGATATAAAGATAAAAATACACGATGAAAATTTGAAAGTGATGGAATTTCCTGGGAGTAATAAAATCATAATCAAGCAACTACATGGAGGAAGTAAAAAAGAATAGTAATAGGAAAAAAAGCAATGAAAAAAGTAGTAAATTTATAGAAGATTTCGAAATATCAACGAAAACTAAAATTAAGTTAACACAGGCAACCATACTTCTAATTGTTTTGTATGGATGTGAAAGCTGGAAACTGAAAAGTGCAGATAAACTAAAAATAGATCTTTTTGAGATGCAGATTTGGAATAGAATGCTGAAAGTATCGTGGGCTAGGAAAAGTACAAATGCATCGATCCTAAAAAATTAAGACTTATCTTGGAAGTTATAGATAGAAATGTGAAGCTTTCTTCTTTCGGACACTTGTGAGAAGATCATTATGAATGGAGAAAGACATGTTAGGAATAGCTGAGGGAGGAAGAGGAAGGGGAAGGGGAAGAATGAGATGGCGTGACGAAATAGAAAACACGCTCTTCAAGGACGGAAATAATGAACCTGGCTCAAGACATAACCCAACGAGGAAGGTTATCACAGACGTGACAACTTCAAGAAAGAGACAATTTAAACTATAAGAAGGCTGGCACCTGACTGACACACACAGGAGGGTAGGTCCATAAGTTTCTGGCCTAACGAATTTCACTTTTCAATATAGTTATCCTTTATGCAGTACACTTTTCACATCTTTGAAATAACAACATTTCAACCCCCTCCCCAAATAGTCAGAAGTCTCGTCTGCAAAATGGGCATAAACAGCATCCATTACTTCTTTGTCACATTAAATTGCCTTCCTTCAAGGTCCTTTTTGGTTTTTCAGAAGAGGAAATAGTCACTGGGACTAGATCTGGGCTGTTGGTGGATGATCGATCTGCTTGAAGCCACATTTCTTCGCAGCTTCCTTTGCAACAAGAGCTGTGTACACAGGCACGCTGTCGTGAAGAAGGCGCACACCACCACTAAGCTGTCCTTGCCCTTTCTCTTTGATGGAAGCACGTAGTCTGTGCAGTAGGCCAGCATAAGACTCCCCATTTACTGTGGTGTTCCTCTCCTTGAAGTCAATGAAGAGTATTTCTTCACACTCCCAAAAGATAGTGTGCCATTATCTCCTTGATTAACTGAGTAACCTTGGCCTTCGCCAGATTTACGCCACTCCATTGATTCTATTTTGGACAAGGGATCATAGTAGAGGACCATAGTTTTATGTCTTGTAACAATGGTTTGCAAAATTTCTCTCTCATGTTACGGCAGAGCTCCAAAAATGCCTGACAACAGATTTCGTTGCTGCTTTTGGACTGAGGAAAGAAGTCTAAGCAGCCATCTTGCACTACCCTTATTCATGTTTAAATATTCATAAATAATTCGAAGGACTGTTGTTTTAAAAAGACCCAACCTTGCTGCTTTTTCTATAACCTTGAGCCGCCGGTCTTCCATAATTTCTCCTTCCACAAGAACGATGTTTTCAGGAGTGAGCACCTCCAAGGGCACGCTCTTCGTCTTCAATGCTTTCTCGATCCATTCGAAAAAGTTTGACCCATTCTTTTACGGTAGAAAATGAGGGGGATGCTTCCCCATAAACATCGTCCAATCGCTGTTTAATTTCATTTGAAGTTTTTTTTTTTTTTTTTTTTTTTTTTTTTTTTGGTGAAGAACTTAATAACAGCTTGAAATTCCATTTTGAATGTGCAATCGTCTACACATAGCCTTCTTTATGCAACTAACAATTGAATACAGTCGAGCGGAAGTTACACTGCAATTGTTTACTTAAAAGATAAGGTATGACACCAGGTAAGGGTTTTGTGAAGGCAAAAAGTCTTATCTGCGAGGCCGGATACTTATGGACCTACACTCGTACATCCAATGTATGATAACTGTTGATGCAATATGGACTGTTGATCCTGGTGGTCTAGTGGTAACCATACTTGCCTCGTAGAACCCAATCGCGGTTCGATCCCGGCCAGGGTTGATGGATTTTTCCGGGCATAAAAATATTAAGCATGGCTTCCTTTGCAAGGGAAGTAAAGACGGAGGTCTTGTGATGTAAATTTACTACACAAAACAAAACCTCAGGCCTAAAAGATGCCTCTGAGCACAGAGAAGAAATTGGCCGTTTCACGTCCTGTATATATAATGGGTCGCTGATAATCTGAGAGGTTAATGAGCGTTCGTAAATAAAACAAATCAGAGATCGTGCTATTCATGAGAAGTGTGTATTAATGCCATAGTTATCTCGTTAACCACCGGCAGGCCAAAAAAGACCCAATTATAACGCTGATAAATTTTCCCCTAGCTGTAGGAAACCTGCCATTTGACACCATGAAGTTTATTTACTATTAAATTAAATGCTATGCTGCTATTGGCTGAAGGAAACCTACTGCCACGGGTGGCTGAGGTCGTTAAGGCAAGGAATAGTGAGCGGGAGGTCTGGAGTTCGAACCGCACCAGGACTTTCCTCCCTGACTGAGGATTTTCTCAGTCGTCATAAATGGCAAATGCCGGGGAGGTATCCTAAACTTAGGTCTGGAACGTTTCCTTCCTTAAAAAAATATATCCTAATATATAATTTCATGTATCACCAGTGTTCACTGCCTGTGTGCCTCAGTAGTTAAAAAGGGCGTTAAACACTATTAAAAAAAAACAGCTAAAATATTTTTGGTGCGTTCAGACGGACAGTCCCTATCGCTAGGGAAGTAAACATTTTATAACACAAGCTCTTTATGTTGCCGAAAAAAACGTAACGACTATACGTGTTAGGTCGATATAACTTTGAAGAGTCATAATTTGGCGCCATTCATTTTTACAGAGAGCACAAGAAAAGGATTAGTACGAAACCCCCCCCCCCAAACTTATTTTCAGCTCTCCGGGCGTATTTTAGCCTTTTCCTTAAAGTTTCAGACCCATCTCTTTTGGAAAAATTCCTTCGGAGGACCAAGAATTGAAGAGAGATCCTCCATATAGCAGCCAGACATGCGTTCGTATCAGAAATGTTAGAGAAATGTTGTTCTCAATACTACACTTAACTCTACTTAACGTTAAGCATTGACTTATAAATCGACAGGTCAGCTACTACAGTGTTGTTGCAGAATGGATCTCATTACTTTCATGCCAGTATTTTTAAAACATACATAGATGATTTAAACACGAGACTAGATTTAAATACCTTACCTTGTATACTGGCCAGTGTGACAGGAGGAAACACGCAAGAAATCCTGCAAAAGATGAACAAAATATATTGAAACTAGTGATGATTACATTTTTCAACATATATGAAAGAAATTTAAAACCACAAATATCAATATACAAATGCTGCAGTGTGTTCTGCAGTATTCAAATCAGATCTAATCATTTTTTAGTTAAATTCACTTGAAAATCCATCATCTTTTAGTATTGCTGAAGTGTATAATATGCTATGTCGCCTAATTACTTATTCAAATAGCTTATTAAAGCCCATTTTCTCCTTTAGATGCGTAAAATTCAAAACAATTTGAGTGACATAATCTAGAGGTGTTATTTATCCATAAGGCATTTAGATATATCTTATAATACGTCCTCTAGGATATTGCAAGATTAATAACAATGAAACAATGTGATGGTTTAACTAAATCTCACTAGAGGAAAGTCTTTCAGATAACGTCATAGATTATATTTAATTGAGCTTGTTAAGGTAGATGCGGGCTGGATGTCTAATATTTTCATCAATAAATAAAACAACGTTCGTTAAAACATTTTTTTCTAAACCGAAATCTTAAAACTATACAGGTGTTTGAAAATAATACAGGTTAAATACTCTTTGTGAACTAGAGACAAAAATGGAAAGAAAGAAACTTAATATCTTAATATCTTAAAAATAGCGCAATAATATTCGCTGTGAGAAGAAAAAATTGGAATGGTTTGACTTAGAGGTAAGCATACGTTTAGTTATGGATGAATGGAAGGTAAATAATGGAATATTATACACAAGTGCCACATATTAAATTTAAACAGATGTAAGTGCGGTGGTGTGAACAAGAAGAATCGCACGAAAAGTCAAAAGCGGATGATGAGAATGCTATTAACATTTTCCCAGCTGTCTGTAAATCCACAAATAAGTTCACGTGGATTGGTTAGACAGCCGCAAGTTGGTACAGTGGTACTAAAGAGATTTATCATATCTGCTTGCAAATTATCAGCTCTATGTTTTTTTTTTTTCCTATTTTTGTATATAACCTTATTGCAGAAAAGATTAATTATTACTGAATATATTTTATAAATGGGAAACGCTTTCGAACACTGGAATGTTGATACATATAACGATGCTTCCCCATATACGCCGTCCAATCGCTGTTTAATTTCATTTGGAGTAAGTCCTTCTTTTGGGAAGAACTTAATACAAGCTTCGATACTTCATTTTGAACTTGCTATAATCTTCTACACATAGCCTTTTTTTAGCCTGCAGCTATATCTGAACAACTAAACATAGCGAAGCGGAAGTTACAGCTGCAATTTTACTTAACAGATAAGGTATGACACTGATAAATGTTTTGGCAAGGTGAAAATCCTTATTGGCGAGGCCGGAAACTTATGGACCTACCCTCGTATGTAAGATAACCTGGTGTGGATGAATAGCCTAACCGGACATCCATAATACAGAGTGACAAATTTTTGTAAACTACACATATCTGCTATTTCACACACGATTGATGGCATATAAAACGTAGTTAGAAAGATAGGTGGTACTTTCTTGCATTGTCACATTCTTGGGTGTGTGAAAATCGAAATATACTGAGGAAAACTTCATATTTATACGACAGTAATTGCTTATTCTTTTGATTTTTTTAATGAGGATTTGGGATTAAATCTTTGAGAAGCACTTAAAAGAATTACCTCTGAGAATGTAACCGCAAATCTAGTGCTTCTGTTATTGTACTTTAAACGATTCATACCATAATGGAAATGTAAACAGGAGAACGATACAATCTTTTACACAGTACAGGATCGCGTGTTTGAGCCTCAAAGTGCTTGTGTGTGACCTTTGACAAGCATGACATTTCCACTCGCCTCATTGAAATAAATCATTTGGCTATGCGAATCTCGGCCATAAACTTTCATAATGCGAGATCTGATCTTTACGGTATCATAAACTGTGCTAAATAGAAACACGCTTGCAATTGTAAAAACTGGGTAGAGGGGGAAGTAGGACCCATCAGTATTGTCATCATTTTTTGTGCAGTTATTTTTTCACTTTTGGGCAGAAAGCGTTTAGAAAAAACACATCAGAACTAACATAAGAACGCTCGTTACATTTAGGTTTTTTTTTTTAATGCTGTGCTACTTGCGATGTACACTTAAAAACAAATCCGTCATGCAGGAGCTGCATAAACTAAGTGCATTTCTTACCGAGTGGAATAAAAAATCTAACTTGTGCCTTTTTAATTAATGAAATGAAATAAGTAATGGCATTACTTTGTGCCATTAGGGCAACAAAATCAGAATTATTGAAACCTATATTATTACAAAAAAGATTCCTACTTTTTATAATAATAATAATAATAATAATAATAATAATAATAATAATAATAATAATAATAATAATAATAATAATAAGTATTATTATTGAAATTAAACCAGAAATATTAATGGCATATTATTAATTAAGTGAAATATATAACCAGTGATAGATAAAGCTATAGGGATATTTTTTAAACATTTTTAAAGGTAACCATATTTATGAAGTGAACCCTTGATATCATCTGTACATTCACTAAAATAGAGAAAAATAACAAAAAGTTTCAAATTACTTATGTGTTTAAGAAGTTGGTGTTCACATGTTTCAATAAAACTGAAAGATGTTACAATTCAGAAATGAATGTAATGTAGAAAGCAAATAAAAACAATCGAAAGTTACATCGATTTTAAATGACCTTGAAATTTAATTAAAATGTTATTGTAGGCTATTACAGAGCCTCTTACGTACAAATATAATTCTCACACACATATCAGATTAATATTTCACATTTTCTATCTTCACGACGATGCTTTTGTTAAATATAAAACATATGCATATTAACAGAGTTAATAAACTGAATTAATTTTCTCTTTTATTTTAAAGCCACATAGTAATTATTAAACGGAAGAGCGCTTTTTAAATTTCGATTTTCAAATATACCCCTACTCCTAATGATCCAATTTCCCTAATTTTGGAAACTACTTTTCTTATTTAATTTAAATGCTAGGTATATTTAGAATTTTGTTGTGAAGAAACAAATACTGGTGCCGCTAGAGTCATTTTTAAGTTTTGAGTTTCAGGGAAAACCCTCATTCTTAATGGTTCCATTTCCCTGGTTTTCAGAAACTATATTCTTTGTTTTATTTAAATTGTATATATGAAGTTTCGTTGTGACAAACAAATATTAATGCCAATAGAGTGCTTTTAAAATTTTTGGGTTCCAGGGAGTTCAGATTTCACTTATTTTCAGAAAATATTTTTCTTGTTTTATTTCAATGACATACCGAATTTTCTTTAAAATATATTTAAAATTACGGCTAATAGAGCGATTTTTTAATTTTACTTTAACTGCCACTAGTTTTTCACGTAACCCTCACTCCTAATGGTTCGATTGCCCTGATTTTCGCAAAAAAGCGCACTTTTATAAATTTATTTTAAAGAAATCTACAGAGTTTCGTTGAGATAAAGCGGCAACTTTAGGTTAACCACTATCCCCATGGTCCAATTTTGCTGGTTAACGAACTCGACAAATCATTTGTTAATTGATTATATACTGAGTTTCATTTAGAAAAGACAAAAATTGCGGCCGCTAGATCGGTAACAGATCATACATTTTTATAAATGTTTTGTCAGTTTCGGTGCCAAGTAGGTACAAATAGACTGCCAAGTAGAATTTCATAAAACGCTATATGATCTCTGGCTGGTAAGTAAAGTAGTTAAATATTAAATATAAAATGTAATGTTAAATTTCCCATAAGTAGTATTTTGACAAAAGATAAATGTGTTAATTTATTAAATGATGTATGCTTTATAAAACTAGGGATCGATGGATATTTGCAAACATTATTAAAAAGGAATTCTATTAGTACAATCAAAATAGCTTATTTTCCTTAGGGATTCACTAAAAAAATACAGTAAATGTTTTACGAGTAAGGTTGCAATAACTTCATCCCTTTGGAATTCGTAAAAAACGAAAAAAGCTTGCACACGAGTCTTGAACAATTAAAGGAATTCGCTTTTCGGATTCTAGAAAATTTAGAACGTGGTACATGGATAAACACTAAATATGAAATTCTAAATTTTTTGAGACACTTAAATTTTTAAAAGTGTTTTTAAGACATAATTAAGCACTATGCTAGCAAAGCAAAAGACAGGTCTTGATATAGTTTTTCTTTTCGTTCCCAAATTGCAACAATTGATTTTTTGTTTTTTCAGTGAACGCTTGATTTGATAGTAATATTTCCAAAGTTTTAATAGTGATTAAGATTAGAAGAATGAAAAAGAAGCACGAAGATTCAAAATTCGTGGATTTCAAATGCTCCACTCCTAGATTTGTTAGTAAATAAGTGAAAGAAAAAAAATTAAGCACAGGAAAAAATATGTGTAAATACCATTCTGAAGCGAACTGCAAATCGTTGGAATAGAAACCCATTTCTCCGCTGGAATAGAAATCCATTTCTCCGCTGGAATAGAAATCCATTTCTCCGCTGGAATAGAAACCCATTTCTCCGCTGGAATAGAAACCCATTTCTCCCCTGGAATAGAAACCCATTTCTGCGCTGGAATAGAAATCCATTTCTCCGCCACTACCAGAACTGAACTGCGAACTTTGCATCCACTAATGTATATATGCTTTAAAACGTTATCGTTTCTATGCGATAAAGTATAGATAAGAGGTTTATTGTATAATAAAATATACTTTTATGAGCGCATACCTCATGGATAATTATGAAATAATTACAAATTGATAGAGTAAACCGCATTGTTGCGTAGCAAAGCTTTCGCCTATGTGACCTTGGAATTTGAGAAAATACGAAAATAATTAAGGATAAAAACCTCGTGAAATGATGAATTTTAATAAAGAATGCCCTATTTTCTGAAAAAATAATATAAACGAAAACTTGATTTAAATTATTTAAATGAAATAATATGTCAAATCCTTAAATATAGTACAATTGACAATTCTTCCATGTCCGCATATGAAACCATTTTTATTCCCAAGGGATGTAAATCCTTAGGCATTTCCAGCATCTGATAAATCTACCCAGTTATATCGTACATTTACGACACGCAAATGAACCTCATGCTTGAAGGCAGAGGCCCTGTGAGGAACATTTATCGGCCATTTCACGTCCTGAATTAAAAATTAAGTTAAAACCGAAATTACTAATAAAACCTGTAATTATAATCAGGAAAAGCAATGTGACGCTGATAACCTGAGATGTTAAAGAGCGTCCTTAAATAAAACAAATAAATAAAAATAATAAATTGTTTAGAGTATCGGAAATTAATAGACACTTATTTGAGATCATAAAAAAAGACTAAGAAATGTACCACAGTCGACATTGATGTTGGAAGTATGTGAAGTAGGAGAGCCAGGGCAGAGATTCATGACGCAGGTGAGATTTTTAATGTTTTTCCAGATTGTAGATCCAAAAGCGTCGGCAAGCTTGAGCAAACCATAACCTCCCCCCCCCCTCAAACGGCCAGCACTGAAGAGTCCCTAGGTGAGATGTCAGAAAATTAGCTTTCCTCAAGTCGCAAATCCATAGTACCAGCCCGTTCCGCAAATTTGACACCAACGCTACGATTTGATTGATTGATTGATTTATTTAAGGACGCTCTTTAACAGCTCAGGTCATCAGCGTCCCATTCAACTCAGGGCGTGAAACGGCCGACAAATTTTGCTCAGAGGCCTCTCTTTCAGGCTTGAGGTTCTTTTTCGTGCCGCAAATGTACGACACGGGACCCACGGCTTTACTTCCCTTCCGAAGGAAGCCATACTTAGGATTTTTACGCCCGAAAAAATCCATCGGTCCTGGCCGGGTTCGAACCCGCGTTTTGGGTATAGGAGGCAAGTATGGTAACCACTACACCACCAGGACCGACCCAACGCTACGAGAGGAAATGTTGTGAAAAGGGAGAGAGAGCGAACAATACCCAGCATTTACCTAAGTAAAAATGATCCAAAGATAGTCGGTTCCAACGGATTTAAATACCAGACCTACGGGAATACAAATTCCATAAGCTACAGTCTGAGCCCTTCAGCTCGGTTACATGGATATGAGCGCATTATTCAAATATTGGGAAAATAGTAATTTTTAAATTAACAGAAGCTTCGTCTTTCTCGTTTGTTTAGCCCCTAGGGAATTGTTTTTTGTTCTTTCTTGATAAAACAATAATCGCTTTCGTTTTAGTTTGTTACTAGGGTAGGTACGTAAGTTTCCGGCCTCGCCGATAAGGATTATCGCCTTCATAAAACATTTATCTGGTAGCATACAGTAGCATAAAGAAGGCTATGTGTAGAAGATTGTGACATGTTCAGAATGGAGTATCGAGCCGTTATTAAGTTCTTCACAAAGGAAGGACTTATTCCAAATGAAAGTAAACAGCGATTGGACGGTGTATATGGGGAAGCATCCCCCTCATATTCTACCCTAAAGGAATGGGCCAAACTTTTTCGAATGGATCGAGAAAGCATTGAAGACGAAGAGCGTGCAGGTCGGCCCTTGGAGGTGCTCACTCCTGAAATCATCGCTATTGTTGAAGGAGAAATTATGGAAGACCGACGGCTCAAAGTTACAGAAATAGCACCTAGGTTGGGCCTATCTAAAACAACAGTCCTTCGAATTCTTCATGAACATTTAAACATCAATAAGGTTAGTGCAAGATTGGGCCTAGATTTATTTCCTCAGTTCAAAAGCAGCAACGAGTCATCTGTTGTTAGGCATTTTTGGAGCTCTGCCGTGGCAACGAGAGAGAAGTTCTGCAAACCATTGTTTAGGATATGACACTATGATCCTATACTATGGCTCCTTGTTCAAAAGAGAATCAATGGAGTGGCGCGGTTTCACCATCTCCAAGAAAAGCACACAATGCATGCTTAATAAAAAAAAATTCAAGAGGGCAAGAAACAGGCAAATCCACGACAATCTACCATCCGCACTCTCAACATCTTTCGGAAGGTCAATAGTTTTATCTCTGGCTCGAATCCAGCCACATATTTAATTGAAATTGGGAATTCCAGTGAACCATCTAAATGGTCTGTTATATCAGGATAAGATTTCAAGCCAAACCTCTGCTTAAACCTCAGTTTTTTGAGGATATGGAGGGAAAAATACGGGAATATATTTCGTTTCTTACAGCGATGCCTTGCCAATGAATTTCTGTGCATAAAAATACCCTAAACGGTCTCTAGAAAGCCTGTCAGCTGTGGAATGAAGTGGACTTCACTGTATTTCACACCAGCTTGCTGTAGCAATCTCACGTTCGAGCCACTCGTGGTCACCACAAAGAACAACACCGCTAGTGGAAATGTGGCTTTTTATAAGTTAAAGCTGTTTGAATTTGTCATAAAAGATTGCAAACAGTACTCTGTATCAGATGACAGCGGGCGTTACATTTGATTTAATTCATATTTCCAGATAATATAGTAGTCTCTGACTACAACTACAAATGTTCTCGTGCTATTTTCATGGAACAGAAATAATATTATACAGAATGTTTCCTCTTATATTCTCTTAAACTTTCAAACTAATGAACATAATTCTTGTATGGGGAGCAATGGTATTTGGTACTATAGAGCCCTGCCTGCCGATGAGTGAAGATTGTGCGCTAGAATCATATGAGAGAGGTTCGTGGTTCCGTGATTAGAGTAGGACACGGTAGCTCAAATGTTAGAGCATGTGATCAGAAGGCTGAAAATTCGTGTTTCGAATCCCAACAGTGTCCCTAATTTTTAAAGTCTGATTTTTAATTTCCAACCTATGTTCTAGACACGGCCAATGGAACAACACTTTATATATACGAGTCAACTGGTTTTTACATATTGAATGCACAACTTTAACAATTTGATGTTTCAAATCTTAAAGAGAAACAGGCACAAATATTTTTTCCTTTTATGTACCGTAACAGATAAATATAGAAGGGGCAAGGTCTGTTGACCTGGTGGTCCGTTTACCTTGTGCACTATTCCATACTACCAGTTTTTTGGGACTTTGAATTTTAATAACAACGGACTTCAAAGTAAAAATGAACTAGAGCCCCATCTTGTTTGAAAAGGAATATACTACATTCATACAACTATTTTTGGAGCACATCCAGATTTGCAATTCCTGTCAGAGTTTGCTCCGCAAAATAGAAAGATCTTCACCTTCAGCGAGTCTGTTTCATATTCGAGGACTGCGCAAGGATTTTCAATCCCAAAATTCTAACATAGCAGCAATTGACTTTACCAGAGAGACGAAATCCCAAAAATTCAAAGCTTGTCACTAAAATGATTATGACGTAGTGCTGGATGACAGAATACTCAAATGTTAATTAATACATTAATTAAACATTAAACGTGTTTTAATGTGAGCAATGTGTTATAAACGGAAAATTCTAGTTATAGCCTATACAAATACATATTGCGAGAAGCAGAGTAATAATTGATTTGCCTTACAATTCAAAATGGTTTTTGAAAACTAACCATCCACTTTGACTTTCTCCTCAGTTGAAAATCTCCGTCTTCCCGAGATAGTTTTGAGCTTAGGAAATAAATGGAAGTCGGAAGGAACCAAAAACGTTGAATAAGGTGATCGTTACAGTAGCTCCAGTGCATTACTCTAATGGAAAATGAGATTTCGGGTTAAAACTGGTCTTTTTTGTTGATTAATCTGTTAATATTCAACATTTATCATTTGTCCTTTTGGAAAAAACCCTTTGGCATCGCAGAAAATTGAGAATACTTTAATGTCATAAGTTTTCTTAAAAAAATCGGTTGGATGTTTTTAAACGCTCCACATACTATTGGGAAGTTTGCAATGTTTTTTTTATCGGATGCTTCTGCATGCTTAGTTCATCATTTAAAGTAATGTGTACCCGTTCATTTAAGGTGAATACACTATTCCTAGAGATCCGTTCAAAAGCACCTTGGATAATTCGATATTTTAATTAGACGTACGTGAACAATCAGGGCTTTTCCGTTTACCAGTGCAACTATATTTTTTAAATTTTTATGTCATTCGCAATTTTTTTTATGACGAAGCAGAAATCATGTTTCACTTGAAATGAAATTTCACAGTTAGTAAGCTTCAGCACATAAAATGAATTTTCCTGTAGCATTTTCCTAAACAAGAAAAGCGTTACTGTGTGCATTAAAAGGAATTTTTAGGCAAAATTTCGAAAATTTCGAACCTTCCTATGCAGTAATGTGAAGAACGTGCTTCTGTGTTTTACAATTTGTTTGAAATAAAATTTCTAATTTGCTTATTTTTAATAACCCTGTATATGAGTCAACACCGAAGTGGTTGGCTTAGGCGGTAATACCTAGGAGGTCCCGAGTTCAAATTTCTTTCAGCCTGCTTTGGAATTTTTGGAAAGCCCTCTGGTCGCTTAGGCGAATAGCTGAGATGGATCTATACTTTCCAAAAAATTTCCTCACTCCGATTTCATATAATTTCATTCCGTCGATTTCGTTACAGGATTGAAAGTGCCAGGCCTAAAGAGAGGTGGGGGGCAATGACTTGTGTTTTATAAAGATTTCCATGTCCGTGCAGTCCCCGCCCATGAGCCTGGCCCCCGATGCCCCCCCATACCTAATCCCTAATTCCCGGAGGAGACCCCATTGAGAGCGTAGGCACAAACGGCCAGCCGTGAATAGCACTTAAGTACCGAAGTATTCTCCTCCACACCAAATAATCCAATCCAATACGAATTAATACTGAGAAATTTAAATATTGGGGTGTCGAAACATGCTCAACTAGTGAATTTCACAAAAGAAAGTAAAATTATCTGGAAAATCTTAATTTACAGTTAAAAACTTAATATCGCTGTACTTACGAAACAACAATTCAAAATGTTTGGTCATATGAAGAGAATGGGGTATAGAAGAAATGAAAAGTCCCAACTGGAAGGAAAAGAAGAGGAAAACCACTAATGATACAAGAGTATGACTAGGGGCAACGAGATATATAAAAAGAACTTTATTCCAGAATAACTTTCATTTTCTTATATGATAGCAGACATATAATTAAACATTTTCCGTAATAGCGTCCGAAAATGCTTTCGTTTCGAGATAATAAGATAAGAGTACATTTATGTAAGTCCAATAATAATTAGTTAGGCATGTAGATACCTTGCATGTATATGTTTGCAATACAGTATAGGTAACTGTAAACTGTAAATTGTATGTCAACAAAAAGAGAAAGCCCCTTGGTATTTTGTTACGGCAGCTTGGAAAGTAAAAAAAGAGTCATAAAACTATATACAATGAATCCGAGAGACAAGTATGAAGACCCTTCTTTATTTTTTAAAAAGGCAACTACTGCAGGTTTAATGAACTGAACGTTTTTCAAACCGTTTGAGACTTTGCCCCGACCGGCTGTAGTACTGTAGCCCTTTAAACCAGTAAATGCTCATAAAATACTTTAAAACTTTCAAAAATTAGCGATGGAAGTGGGACGGGTGAAATTGAAACTGCCAATGTAAATATATGTTTGAAATTTTAAAAATAGGAGCGAAGATTGTGCGTGCCTGTGTAACCTCCTGACATCGTTAAAACGAACGATCACTTAAATTAAATTTAATATATAAGGGAGAGTTTGCTTGGGTAGGGCAATTTGAAGCTTTACAAGCGGTGAGACGCAACTCATCTATTCATTAAACAGTTATAAGTTCGACGTTCCTGAGACAGGCAGTTTAAATTTATTTACACGGCGAGGCAACAGTTATAAGATATTCAGTTCGATGCAGAAACAGTTGGACATCCAGTTCCACGAGCTGCGGCACTCGTCTGTAAGTTGCACACGCGGCAACTGAGTTTATATTCAACGTAGTCAAGTCTATCATAGCAAAATACCAGGACGCGAAAGAATTTGGACATAATAAAATACGCAATTATATATTAAGTCACATCGCGTGCTTATTTACACTATGGAAACCCCCTCCCATTTCCGTTGAATACAAGTCAACAAAGTACGCTGAGAAATGTTGTCATTGAATAATAAATCTACGAAATCACTTCAAAATCGGCATCACAACGTGAGGCCACTCAACGCCAACTACAGGTCGCTTCAAGATCGATACCCAACCTGGGGCACATAGCCGGAGCCACACCAGACCACCTCAAATTTTGCGCCCAACGTGGTTGCCATACGAAATCTCTTCATAATTTGGATCACCAACTGGGGCCAATGACAGCAACAATATTCCACATCAAACTGATTCATAGCTCTGTTTTATTTAATTTCCAATGTTGAATTAGTAGACATGCAAGACACATGGACCAACATCCTCATCGTCTATTCCTTGCCATACAACATTTTCAAGGTTAGGTCACATCTTCAAGCCAGTAGCAGTGGCCAGTTTCAGGTAATACATACATACATACATACATACATACATACATACATACATACATACATACATACATACATACATACATACATACATATATATACAGAGGATGCAAAAATGTATACATACTTCAAGCAAAGAAAAAGCTGAATTCACACAAACAGAAAATGATGAGCACTAATCATCTTAGACTTTTACAGTTACAACAACTGCTCAAAATGCCCACCATCGGCGCCGATACACTTCTGAGTACGTTGAACTGCTGATTGAGCGACGTTTGCGAAAGTGTCCTCAGCGATTGCAACACATGCCCTTTCAATTTCTTCCCGAAGTGCTGCCAGTGTAGCTGGTTTTCTACGGTATACAAAATCCTCAAGAGTTCCCCACAGATAGAAGTCCAATGGAGTTAGATTCGGAGAACGCGGTACAAACTCAATCGGATCTCTTCGTCCTATCCAATGCTTTAGATAGTGCCTTGGATCCAGTGCACGGGGTTTGTTACTGTGCGAGGTCTCCCAGATCTGTCCTTGTGAACATCACATACGGTACCATTAGTCTCAAATTTGTCTCGAATGTGTGCAATTGTTACTCGCGTTGGCGGTTCTGTTCTGTATACACGTTTCCATTGCCTTTGAACTTCAACAACATTCTCGGTTTTCCAGTACCACTTCAAAATTGTTTTCTGCTGTTCAAAGGATAATCTTGACTCCATTTTGTTGTAGCAACGCTTGCATAACATAATGCGAGTCACGTCTGTTTACAGAACATCATACTACACATTACTGTTGTTTTTCGGTCCAATTTTGAAATATAATGAATAGAAATCTACTATGAAAGTGTGTATATATTTTCGGCACTCTCAGTATATTAATGGGCAAATCGAGGTTTTAGAACACTACACTTTGAAGATGAGATTTTGCAGCAATGTGCAAATAATTCACAAACTAGGTACTTATTCGATGAAAACTAGCCAATGTGTCTGAATGGAGTGTCTAAGTATGGAAAGTATTCATTTCATATTCAGAAAATACAGCCACTCCCATATAAAATTAACTTAAAAGACTACCGCCATGGGTGGCCGAGGTCGTTAAGGCACCGACTTGTGAGGGGAAGGTCTGGGGTTCGAATCCGGCCAGGGCCGTCCTCCCTGACTGAGGTTTTTTTTTCCAGGTTTTCCTCAGTCCTCATAAATGGCAAATGCCAGGGAGGTACCCTAAACTTAGGCCTGGTACGATTCCTTCCATAAAAATAAATCCTTTCCCAATATATCAATTCGTCTCATGTATCATCAGTGTCCATCGCTTGTGGTGCTTCTGTAGCAAAACCGGGCGTAGTGAAAGAATCTCAAGCCTGAAAGAAGAGGACGCTGAGCAAAATTTACCTTCCGTTTCACGCTCTGAATTCAATGGCATCCTGATGACCTGAGATGTTAATTCAAAAGAGATGTGAGTTGAAACCCTGTATGACAAATGATAATGTTTCTCTCCGCTTTCCCGTTTAGAAACTTCATGTAAGAGGATAATTTTAGCAACTCCAAAGTTTCAATCTCTCCAGAGCTCTAGGTTTATCTTTATCTACACTTAGACAAACAACATCTAGTAAGAAATTCTCATTTTCTTCCATGCATCACTACGTGCGATGCATAGTTAGCGAATAGGAAAAAAGGGGGGGGGTGGAGAGAAGCAAGGAACTATTTTGCTGGTGGTGTATGCATGAGAATGTTGCGCTTTGTTCCAGAAGAAACTCTACGGAACACAGATCGCTACGCTGGGGAGGGGACAGACAGAAAAAGACGTGTTTATTTTATTTGGCTCCGCTCGGCCTGTGCTAGTCAAGCAAGGAGCAGCCTCTCAATGTAAACTGTATACTCTAACGTCGCATCCTCTGGCTTATGTATCGAACCAGTGTGCGCCAGGTTAAACTGTATAGGCGTTCTGCTATTTTCTACATTCTCTATTGATTTCGGTAAAAACTGTGAAAGTTTAAATGATTACTCTATAAAACGTATCGTCACAAAATTTATGCATTCGTAATGTGTCGCTACCTAGGTATATTAGCTTGCTAATACCTGTATTGATTTCATGGAGATTGGACGAAATGTCATGCATACTATAGATATACCTCTTACAAAGGCAAAGGAAGAAGTATACTAACAAATGCATCGTAAATAACTAACCATAACTTAGGACTGTATTGAACATTACTGGAAACAGAAGACATATTGGCGATGAAACAAACTTTTAGTGACGTTTAGTTCTGTGTAAAACTTGGTGTTAATTATTCATTGCGAACAAAACTTAAAGGCACTTCTATGTCAGCTGTAGCCATTTTTATTCTTATGTTGAAGTTTCTTGATAACGTCATTCAAATATCTTTTAACTATTAAATAAAAATTAAATACGATATTTAACAGTGTTATAATATGTCAATAATATTAAAAACATATATTTTAATTACTCAAAACTGTTTAAAAGACATTTTGCCACAAATTTTGAATATTTTATTAAAACATGGTCTTTCTATAACACAATAATATAAAAACATAAAAATAGTAAGTGCTTTATATATACTTCTTCATTTTATATAGACTACCTTTTATATTTTCCTTTTTCTTCTTCTGAGATATTTTTCTGCTAATTCCTTCAGCAATTCTGATTTAAACTCCGTTTCCTCTATCTATTCCCTCAACCCTTTACTTCTCAAGTTGTCCGTCCTTTCCTTCTACTTGTTTTCTTTCTGTAACATTATTTTTTTGGTAACCATAATCTTTCTGCTCTGCGTACGTTATTATTTTTCCATACCTCTTTACGCTTTCGCTCCCCTCGTCTTGTTTTCCCTTCCTCTACATCTTCTGCAATTCTCCCCTTCTAAACCATTCGACATGCTGAAAGTCGCACACTGTGTATTTTTCAATCCTCATTTTTATATGTAGTAACAGAGAATAACACCTGTGCCCCCCCCCAAAACGTTAATGTATGTATGTATATGTGTGTGTGTGTATATATATATATATATATATATATATATATATATTCGTATAAATTTATTTACATCTCATAATGTGCATAAAATATTGCACCTTTTAGAAAACGTTTTTTCTTTATTGTTATGAAAAAATCAATCTTACTACAAATTGTACAAAAATATATGGGCGCATTTATTTAAATATTTTAATTGACCTACGTGGGTTCCTGATGAACGTCAGTACGTATAAGAAGCATTTTCTAATTGTAATGAAGGATAAAACTATAAATAATTCTTGTATGTCATAATTTCCAACTTTACATTAAACAATCAAATCAATCATTTTATAAAGATTTTATTCGTTAGGAAATACCTTAAATAAATAAAAATAAATAAATTTAGTTATTTACTTTAATATCCTTAGAATTGTGGTCCAGATATTCATGTGTCTTCTTTCTAGAATTCACATTATATTGTACATTTAAAAACAACCAGAAGTATATATTTGACATGCCTTCACGGACTACCATTGTTCTAACCAGGAAAGCTTAGACCTCTGATCTCGCCGATAATTTTGGATGCTGCGAAACTTGTCAGTGTAAAGGTACACAATTGAAAAAATAAATTGTTTCTAAAATGCAAACTTTAATAAAAAAAAATACAACTGTTTCAGCACAAGGAAATTTTGCTCCTGGGGGGAAAACAGACGTAGTTGGCATAACAAAAATATAGAATTCGAATTAAAACATAATTCAATAAATATAGAGTAAAGAAATGGAAGGGCTTAGAGGGGTTAATAATGCTTGATAAGTGCAGAAGAATAAAATGAGAAAGAAAAAGAAAAATAAGTGCAGGTGATGGTTGAAGCTGTATATTCGTACAAAAAGTGTCTTGATGTGACACAGCTAATCTTGAAAGAGATAAAACAGCCAAAACACGCCCAATAAACTAACCTAGAACGCCACAATACCACAAACTCAACACATATGCAGAAAACTATCGCTCTGTACCGTGTAAAACTGTCGATATAAATCAGATACTGTACTCAACTACTACTATTCTTAGTGTAAAACTCACACAAATCTGAATAACACATAGCTGTAAAGATGGGGTAGGAGAACACCAATCAGGGTTAAGAAAGAAGAAGAGCCATTCCTTGGTAATATAACCAACAAGGGGAAACAAACAAAACGAAAAAACTAAAATAAAATAAATGGGAGAGAAGACGTCAGTGATTGATCGTAAACCCAGAGTGTCAAACCCAGTGGGAAGTTAAGACCCCTTAATCTCTTTCAGCCCAGATACAGACACGTACACAGTGGGGTTGGGATGGCAGTACTCTGACCACGCCTTTTCACTTTACTGGTGCGCATGATGACAAGCAACTGTGCCTAAGCACATGTCTGTTCCACCCTCAGCACTCACCCCTCTCTAGAAGCTTCCATCACTTCTACGTCAGGAGCCCTAATAATGGTAGATTTATAATGAAAAGTTACCCCAGCTTTCAGCAAGTGGCATGCCTCATTATAGGCTTCTTTGACACTGATTTATTTCTTTCACCAATCGTGAATAGTGTGTTAACTTAGGAAAAATCGCTAAAGTTAGAACAAGTTGGAGGAAATTGAAAATATTTGAGAGAAAATTTATATAGTTTTGTTTATTCATGGTTTTCAGATTCTAAGTATAATATAATACTTCTATGATAAATTTTATAATAATATCTTGGAACTGAAAATAATCAGATAAAAATAAAAGAAGAAAATAAAAACAAAATTTTATAAATGTAAAATATTACCTATTTCCAACTAAGCAAAATAAACATCTCGTTTTTGTTTTAAATATCATATGGTGATAAAAAAAAGAAATTCCCAGCTGCATTTAAGATGAAAAAACAAATATTATTCTTATAAATATTTTTAACAAAACTGAGCTACCTTTTTAAAAATTACTGAGAGTCAAAACATACACCGATTGTTACAAATCGTCGGTCCTGATGGTGTAGTGGTAACCATACTTGCCTCCTATACCCAAGATCGCGGATTCGAACCCGGCCAGGACTGATGGATTTTTTGGGCATAAAAATCCTAAGTATGGCTTCCTTCGGAAGGGAAGTAAAGCCGTGGGTCCCGTGTCGTACATTTACGGCACAAAAAAGAACCTCAAGCCTGAAAGAGAGGCCTCTGAGCATAATTTGTCGGACGTATCACGCCCTGAGTTGAATGGAACGCTGATTACCTGAGATGTTAAAGAGCGTCCATAAATAAATCAATCAATCAATGTTACAAAACATATCTATGTTTCTTTTACGTGGGTTATAAAGTTATAATTGATGTAGATAAATAATCAATTACGATAAGTTTATGTTCTTAAGATAAGAATTAGTCGTAAAAACAAATCAGCTTAATAACAGTCACAAGGTCATGCGAGATTTGGTTTGAAATTTTAAGGTTATCAGAGATATCTGATACAATAAAATTACTTAATTGTAGCTATAAACGCTCTATGGACGGCTGACAACATGAAATATACATTAAAATGGCTGCATTTCCTGATAAAGCTAAACAGGAGTTCGCTTTCACTTGTACATAGTTCTCATGTATGTCAACTACAGGGAGTACATTTTGTTTTTTTGACTGAATATTATTTCATAAAATTGGATTTGTAGGAAAACTTACTTTATCCACAATATGGTTATTATTATTATTATTATTATTATTATTATGATCATCATCATCATCCTTCTCTGTTTCCACTCGTAATAAAATATTAGCGTTTTTCAATTTTTATCTATTTTAAACTTACGAGAAATGAATTATTTTATCACCAATCTCATGGTCACGTTGCTTATTGTAACTATTACACTTGTTCAAAAGCAGCAGGCGACTCCCCTTTTCTAACCAATGAACTCATGGTCATATTCAATAGAAATTTTCAAAGTCAAAAATTATATACAAAGAATTGATGAATAGAAAGAAGGGTGGTGACTCTAACGTAGTTTAGAATAGCAACGAATGGACATAGGCAAATCAATATGGAGTTATACGATAAAGACAAAAACTATATTTCACTTTTTAATATAGTTACCCTTTATTGCAATACACTTCTCACATCTCTGAACTAAGATTTCAATTCCCCCCCCCCCAAATATTCAGTAATCTTGTCTGCAAAATGGGTATAAACAGTAGCCATCACTTCTTCGTCACACTTAAATTTCCTTCCTCGAAGGTCTTTCTTGAGTTTTGAGAAGAGGAAATAGTCACTTGGAGCTAGATCTTGGCTGTAGGGGGGATGGTCGATCTCCTTGAAGCCACATTTCTTCACAGCTTTCTTTGCAACAAGAGCTGTGTGCACAGGCGCATTGTCGTGAAGAAAGCGCACACCACCACTCGGTTTTTCTCGCCTTTTTTCTTTGATGGAAGCACGTAGTCTGTGCAGTAGGCCAGCATAGTACTTCCCATTTACTGTGGTGTTCTTCTCCTTGAAGTCAAGGAAGAGTATTCCTTCTCAGTCCCAAAAGAATGTGGCCATGATCTTCTTGGTTGACTGAGTGACCTTGTCCTTTAGAGGCGGTGCTTCATCAGGTTTACGCCATTCCATTGATTTTCTTTTGGACATTGAACATAGTAGAGAACCATAGTTTCTGCTCCTGTAGCAATGGATTACAGAACTTCTCTCTCGTTGCTACAGTCGAACTCCAAAAATGCCTGATAACAGATGACTCGTTATTACTTTTGAACTGGGGTAAGAAGTGTAGGCACCCAAAAACCTTATTCATGTTTAAATGTTCATGAATAATTGGAAGGACTGTTGTTTTAGAAAGACACAACCTTACTGCTATTTCTGTAACTTTGAGCTTTGGTCTTCTATAATTTCTCCTTGCACAAGAGCGCTGTTTTCAGGAGTGAGCACCTCCAAAGCCTGGTCTGCACGCTCTTCATTTTCCATGCTTTCTCGACCCATTCGAAAAAGTTTGGCTCATTCTTTTACGGTAGAATATTAAAGGGTTTTCCCCCGTATAAACCGTACAATTGCTGTTTTATTTCATTTGAATTAAGTGCTTCTTTTGTGAAAACTTATTAACAGCTTGAAACTCCATTTTGAACATGTCACAATCTTCTACACATAGCCTTTTTATGCAACTATATCTGAACACAGCGGAGCAGAAGTTACAGCTGTAATTATTTACTTAACAGATGAAGTATGACACCAGATAACGATTTTATGAAGGCGATAATCCTTATCGGCGAGGCCGGAAACTTATGCACCTACCCTCGTACACTTTATGAATGATTATTGTGTTTAACTTCAACTAATTAATTCTAAAACATCTGTTTGATAGAATACATTATTTTTAAAGTGCGCAGTTCTCTTGACTGTCCCTAATCACATTTATGACTTTGAAGTTAGGGTTTGCAGCACCACAACAGAAACCATATTTGTTCTTATTCTTGAAGAACCTATTTTTCCAACTTTTTTCTACTCATAAATTCTTTTTTTTTTTTTCTGCATCCTGTATATACGAGGCTTTACAAGCTTCCCGTTTCCTTAATCCAGAGGTCAAGCCTATTGTCGAATATACATTGTTTCGCACAAAACATTAAGGAACATTTATCACATAAATATGCTTTTATTTATGAAAATGTGCAAAGAGAACGTTTTACGTTTTTCCCACTTTTCCTGTATCATTTTAGATTATGTGTACTAACGCACCACAGTAAACAAGAAACAGGTCAAAATCAATCTCTTTCTAAATTTTTCAGACTGCAAGTCTCATCTCATATTGAATATACATCCTAAGAATATTAACATCGACTGAATCTACAGACATAGCTAAAACTCTGTAAAAACAGAACTCCCTGTTAGTTATCTAGAAAATGTATGGATTATGAATTTTTGAGCGCTAAAACTACCTCTTACCTGTTAGAGAGTTGGAAGTGAATATTTCTGTCCACGGTGCCGAACACTTTGAGGCATTACATGAAACTCATAATCAGGAAACCGCAGCCTGAAACAAAAGACAAATATATTGATTACTATGCGATTCAAAACTCTTGACATTTGAGGGGTATTCGCTCATATGGCATTGGTGAACGCCGAGCGGATTGGCTTAGGCATTCACGAGGTTCCAGGTTTAAATCCCGGGTTGGTTATTCTCCTTCCCTTCCTACCTTCCCTTTTATCAATCGACTTCTTTGCATCTCTCAGTGTGTTTGCGTCTTTCCATGTTTGTGATATTTTCGTGGCGGCACTAACATTGGATTGACCATCCACTTAAAGGGTTTATGCGTATTCTACACGTATCCAGAGATAATAGTTCCCCGGCAAGCAGCTCGCCGAAATGCGACCATAGCGAAACAAATATGGGATAAGGTAAAACGAAAACACAGAGGTGAAAGATCCCAAAAACAGCCGAACCAGAAGATAGACAATTCCACGTTATTATTATGAACATGCACAATGCGTTGTAATTTTAATAGCCAGCAGTGTAGTTTATGGGAATGTTATTTAATATAAATGTTATAGTGTTAATAGGTTTGGCAACGACGCGCTTATACGAAATGTCAAAGAGTTTGAATCATAATTTAATTATTGCGTAGAATAGGATTCAAGCTTCTAAGTTGTTTCTAGGATGATTATGTAAATATTTATTGTTTTATTTCAACATTTGCAAACACATTTTTGCCAAATGCATATGAATAGGGAAAATGATATTTAAATTGTATTTTGTTCTCCTTACTTGTATACTTTACCGGATATAATGCATATATTTTACAAGTTTGAAATTAGTTCATTGTTTATTTATATAATTAAACATTTTATGATTTCCCATTTTCTGTGGTTTCAAAATTTTATTTTACTACCATCAGTATTTCAAAACTAGTTTCCGGTTTTTCCATTAAATATGGAAAGCAGAAAATAATGATTACTAGATTGGGAAGGTGGTTAGAAGCAGTAGAAAAATATGCAGTTAACGTTAAATCCATCGAGATTGTGTTGAGTGTATTAGATTCTGACGACTCATTCAACTGAATCAATAAAGTTGTGTTAAATTCTCTATAAAAGCAACATATCCCTCTGCCCTTTGACGTCCTGAAGAAAGTAACAGAACGTCCCAATTGTTGTAGTGAAAAGGTCGAAAAAGTAGCGAAAGTCAGGTAAAACACGATGCTAAAGGTGTAGTGAGCTAGGCAACATAATAAGTGTAATTTTAAGAAATGAATAAAATGTGGCATTAGCTTTACATTTATCTTCATAACATATTACTAGGTTTAGAGTGGTCCCCATTATTTATGTGCTATTGAGCGGGATTTTAGTGATTACAAAGCAATTTTAAGAGATAATAGATGGCGTTTCACATTAGAAAATAAAAAAAGAAAAAAAAAAAAAGATTCGTAACCCCTTTGGAAATAGGAAATTGTTGTAGTCTGATTAAGATGAATGAATTTTAATAGTACAAATAATGTTCTAATGATTTAAATGTCAATATCAGGAAGTTTAAATACTTGAATTATTGTTAAGCAATAAACCCTTATTGCAAAACACCTTTAAATTAGAGATATTATGTGCAATATTTTGTACCATTTAAGTGAAGTTTTACTCTATAATTTACTCCATATTGTGATCATTTTATTTCATATTTACAATCTTACAAAAAAAAATGACCTGAAACAATGACCGATTAGGGAAAAGTTGGGTTTATAATAAACTTCATTTTCAAGCTATGCCATAATTTCCCGTTCGATTCTCTGATGGCTGAGTGAGTACTTGTTATGCATAAATATTTTTAGTAAAAACTAAATTGATCATCTTCGTTTCCAATATAAACACCACATTAATAAATGTTCTAAAGCAAGTATTTAAAATATATACATAAATTGCCTTTATTTAATTTTAAAATAATAACATTTCGTATCCATTACTTCGGTTTTTTTTTTTTGTATGAGCAAATGTCTTAAAATGTTGAAGTCTTTGAAATTGGAAGATATATTATTAGGTTCATATTATACATTATTTTAATTAAAAAAGCAGTCTTGGGAAGAACTTCCGTAATATTCATAACTAGATACTGCATTGCACTGCCTTGCACTCTATCTACATATATATATATATATATATATAACCGCTAAGGGTGACCGAGGTCGTTAAGGCGCGTACTCATGAGCGGGAGGTGTGGGGCTCGACTCTCACCAAGACTGTCCTCCCCGACTGTTTTTTTTTTTTTTTTTTCAGATTTTCCTCACTCTTCATAAATGGCAAATGCCGGGGAGCTACCCCAAATTTAGGCCTTGAGCATTTCCTTCTTTAAAAAATATTCTTTCCCAATTTATCACTTCATCTCATGTATCATCAGTGTCCACCGCCTATGGTGCCTCAGTAGTAAAAACAGGCGTTAAACACTATTTTAAAAATCAGCTTATGTCAGGCATGAATAATTCGATATGAGAATGATGTGGTTCTGATGGAGAATGAGGTTAAAGGCTGTAAGACATGCCGGCAGACATATGTCAGTGTGAATAGAGCTTGGAGCCGAGCTGAACTAGACGAATTAACTCCTGAGTGTCTGATTTTTTTAAATTTTTATTTTTGTTTCGGTGCTAGGGTGTATACTTATTTAACAATTATATTACAAATAAGCTCTTATTTGTTTAAGATAAACAGAAAAGTCTAAATATTTAATCGGAATATCAAACAGCACAATTCACATTCATTACATGACGAATTTGATAGAGAGCAAATTTGGACACAGTGATTTGACTCCTGCTTTAAGAAAATTACTCGAATATTTTTTTTATGTTAGTTTCATGGGCTGAAACAACTTTTTTAATAAATATGAAGAAATTTTTAATCAAAAGTAAAAATGTTGCAATGGTTCTACTATTCGAGAATAGTTTTAAATATTTTATTCTTTATCTCTTCTGTTTCAATAAAACGACGTTTTGACGAGAAGTTGATGACCTAGCGGATTTGAGTGGGCTTATAATGAGTTTTACCGTTGCCTGTCTCTTCAAGTTGTTTAATAGAATGTAGCCATGATAATATTGTTCGTAAATCATTGTTAGAGTATTCTGAAGGATTTAAGACCAATCTCCATTGTTGTTGCTGTTCTAAGTAAATGTCTAGTACTAGTACTAGTACTAGTCTGGATTAAGGTGCAGGAAGTATTTTCGAATAGATGATCCATTATTAAATTATGAATTTAACTATACATCTAGTGCATTTAAGGGCTTAAAAATGTAAATCCGTTATAAGCTCAGGATATTTTTAAGCACCCTGCATAATATCGCATTCCAATGTAGACCAGGAAGTTTATTCACGTTCTGTATAGAATGATTGACGTCAAAAACAGCTGAGCATCTCCATCTGCAGCCCGGCAGCGCAAGTCTTACAACCACTACTACCGCGAGAGAACTGTTAAACGATTTATTACCTCCAAGATGGCACCATAAACACTGATTATATCCACGTTAGCACTGCAATAACACAGCTCTTCTATCTATATAACGGTCAAACATTTTTAGTGAAGGAAGGAGGAAGAAACGGGATGAGATGCTACATTACCAACGTGTGCGACAAGGACGGGGAAGCCAAGGTGTTCGTGGTGAAAGAAGAAGATGGTTTTTAGAAGCCTCATCGCTTTTATGTGGGTTATATAGTCCTAACTGATGTTGATAAATAACCAATTACGATAATTTTATGTGCTTTGTGTTTCACTGCTACTAGTGTGTGTTTAAGTGGTGTACTGTGTCTGTTTTCCTACTAAAACAGCTCTTTAATGTCACATAAACTTGAGCATTCAAATCGTCGCGTTTGATTGCATTCAGACATACCTAATATCCCACATGCTTCAAAGGATTTACAATTATATTTTCATAGGGTTAATCCAAAAATATCCAGCACCTGGCAGTGTATGTATAAATTAAGTGAAACGACCCTTCTTGTGGAAATAAATTATAAAGACAATCAACAGCTAGCTGACAGTTATAACGTTATAAAATTACGTCAGTTACTACCATTAGATGCTTTAGTGCTGTTGGAAATGGTCAGGAACTATACTGGGAACTCTGAGAAACAAACTTGAGCCACATGACTTTATTGTACCCATCAGTGATAATTGTCTGTATTAAAAAGCCCCCCCCCTCCTTTCCTTCTGCGACATATGCTGCAGCAATTTACGTTTTTCTGATTGGCACAAGATTCCGTAATATTACTGTGATATTGTGAATTTTATGAACCAAATTTTACCGTTTCTTTTTGCTTTTATATTTTAATAACTTTAGCTTTGTTAGCTTCTAGTACTTATAGATGTATTTGAATATTTAATTTGTAATAGTTATAATAGGAAAGTTTTAAATAGTTGTAGTTAATCGCCGCTAAAATTGAAACATCTTTTGTGCATACAATTGATATGTCAAAACCAAGGCTGACTTTATGATTCTGTAAGCAAGATATTCTAATATTTCTAAAAGTGATATTAAGCAATAGAAAATTATTAAATTAGTATGACCTAAATAATAGAAGTGTCTGTACATTCAAACCGTTTAGTCGTGGGATGTTGCTGTCTTGGAGCACGTTGGTGACCCAAATTATGAAGCGGTTTGGTATGACTACGGTTACGTGTCCCAGGTCGGGCACCAATCTTGAAGCGATCTGTTGTCAGCGTCGAATGGCCTCACATTATGATTCCACTTTTGAAGTGGTTTCGTAGATTGATTATTGGTTGCTTCGGTGTTGAAGCCCAACGCATCAATGACAACAATTCTCAACATATTCTGCTATTGTTGACTCGTATTCAGCGGAAATGGGAGAGGGTTTCATTGATATAAACAAGCACGCGATGCGACTTAACATGTAGTTGCATATTTTATTTTGTCCAAATATTTTCCCATCCTCTGGTGTTTTACCGCGTGTAAAACTTACGAATGAGTGCCTCGGCGCATGAAACTGAAAATCTAACTTATAATGAGTACTGCGAACTGCTTGTATCTTATATTTGTTTTAAACCTGTTTTTATTTAAATATGCTGTTTATTAAATACATGTTATTCAGATGGCAAGTTTCGAAATTAAAGCTCTGAAAAATCAGTATGCATTTTGCTAGTAACCTTTATTAAGGATATGTTAACCACGAATAATATTTGTCATATTTTTGTTCATTATGAGAAGGCAAAGTTCCAAAATGTCAAATGAGAACTCATATAAGTTATTTGTATTAAAACGATATTTTGGATATCGAATGCTAATTTTTGTAAAAAAGTAAATATATGTTCATGCATTCAATAATATTTAGGCATTCATAAGAAAAATACTGACATCGTGATCAAAATTTGAATTTGGCAATTTACCTATGGGGCAACTCCAAAATATAAACCAAATAAGTTATTTCTCATAATATAATATAAGAATAAGGACTCTAATATAAGAACATGAAGGATATACTCATATACATTTAAAGACGTACAAGAATACAAGTTATAAGGTCCACCAGTTGTTTTATGAAGAGAAGCTGTGCTGGACAAAAGATGCAAGTTTGTAGCAATTTGCGACTTCGAAATGGATTTCATTCCTTATCTATATCAGCAGTATTTTATTTGTTTTCAGTGAAATTAAAACATATAGATATTAATCTCTATCTCCACTGCATTTTGTGTCTAATGCTCTCAAAGATATAAATTCTACTTCTTTTTTTTTTTTTTTTTTTTTTGCTGCGAATTCCAAATGAATGTTTTAAGAGATATCTTAAAATAAAAATAAACGAAAATCACTGAGGTAGGGTCCATAAATTTCCGGTATAAATAATTTTAGGGATAAGAAAGAAAAACGCGATAGTCTTAATTTATTTCAACACACTTCTCTCAACTTTAAATTTATATGTCCTTGAAAAAAATAGTTTTAACTTTAGTCTATAACTGCTTTTTTCCTCTATTTGTCACATTAAAAGTTCTTTCTCATAGATATTTATTCAATTTTGAGAAAAGGTAGTAATTGCTGGGGGTTAGATCTAGACTGTGAGGTGGATGGTTCTTCAAAACATTCTTTGCAATCTGAGCAGTTGTCATGCAGACGGTGAATTTCATGACTCCGCATACCACATCCTATTTCTTTAATTGCTGCTTGCAGTTAATGTAGAAGGCTGTTGTGGTAGTCTACATTGACACTGTGTTTCTTTCTTTGAAAGCAACTAACAGAATCTCCCTGCATGTCAGTAAATTGTGGCCATGTTCTTTCTCCAGGACTGCACAACCCTGTCGCGTCACGAGGTTTACGCTACTCCATGAGCGCCCATTTTGAAAGTGGATTATTGTAGAGGACCACAGTTTCATCTCCTGATCACAGAACTGCCTTCTTGTTTGTTTGAAAAAAGGTCAAACACTCCACTAGATATAGCTTTTGAAATGCCAAAAGAATTCGCGGCATTTATCTTTTCATATAGAGATATTTGTGCGCAATTCCGAAGAGATCAATCTCGCAACAATTTCTCTCAAACTTAGTCTCCTGTCATCAACATCTCTTTAACAAGAGAGATGGATTTCAATGTCATCTCTCACGTGATTTATCTTCACTATTTTCTCGTTTTAATCGAAACTGTTTAACCCGCTATTTTACCGTTGAAAATGAAGAGAAAGCGTTCACCGTCAGTCCATCTAAGCTATTTTTTATTTCTTTGGGAATGAGTCCTTCCTAACCTGTACTCCGTTTTCGTCATTATCAAAAGTCACATAACTCTATTCACTCATAATTCTCTCCACGACCGTTGCTCGATTGTTGAGTTTCTAACAAGTGAAGATGCGACTATTTCTTCCTCAAAAGTTTTTCCGAATTTTGCGCTGCAACTTTGTCTGTCCGGAAGTTTGTATATGCAAATATTTCGTATGTTTCTTTCATATTATTATCATATTTTGGATATATGGTTAAAAACAGCATCTTTCTCAGTTTTTCCCGTATTATTTATGAAAGTTATCGTTCTTTCATCGTTCTTTTCTTAGAAAGTATTAAGTACACAATCATTAACCTTATTCAACACTATTACTATACTAACTTGATTTTATAAATCGGCATTGCTGCCATTTATTACACCAATCGGTTAAAATAGTGCAGAAATATAAATAAATGTTTTTTCAGAGTTTAGGATAAAAGTTTCACAGTTCTAATTCGATTTCGATAGAATTTGCGATAGTTTTTAAAAGGAATTAATTTAATTTTAAAACTCGTTTCCGATAACAATAAAATAGTGTAAATTATAAGGTTGTAGAGCTAAGAGTTCATTTTTAGTTGTCTCCGGAAATGCCAGAAGCATGCTAGGCCAAAATCACGGGGCTGGACCAACATTACTCCCTCAAAGAAACAAAAATTTACGTCGTTTTTCTCTCGCGAAACACTATAAACCACGCACATAAACTCGCTTATTATGAAAGAAAACCGTTTCGAAAAAATATCCCTACACATTTTCATGGGGGGTCACATGATGTTTTCATCCCCTCTCTAACCTCTGTTCGTGTCATTTACATGGAAATATTTCCCCTTTCCTCTCCCAGCTTGCGATATTAATAACTCAGAGGGCAGCAGCGTTGCCATTAGATGCGATGTGAGTCACATGAAAATTGAATTTCTGTCACCCCTTCACAGCAGCAGTACATTTCCCAAGCCAGGCTACACGAGAATGCTGTTAGGCAAACGGAAATTGAATATTTTCTCTACCACCCACCGTCTACGCCCTGTATGCATGTTACGCCATATATAGGTGGTATGTTACCCTTTCCCCCATATCGCGTTTAATGGGCGAAGGTGTGGAGGGCGGTGACTGTGTTGACGTCATACACGGTGGGTCAAGTATGTACTTTCGCTCAAATACAACAATGGAACTAATTTCAAATGTCACAAACATAGGACGTCAAGTTTGTGCTCTCAGGATGATATTTCATCTTCTGACTTCTCTAGCAAGGGACTGAAATAGGTGCAATATCGGTGTCGTAGCAATAGAATAGTTTTAAATTCCTTCTACCCCTTTACACATAGAGTAGAACATATAACTAGTAAACAATAGCAAACATAAAATGCAATTAAAAGAGAAGTTAAAAATAATACTAGAACAATCCATATTTCTGAAACTATATGTTGTTCTCTTTTCTTGTACAAGCAGTGATCCGAAATATCGCCTATGTTGTATAACAAATTTCAACGTTTATTTAATTTAACGTCTTATTCTTGACATACATATGCATCTGTGTATCAGAAGCAAATGACAGACAAAGATTTAAATGAAGGAAAAAAAGACTTTCAACCAAAATAGGCTTACTTAAATAGAATTTTAAAATAAGTAATACTTACATCTCTTGGAAATAAAACAGTTAATACTGCTCGAATAAATAAAAGGATTTGATAAAAATTCCAAGTAAGATATAATGCTATGGCTTAAAAGCAACGTTTTCATTCTCTCATATTTAGTTGTATTGTCGGAGCCAAAACTGCGCTGAAGGTTAACCCAAAAAACATGACAGCAATAGAATTTTTCGTAGATCAAATATCTAAATGTCGATGGGTAATTGTTTTTGTTTTAGGGGATTAACCTTTTATCTCTATAAAATTCGATTGCACTGCGATAGGGGAAGAAAAATACATTTCTATTTGAAACATTTCTTTAATCTCCTGTGTACACGTTGCGTTTTTTCAAGCATCTTTTAATTTAATATTTTTAACAAATATATTTAATACAAATTTAAATTTCAGTATTTTAACCCATCTCTTTCTTTTGTTTATTTGTTTGGTTTATTACGTTTCGCTCTAAATGAGCAGTGTAGTTGTGCTCATAAAACCAGTATTCCTTTTTATTTTATTTTTTTTATTTTTAATTTTGCTCTCATTTGTATTAGAAAGGCTAATTTAATACTTTTTATAACAAAGCATATATAGTTCTAAACAGGAAATACAAAGGAATGCTTACAAAATAGACATGTTTCATTTAAATAGCAAATTTAGATGAAACACTATTTAAAGAACAGAAAAATACAACTTTTTTAATTGACTTTCATGTATTAGTAACAGGCAAAATGAAGCATGCCCATCATGGAGGCTTAAGCCAACAGAGCCTCCAAATTTTATCCTGAGACATTTGCTGGTGGAATGCAGGTTAGTTTAGGAACAGAATTTTGATCCTGTGGAAAATTGAATTTGAGTTGCGTACACCAAGGACTTTATGCAAAGTCAAGGTTACTCAGAATTAAATATAAATTAAAATTTAGAGCGTCAAATTAGCGATTATATTTGAGATAGCATTAATGAGCATGGGTGGTCGGTAGAATTTATTACTATTTAGAAAGACCATTGTTAATAATTTCATTTAGTTGCATCAAGAAAACTCATGATGTCTAGTTTTAATGTCTGAGTTAGCTAATGCATATATTCATACTTTCTGATCTTAGGGAATGGATAGACAACAAAAACTGAAAAAGGTTCCATTTACAAACGTTTCACAAATCGAAGCGTGGTTATGTAAACCCATTTTATAAATATATGTACGAAAAACAGATTTGGCATCAATGATTTAACAAAAGCGGCGAGTTTTTAATATCATACAATTTTTTGCAATAGGTCACACGAGGTCAATGGTTGTAGGCTGCAAAGTAGCTGTACGCGATAGGTGTAAGCGATACAGGCTTGCCATGTGCTTCGAAATAAAACAAAATTGTTTCTCTAAAACCGTAAAATAACACAAAAATGTTTGGATACTCTGTGCGCGCTATTATAATTCCCTTTTCTTTTGTAATTACTGATATATAGCATTCTTTTTTTTTTAAATTGAGAATTTTCTTTAAAGGATTACACCTTACAACCTTAATTTATGCTACATGCTCATAGTAATAAAGTAGCCATTACGAACAAAAAACAAAGAAAGGATATTGTGGGAGGTCTGCGTGTCAAGCTCGTCAACCTTGGGCAGCCATTCATAATGTTCATTCTTTGCTTTGTTTCCTAGCATCGCTTTACACAAAAATTCTTTGAATCACGAGTTTGTATGTACATGGGAACTACATCGATACCGTCCTCTTCTCACGCACTCCCGCTGCTGCTGGCCTTGTAAATAAGCGCTTGACTGCGGAGCTTATGAATGAAATGCATAATTCCATGCTTACTCGTTTACAGGACAACTACATGGGAAGCATTGACATTATGGCTTTGTAAGCAAATAAGTTAATTTGCAAAACTAATCTGCTCGTTTTTGGTGCCTGCATTTTTCTGATATCTGCAAATTATGTATAAAGGTTATTGGCCGAAATCTTAATTCTTGAATCATAAGAACTTGTGTTACACAATTTAGTCTTCCTTTTATAACAAAGTTTAAAAGCAAGGCAAAATTAGCGGTCATAAAAATGACGGACGAATGCTTAATTCAAAAACATTTCGCTTACTGTGGAGAAATCAATATATTTAGTCAAGCCTTTTAACAGATTTTATATCCACGCTGCAAAAGAATTCATAAACAGAATTTCATTTATTAATTGAATGCTTTATTTCAGAAACAAACTAAGCCACTACTTGGAAAATTTTAAGATAACAGGGAAATTTCGTTCTATATACGAGGGTAGGTTGATAAGTTTCCTGCCTAATAATTTTTTAGGTATGATAAAGACAAAAACTGTATTGCTTTTGCAATAAATGGTAAAGGGTAACGTTAACTATGAAAAAAGGCAAAGGAGGAAAGATGTAGGTGAATCCAGCAAATAGGACAGAGGTGTCTCTTATATTTATGAAGCATCAACAATAATAAGTAAATATCAAGTATGTGAAAAGATTTTATTAATAACTATAGAAATAGAAATCAATGAATATGAAAATTCTCAAATTACCTCACACAGGGGAAATCCCCTTCTGATAAACGTGGAAATTGTATATAGAAATAAGAAGTTGGAGATCTGGATAGACGATGTAAAAGAGCACATAGCATCATTCCTAAGTAACGACTCCTATTGCGCTAATGCAGATTGTAAATTGTTATATGAATAATTCAATGCTATCTGTTGTTAAAAGCAAGGCATCCTACACATCATGTAAATTATTTTTTAAAGAAATTTTTTTCTGGAGCACTTCCATCTGGAATTTATTCAAAACAAACAGACACTTGTTACAAGGGTGAAGAGCTGAACATCAAATTGAAAAGCAAATTTTTAAACAATGCTGTCAACATGCTACTGAATTAATGCCATACATTCGCACAGCTAAGAAAGTTTATAGTAAACTTGGGGAAATTTCTGTTCTGCAGAACATGATGTTACATTAGGTGCAAGTGTATAGATTTTATGCAAAATCAGAAAATTCTCCTAATTCCGGTGCAAAAGACTCAACAATATTTTTATCCATCATGAAAGCATGAAATCCAAATGACATAAAATGTTGCCTCACTTATTATGAACTAGATAGACACATCAATGCCAAAAAGTGTTGAAAATCTCCGCTTCTTTTCAGGCAGATGTGGAGATCATAACAAAAACCACAGCGTTGAGAGTTTTATCAGCTTGTGGTTTCAACAGGGAAATATAAAACAATTGTACAAAATTTTCCAATTCGGCGACATTTATTTCTCCCTTGTGTCAGCTGTTGTGAAAAGATAACTACGAAAGTGTGATCGAATTTCGACATTAAAGGAATACGTTGAATTAATTGTTAACTCAAGCCAGAAGATGAGATTTCAAGTAGGTATTAATCTCAGTTTATTGTGTCATAATGGATTGCAAGCGTTGGTGACTAAGGTATACAAAGAAATATGACATCTCAAGGGACATCGGGAAAAGAAGTTCCAAGGCTGCAGGAAAAACAATTCAAAATCAGCAGAACCTGCATTAGTGATAGAATAGTCATTCTATCACTAATGAGCACAAAATTTAATTGATGGCTTTACAGTATCATAAATTGCGGATCATTAGCATCATAAAGCATTTTTTCCATCACATCAGCATATCCTGAATGACGCCTTAAAAAAAACAACAAAAAACTGATTGGCATTCTCAAGTTGAAGTATATCCCTCAAGAGGAAGAAATTGCAACATTTGGTCATTTAATTTATACACTTTTTCCAGAAATTGAATCAGTTTGCTGAAGGTGCATACATTCTTATTTTCATAATAGAAAATTAATTATTTTAATGGTTTCTGCATTAAAATTTATTCCGAAAGTTTAAAAATAACATTTATTTTTAGTCGAAGCGTGTGTTTATTTCAGAAACAACATAAGTTGATTAAAAGAACTATTCACAATATTTAATTTTCATTAAAATTTGGCAAAACGATCTTAAATGTGACACAGAACTCCTAAAAAGTCTTGCCATGATATAAACACTACTATACACCAATTTTATACATTGAGGTTATTTGAGTTAAAGGCCGGCAGAGTCAGTCAGTCATGATCGTATAATCCACATGTAAATAACAGCTTGCAGTTATTTTAAGGGATGCTTTGTTAGCAAGTGGTTGTGCGTTCGTATGTGAATTATGTTCTAATTGTTTTTCGTTAGTTATGCCACTACATAAATATTGTCGCATTAGTAGTGCATTGGCAAAGCTGGCACAACCATGTTTTTATTTGCATGCAAGTAATGCATGCATTACTACTGCCATATTATAATCTTGAAGAACGATGCACGATACATATGTAAAAACGGATTCTTGCAGAGAAATAAAAAGGTGATTTGCGAGAAAATATCCTGGCAATTGTGTTGCAAATACAGAAACTATTCGCCAACTTGTTTAAAAAAATACGAGAGACAGGGTCTTTCAATAACAGGAAACGTATTCCGAACCAACCTGTTCTTATGAAATAAAAGTAGATGAAATACAGGAATTTTCTATGCAGATGACTGCAATGTATTGTCCCCGAGGGACATCATTTTCAATATCTTTTATAACACAGATTAGTGCTTAGTATTAAAAAATTTAAATACAGTATTGTTTGTTTCTCTCTTTAAAAATATAAACACTAAAAGAAAAATAATTTTTTGCAGGTGGCAATACAATCATCTTCTTCTTCTCTTTTTGTTTTTGTTTTGTTTGTTTACGGCGCTGTACTTCTTCACTAACAGCAGCGCTCAGGAGACCAGTAAGACAAATAATCTTATTAAAGTTGTGTTGACCATCGCCGTAGTCTAGGGCTTACCTGGTTCTATTCTCGGCTGGTTTAATTTCTTGAGTATTTTCCCTCAGTTTTTTAGGTAAATACCTGAAAAGCTTATGACACTAAAAATCCTCTGAAATCATTCGGCCAAGTTATCATCTGACATCCACCATCTGGCACAACAGATCTTCAAGTCGCGGAGTCATGATCACAAAAAACAGTACCCTTTCTCTATAGATCTGTCATTTGTATTATTATATGAAAAAGAGGTGCCTTCTGGAGTACAGAAAACTCTCACAGCATAGTTAGCTTCACTCATACAAAATGTTTCTAGTCCTCTCACATTACACCAAAAATAATCGAGGTCTAACTTGGGTATTTGAAACCAAGTAGTCGTACTGATAGACTGACGAAATACAGAACGAATTAGCAGGCGCTTTAGAAAAATGGTCACTATAACGTTTCCTTGTTCGGTTTCTTGGTGTAAAGTGCAGCGTTCATAAAGGTTCATTTTAATACATGTAATTTCGAATTATTTGTACAAATATTTATTTGTAGTGCTCGCATTATTCAATGTAAAATGCTGCTGTTATTATTTTCAGAGTCTACGAATTATTGCCTGATCATTGGCCATTAATATTATATTTAAGATATATTTACCTAAATATAACTTAACTTTCATTTAATCTCCCATTCTCTGAAGACTTTTTCCAAATTTTAAGCTAAATAAAGTGGGCGTTAATGATCGCTGTTTGATTCCCTGTGTTTGTATATATTTAGTTTCTAGTTTATTTATAAATGAAGTGCATTCAAGTTCTAAGGTCCATTTTCTGAAATGGGTTAAAAACATGCAATAATTTTTGTACAGTTGTCGAGATATGAATGGCGTTTAACGCCCGTTTTTGCTACAGAGGCACCACAGGCGAATTGTCAAGATAGGTGGCAGTACAAACCAGCCAACAGATAAGTCCGTGACATTTGTTTTCAGACACTAATCATTGAAAATGGTGATGTTCATATCCCGAAAACAGCACGTTATCATCCGTTGTCACTATAGACGATACACGGATGCCGTTTTTCAAACCGAAACACAACGAAGTTGCATAGTGGGAGTATATTGATTCACCGCCAGTGAACATGTTACGTGTTGCTGCCAGTGCTGAAAAAATGGTTTAGGGAGGCAAAGTTGTCATTCTCACACGTTGTGTCTCCAAGGTATGAGATTGAAGTTAGAATTCTACAACGAAAGCTTTTGCAGAGATTGCAATAAATATGACCGCAAAAATTTGATCTTACTCTTCCATTGCTTAATATTTTTGTAACGGGAGGTTGTAACTTGTTCCTCGTGCTCCTTACTTCATTGATCTTGTGACTTTTGTTGCTTTCTAAGATGAAAGATACCTCCCTTGATTCCAATTATGCTGCCCTTGCGTCAGCGATTTTTCAGTGGTGTCAACACACCTCCAAAGAGGTACAGTGAAAAATGTGCAGACTATGTTAAAGAGTACATTAGTTTTAGATTCCTACAGTGTAGATTTTTAGAAAAAGTAGACCTTAAAATTTGAATGCATCTCGTACATCTTTTTAATTATTCTTATCAAATATTTAGGCATTTGTTTTTCTAGCGCAATGTTCCATAGACATTATCTTTATATTAATTTGAATAGCTCATATTCCCGATGCCTTCTTTTAAAATCATTGTATAAACTACTTTTATCACTTGTTTGTTTTTTTTTTAGTCAAATTTCACGCATTATACTAGGCTTTATTTATTTATTATTAATTCATTTATTTATTTGCCATTTTACTTGCTCTAAAGAGCTCTATATCAAAATTAAACGCTTTTTAGCCGCGATTTTAATTCTAAACTTAAAAAAAAACAACTCTTTATCAAATTCTTTAATGAGTTTTCGTAACTTTTCACAACAAGACGAGTTTGGTATGACAGACCCCTCTGACAAGCTAACGCCTCATATTCGGGAAATATGTGTATGTCTGTTTCATGTGTGCATAGCATGAACAGTCTTGTAACCCATGCGACTGTGATGTGCAATATATGTATACCTATTTTAAATGGAATAATAAATACTACGACGACGACGACGACGACGACGACTACGACTACTACTACTACTACTACTGCTACTGCTACTACTACTACTGCTACTACTGCTGCTACTACTACTGCTACTACTACTGCTACTACTACTACTACTACTACTACTACTACTACTACTACTACTGCTACTGCTACTACTGCTACTACTGCTACTACTACTACTGCTGCTACTACTACTGCTACTGCTGCTACTGCTACTACTACTACTACTACTACTACTACTACTACTACAACAACAACAATAATAATAATAACAATAATTTGAAAGGAATAACACAGTACTTGTACTTTTCAGATAAAAATATATGAACAAAATTAAAAATATAATTAGTTTTTTGCAGAAAAACTTTTAAGCAATTCCTCCTCCTACTCTCTCACTCGCTTTCTTCATGGCGTGTGTCAAAGTTAGACCTAACATAACTGTTCCTTTAGTAATGGATACAGAAGAGACAAGAAAAGGGTCGGAAGTAAATGCCGGTTCTCTGCACGCAAGAGGTTTTGTTTTTGCAACAAAGTTGAAGCTCATTCTGTAAATGGGTGACGAAATCTCTTTCAAGTTTTAAATGCTAATTGTAGGTTTAGAGCAAAGCATTGTCAAAATATGATCTTACAACCAAAATATCACCTCATACAAGTATATCGTTAATAATGCACAGAAAAAGTTGATTTTTTGGCATTAATATATATATACACACACACACACACACAATAAGCATAGTATTCTTAGCACTCCAGGGAGCATGTGGTGTTTTTATTTTTATATTTTTTTATTTTTTTGTGGATTATTTATGCTCTTGGATGCTCTTTAACGTCTCAGATCATCAGTACACATTCAATTCACGGTCCATAATTTTTTTCAGAAGCCTCTTCTTTCAGGCTTGAGATTCTTTAACGTCCGTAAATCTATGACACGGGACCACGGCTTTACTTCCCTTCCGAAGGAAGTCAGTATGTAGTGATGAAAACATTATCATTAAAAAGAAAGATAAATGAGTTGTTTATTTCAAAAACTAGAAATGAGAAAAACATCTATTTTGCATTATTGATAACATAGACAGAAAAAGCTGAGAAGCTTTTAGGCAGAATTATTTCCAAGAAAGCTTTAAACTTTAATCTGTAATACCGTAGGTAAGTTAAACAGAACATTTAAATTGCAAGTTGACGTTTAAATAAAACAGGAGCAGGGTTAATGAAAAAAGATGAGATAAATGGTAAAGAAAGAAGAAGAAAATGGAAGAATAATACATTTAGGAAACAAATAAGGACGAAAAACTAAAGAAGACGAATAAGAACATTTTAATATAAAAAATGTAAAAAAAAATATTTTAAGCATGTTTTATATTATTCATGTGATTCAAATACAGGGATCAGCACGCTGCAGGGCTACGCAGTCACTTCAGTTTCTACGCCGCACACGAATGGGTTTTACTGCTTGTCCATCCGCACTCCGACACACGCGCTCACTTCCCTATCGCCCCTCCACATCTCCTTCGTCTCCAGGCTACACACACACGTCGTCTTGATTGCCCGGGCCGAACGCAATTTTCAACAAGAAACGCTAAACCATTTCTCTCTTAGCGAACCTTTTCAGATCAAATGCTCCGTGACTGGAGTTCCGGAAAACAGATTCCAGATACAACGGCTGTTCCATTTTCCGTACATGGCTTTCTCACTGGCAATTAATTCGCATGATTTAACAGATTAGTGGACCGTACCAGTTGCTTTCGATGAGTAAACTTTCATAGCTAAGAGGCAAATGCTCAACAAAACCCGTGACACAGCAAGGTTTTGCGAAATAACCAAACTTCACACATTCTCTAACGCTTAATTTCATGTATTTTGTGGAATAATAGACGCTGCTCATTTCGAGCTTATAAGCGTTTGAAATTAAGTAAAAATCAAGCAATTCCATATTGTGATTTAAAGCTTTAAAGAAACGAAACTTCCTAAATTCATTACATATACACCGAGGGTACCAAAAAATGTATATACACTTTCACAGCAGATATCTATTTAACATATTTCAAAGTTGAACCGAAAAGCATCAGTAATGTGTAGTATGATGTTCTGTAAACAGATGTGACTCACATCACGCCATGCTAGCGTTGCTACAACAAAATTATTATCTTTTGAACAGCGCCAGCAATTTTGAGTGGTAGTGAAAAATCAAGAATGTTGTTGAAGTTCAAAGGCAATGAAGACGTGTGTACAGAACAAAACCGACAAAGCGAGTAACAATTGCATGCATTCGAGACAAATTTGAAACTCGTGGTACTATATGCGAAGGAAATGAGGAATTTTACTTCTTTCAGGATGATGCACCACCACATACCATCGAGATGTAGGTGTGTACCTTGATGACAATCTTCCAAAGCACGGGGTAGGACGAAGAAGTGCGATTGAGTTTTCACCGCGTTCTCCGGATCTAACTCCGTTGGACTTTTATGTATGGAGAACTCTTAAGGATGTTGTATACCGTAGAAAATCAGCTACACTAGCAGCACTTCGGGAAGAAATTGAAACGGCATGTGCAGCAATTGCTGAGGACACTTTCGCAAACGTTGCTCAATCAGTAGTTCAACATACTCAGAAATGTATCGACGCTGATGGTGGGCTTTTTGAGCAACTGTTGTAACTGTAAAAGTCTAAGATGATTAGTGCTCATCATTTTGTTTGTGTGAATTCAGTTTAATTATGTTAACAATTTTTTCTTTGCTTGAAGTGTGTGTACATTTTTGGCACACTATATATATATATATATATATATATATATATATATATATATGCAGAAGCATGGATGTTATAAAAATTACTTCTAATTACATTTTAAAGTCCCTGTTTTCAAATTTTACTTCTATTACATTTATTTCAATTTACAATGCACCTTTTGTTCTTCAGATGCTCCACATCCACTTAGAAAAGACAAATAAAAATGTGTCATGATTTTCAGAACATTTTTATATTACGTAAGGTATACCACCATTAATTTTAAAATAATGAAAAATTGTGAAAAATATATTAAACATTTATAAATTTTTTCTGAGACAACAGCGGTAGTATGAAAAATTATATATGGCAGTTTCTCTCCATATCAAATTAAAGCGCTATTTTGGCGGGGGGCGCCGCCATAATCTACCGGTAGCGTTTGTTTATCCGGATACCAATAACCGGTCAGGTCAAGTTGCCCCTTTACTTTCTCTGGTGCTCCATAATCTTCCCCATCACCTCCACTGATACAATGTAGTGGACGTCTCGGTCACAGAAGTCCCCTGTAATACTGCCATGTGCCTACAAGTTCATGAGATAATGGGGTGGCATTGGTTCAAATTGAATATTTAGCATCGTGTGAATCATTTAACACGTCAGTATATACAAGTAAATAAATAAATTATTTTTGCAAAAAACATTAAAGATATCCATAAGAGATTTTTATATACGCGATTAAAGCTGGAAGAAATTCACTAAATTTTCACCTACGTTCTATGTCTACTGATAAAGGCTTTCAGTGTGATACAAAAAAGGCTTAAAAACTTTATGACATACGCAAACTAAGAATCATTTCACCCCTAGAACCCCTTCATCAAATGTTGGCTGCAAATTGGATCAGTGATCAGCATTTGATGTTAATACACATTTCTTTGTTTGTATGACGTAGGTCACAGTCTTTGAGAAGTATCCGTACATTGCCGACAAGCATTAAATGCTAACACCTGCAAAATATGTTTCTTTCTTTTATTTATTCGAACTTTTGAAACCCCTCCAAATGACATGAAGCAACTGAGTGCTGCTTCTCTACCTGGCACCTGCCCTTAGCATAACTACAAAGAAAGACTCGTCTAGGCAGCTTTTCTTTTTTTCTTCTTCTTCTTTTTCCAACCAAGGTGATAAGCAGGTACCCTGATGTCCTAGCAGCAGCAATAGATACAGTCTTACTAAGCAGTAACAAAAGAAGACGTAAATAATGTCTCTCTTTGTTGGCTGTCTACATTTGAGGATAAAAAGTTTGCTTCTAATGATGCTGTTGATTTTTCTCAGGAATGATACAAGCGGTGTTAAATGCGCAGTTCATAACTGCTATACGATACTGCAACATGCAAGTTTTTTAGATTTTCTTATTGTTAAGGAAACAACTAACACTGAGGGATACGACCGCAAATAAATAATAAATAAATACGTAATAAATACACGGAGTCTTAATTTCTATGTACATTTGAGTGTACATAAATATCTACTTGCATATTGCAAGTATAATCCCAGAGATGGGTATATCTTAATTTCCTATAGGAATTATTTTAGTTTAAGGTAAATGATAAGGCTTTATCTCAGATAAAATTTCTTATTTTCCATTAGGAAAAACAGCAAAGTTTGTATACTTTTCAATAGAACGGTACCGCCACTGGCGGCCGAGGTCGTTAAGGCGCGGACTCGTTAGCAGGAGGTCTGGGGTTTGAATCTCACCAGGACCGTCCTCCTTGGCTGAGGTTTTTTTCCAGCATTTCCTTAGTCCTCATAAATGCCAAATGCCGGGGAGGTACCCTAAACTTAGGCATGGAACGTTTCCTTCCTTAAAAACAAATCCTTTCCCAATACATCATTTCATCTCATGTACCACCAGTGTTCACCGTCTGTGGTGCCTCAGCAGTTAAAACGGGTGTTAAGCACTATTTAAAATTTGAACGTGCAATATGAAAATGAAAAGAGAAATAATGAGTTTTTCTTCATGCGGATTTTGCATGGCGCCTAACCAAAAAAACAAAGCAAACAACAGAAGTTGCCAAAGCAGAATGGAAGAAAAATTCTAGGTATTACCAAACAAGGAAATAAGGGATTTAAAAATACCTTCAAGTTGTGATCATCATAGCCAGCTGTTTAAAATGGAAATGGGCGGGAAATGTGATGCTGCTACACCTCAACAGATGGACATACAATCGCAGGTTGGAACCCAAAATAAATCCAGTACACCAGATGGCTGACTGGTCGAACGAATTGAAGACGCGCTACATCAGCAAAGGAACTTACTAATCAAAAATCATGTATTTCCTATTGTATTGGGAAAGCACGTACAGTCCCAGGACCTGTATAGAGAGGGGTTCAATTTTACCTAAGAGTCCCAGATGGAAAAAGACATGGTGAAGGCCTAGAGAACACTGTGCTGCTTGTACGTTTTTCCCAAGAGAGGAGGTTCAGCTATGGTAGGGGGTGGTATATCCGCTGATGCACATACTGAGCTCGTTTTCATTGAAAATGGACATTTAACAGCACACCAATATATTGACGAGATGCTACTTCCACATGTGATTCCCTATGCTCCATACATCCGCGAAAACTTCATTCTAATGTCCGATAACGCTCGACTCCATAGCGCTCCACAGTTTCTGGAGGAAGAAGAGTGGCCTACTCGGTTCGGACCTGAATCCCAGCGAGTATATGAGATATGCTCGGATGTGGTATTAGTCAACGAGTTTTCCACTCACTGGATGATCTTTTAGTAGTCCTTATTCAGGATATGGGATGCAGTTCAGAAAATTGTCATTTATATCAAGATTTTAAGCATATCGGTTAGGATGTGAGCTTTTATTCAAGCCAGGGGCGTTAACACTTCTTACTGAACATTTACCAATATACTGTATTGCTATAGTTAAAGTTTATTCCACTTGAAGATAACAAACCAGAAACGCTTGGACATTAAAATGTATCCTAAATGAAATGAAAGAAATAGTATTAATATTGCTTTAAAATATAGTGAAACTCACACACACACACACACACGTGTATTGTTTATATGCTCTAACGAATATTTTAAATTAACTGAAAAGTATATATATAAATTTATCAAATAAATTATAAATACATTTTCAAAGATATTATAAGTATTACAATTTTATTGCCCGGCAGTGTATTTTTGAAAAATACCGTATTCCTTCATTATCAAATTAACAACAGTAAAATGCAAAATATGAAAAATGGATCTACAAATTGAGAATGAGAAATAGTACTTCTACTGGGTGGCCCACGAAATACCGACCGACTTCGACAAGCCAACCTTGAGTTTGCATGCAGCCAAAGCCATAAAGAATACCTGTGTTTCGTGGACGACTTCAAAGCATTTTTTGTGTACTTCAAGAAGTAGTTTCAAAACCAGAAACCACCAACATTTAGCTATCTATCTAAAGGAAAGCATGCCACAGCTCTTCTTCATCCTTTGGTTCTACATTGCTATCCACCCTTCTAAAATAGTATAATCATTATGTTCATTGATTATTTTATAGGCCTGGTAGAAAGCAATTTGATCTAATAGAGTAGGCATGCTGCAGATGAATTTTACTCTATATTTAGCAAGTTTCTCTTCCATGGCAATGAATATTCTTGCATTCTCCCGTAAACACAGCTGCTCTCTTCAAAAATTTACTTAAATTATCAACCAATTCAAAAATAACTTTGTTGAACAAATGAAAAGAAATAACTATGAATATTATGATACTTATTAGATAAGTAATTCTTTGGAGATTTTTGTCTTTCTTAGAACATAATAGATTGTGTTTATACTGAAAATATGTGCAATGTCAAAAGATTAAATTGCAAACATTGCAAAAACTATTGACATATTCTGTTATATTCTTAGCCCAAATAATGAAATTAACCGCTTAAGGTAATTTTTAATACTGCAGATTGTTTAAAACTGGCACAAACTAAATGACTTTCTTTAATAATACATACATAATTATTTTGCGGTCGCTTCTGTCACATTGGAATTAGAAAGCTTTGGGTATATATTTATTTACTTGCTCCTAAGTTTCATAGTTTTGTCACGATAAACAAGTGTATGATCCCAGTACCTAGGAACGTTTCTTAAATTTGCCATTTGCCAAGTAGAAAAACATTTAACCTCAAAGAGGATTTGGATCTATACCTCCAAGACAAGCAGCCCAATAGGCTAATAGGTCTTCTAAGAGAATATACTAAATACGTCACGATCTAGAGTCCTTTATGATTTTGAAATAACTTCCAAAACCTCTCTGTATGTTTAGGAATGATGTAATGTTTCCCACATATACCTACCATAAAAAACAGATAAAGGCACGCCATAAATTTACCCCTCTTGACAGCAATGGTGCCACCCTGCAATACTATCTCCAGGCTGGGAATAGAAATAAATACGAGAGTAATTTACCGCATCACGTGATACCATTACTTGCTAGGGATCACCTTCCAATAAAATTGCATTTGTTTGCTATCGAAGCGTGAAAGAATTGTGTTTGAAGAATTCCGTTCGACCTGTAGCAATTCGTTGCAAACCGTTGTGCAAATTAGATATTTACGTCCTTAGGATCTCATAAAGCAAGAATATATTTATTTATATATCTCTATATAGTTGGGTAACGGAGCAGAGACACGGGAAAATCTGGTTAAACCAAATATCTTTTATGCCTGTAACAAAACCGGTTTTATTTGCATATTGTAATTTTTGTAGCAATGTAAACGTACGCATAACGAGTTCATGTAACGTAACCTAAAGTTATCACCAACAATTTCAACGATTTAGTAATATTTGACTGTTCCATTCTTGTTGAAGTTTTATTTCGTCTACCGAACTATATACTAGAGATGTTCTAAAAGTTCTGGGACTGGTCAAGAAAACACTAACAAGGTTTGTCCATCTGTGAAAAATAAGCGTCTGTTTCAATTTCAACATCTTCATTTGATGCGAATCTTCGTCCACCCAATCACTTTAAGCTTGGGGAAAAAAAGGAACATCTGGAAGTCAAATCCGGCGAATATGGCGGATGCGGAAGCACTTGGAAGCGAATGTCATGTAGTTTTGCAGCAACAAACTAGGTATGTATTGCATGTACTTATAAATGCAAAATTAAAAACTCGCCTAAAATATATACAGTCGGTGCAAGTTTGTTTTATGCTTGATCAATATAGGCACTATTTTTCTTAAGGAATATGTTTTGAACTTCTCTAAAACATTCTATAAATAAAACAACAGCCTAGAAGCTAAAAATAGATGAAACGCATTGAAACCATTGCTTCAATCTAAGAAATGTCATATGATACCGTTTATATTCTATTTCTTGTCTTTTTCTAATTACAATATGTCAGAGCTAAGTAAAACATAAATGAAATTTTCTAAAGCAATTCCTTCCCCTCAGTATAAACTGCAGTGAGAAAATTTTTGCTATGTTCCCTCTTGTGCTGGGAGTTGCTCGTCAGCTCTCTAAAATAAATTACTACACAGGAAAAGAAGAAGGGGAAAAAAAAAGATTTCCCCATCTCTCCCCTTACGGTGTCTTGGAGTGAAAATGTGGCCCTTGTTAAGTCGTTTCGATTTATGTTCTCCTCTAATTCTCTCTGACAACGTTAAAACTCTTATTACTTCTAGAGAAGACAGATGGAAAACGGTCTGGATTTGAATGTTTGTTTACAAAGACATAAATATTAAGGTAGTCAAGAACAAAGTGTTTCCTACAAAGTATGTATTATTTACATCATAACAGAAAATGGAAGGCAATAACTGTTTCTATTGCAATGTAAATGTTTAGTGCCTAATTCCATTTAATATCTAATTGCTCCAAAATATGACGCATTTATGTAATTCATAGACCCGCACCTATCATTTGATAAACGCTTGCAAAATTAATTTGTTTTTCAATATTATCATATTTAAACACATTCTTCATGTAAGAATCTACCCCCATTGGTGCATATAGTAAAGTTTTAACAGCTTCAAAACAGAAGTTTTGGGAGCAACATTTTGAGTGCTAATAGATAGAGACGGAAGGTATAGACAGTGCAAGAATATTTATAATATTCTTTTTTTTTTTTACTCTTTAAAACTACCTCTAGCATTCTAAATCAAGAAAAGCAATTCAAAACTAGTAGCAAAACGTGAAGGATAAAACAATAATAAATATTCCTTTAGAGAACGACCGTACTTGAACAAGGGAGAAACAGCACGCACCCTGCTAGAGAGAGCTTTTGAAAAGAACTGTTTCGGGACACTTAAGAATGGACAATGATGTTTGGGTTGGCGTGTATGGGAAAGCAGCACTGAGATAGAGAACGATAGCTGACTGAGTGAGACAGGGAAACGTGTTCTGGCGGAGGGGGACCTCACATATGATAGTCAGTCAGCCAATCGGCTGCGGTTAGGAGGAGTCTACAGACGGGTCGATTCCAAGATGGGTGCCATCGTATGCACCCTCCTCATCCCATCCACCGCAACACGACTCCGCAATGGCGCTGGAGGCAGCGGCCAGTCACGGAAACTCCGACAGAACGGTTCGATCGCAGCGTACTCTGACGGGTAAGCTGGAAACTAAGCTCAATACCTATCACCAGCTGCGATTACGGTGGCCACATTCTATTGCCAAGCTGGGCAGATTGGTGCTGTCATTTAGATAACCTGTCGAATTTGGTTTCCTGTATGAAATGGAGGACACAAGCATTTTTCGCAACCATAGTGACAAAGCAGTCTTTGTGATTAATATTAGAAGCAAATTTAATAACAGATATGAGGTTTTCCAGGGTTCTTGACCAACTTCAAAAGGATCCAGGGGCAAGGAATGATAGCTTTCATCTATCGGGCGACACCCAGTCCATTGCGCCAGACTCCGGCCTAAAATCTCAAGACAACCTACCTACAGGCAACCTAAGTTGTTATTTTTCTTTATTTCAATATTAAGTATATTATATCAGGATAATAAAAATGTAATTTTCTATCATTTTATAAATATAAAGATGCTGCAGTGCCCAATATCCGATTCCTAAGTGTTCAATGATGAAAAATGGAAGGAAACATGAAATAACAGTAAAATTAACCAATTAAAATCTCCAGACTCTCTTGCTCTCGAACGTAGTAAAGCCATTCAGCAATTAAATGCATTAGGGAAACGAATATACCGTGGCCGCTAAGGCATGGCTTCGTGATGAAAGTTCAGGTGTTCGACCATTCTCCCTGACATTTTATGCCATATTTTCTTAGTTCTTATAACTGGTAAAGAAGTACCATAAACTTATTTCTGGAGTACTTCTTTCCAAACAAAATTCATTTTCCAAATTATCATTTCATGTCATGTTTCGGCACTTGCCACTATCTGTGAGGATTCAATAGTTAAATTTATAATATTAATAAAAAATCGAACGTATGTGAATTAAATAAATGAGAAATTAACTAAGGGGACAAAAAAGTCCGTCTTCCCCCCCCCCCCAAAAAAATCAACTAATGAGTATAGACTTGAAAAGTTGAAATATGTGCTTAATAAATATCCCAAATATCCCCCGGAAATTATATTTTATATTCGCTATAGACAATTTTTAAAGCTGTGGTGAAATAAGGAGTGATCAATTTTAAAACAATATTTTTCCCCTTTGTAATGTTTTTTCATCCACGATTCTGTTATATACACACATTTCATTTCCTTTGAACCATAACAACGTTCTCTGTTTTCCAATACCACTTCAAAATTGCTTTCCTCTATTCAAACGAAAATCTTGGCTCCATTTTGTTGCAGCAACGCTAGCATAACGTAATGTTAGTCACATCTACTTACAGAACATCATACGATAATCTTGACTTCACTTGTTTATTGTTGATTTACCTGTCACGTAGTAACGCTATCATAATGTATGTGAGTCACATCTGTTTACAGAACAGCATACTACACATTACTGTTGTTTTTCGGTCCAACTTTGAAATGTATTAAACATATATTTAGTGCGAAAGTGTGTGTATACATTTAGGCACCCTTGGTATTTATTTAAATTTAATGAAGTTATTTCGAAAAATAGCTATGGAAACTATGAAGCAAACTTCGCACGTGAACATGAAGCTTATTTAAAATATCCCCAGTTACGTTTAATCTAGCTTTTTTCTAAATTCTTTTACTATTGAGAAGCTATCAAGTTTTTTTACTGTTTCTGCCCAATAATCTATTTTCTTTTTATATTCTTGCACATTATCGGTGGCGCCAAATCTCTCAGGGAGTGTTTCGCGGAGCACAGCTTGGAAACTACTGTTCAAGACAATGCCAGCTACCATTAAGCTATTTACTATGTCCTACCCTGCCGTCTTCCAACAAAGACAAATGTTGTTAAGTTCTATGTAACTGATAATATAGAGTCACTGCTGCCTTAACCCATGGTGTAAATTGAAGTGAGGCCTAAGGAGAACGAATGCAATCTCTTGCATATTTGAAATTTACAAATAAATTTTAAAGGAATGAATAAAGCCTTTGAAAGAAATGAGAAATACACACAGAAGATAGAATATAATTAGTTTTTTCATGCTCAGGAATCCAATAGCAGTAAAGTTGTCTGTCATTCATGTCGACTCGGACAGTAATACGGAAGCCGAACAATAGACCACAACATAATGTCTGAAACATATCTAAGTCTTTCAGTTTCATTTAGATAAGTTTAATATATGTTATTTTATTGATGGCGACAGAGAGGTATAATATTTATAACTATATGCAAATAGCCCACAAATCTCTCTTTCATCAAAAATTTAAAAGGAAAAGTCATTGTCCTTCTTATGCGAGAAACTTACAGCGTTCCGTTAGTTTTTCTTCTCTTTCGCGCTTCTAATGACCAATTGTATGTGTATATTTATGAAGTGGAAGTGCTTAGCATAAAAAGAGACAGTAGATGTAGAAATATAGACTGTTATAACACTGCGAATATGTAAAACTGTTAGAGAAACTTGCAGAACTGCGTTTCTGTTTACTGACAGGTTTTATTTTACGGCAAAGGTCAAAACAAATAATAAAACCCCTTTGGAGATTCTGAATTGCATTTTGCGCTGCATTTGTGGAAAACGACAATTTTTGGGTCTTAAATTAAAATCTAAAACCCAATGTTAAGTGTTTTTCTTTCTCTAAAGCCTTTCTTAATTTTGATAATCTCTGGACTCTAGCCGCGAGAGCATCCATGTAAATAATTACATAAATATTCCACTTTTTAGGCCTGAGGCAAATTAGTGCAGCTCGTATCTGTCCAAGTGGTCATAAGAAAGTTGTATTAATGTTTATTTTTATTTTAGAAACTCAAAGAAAACATAGAGAGACAATTACTTACAGCAGTAGCCTGCTGCCATTTAAATTACCAGTATAACCATTGAAATGTTAAGATTACAAATCCAAATTAAAAAAAGCATGGAGACTAAAATCAATTACAGGGTCATCCAGGTATCTGTTGACTGATGCGGCGGCGGGGGACTGCATTGGCCGAGAAGCCATCGCTCACAGCCAGCCGGGCTACATTAGAGAGTAGAGGCGGACGGACGGGGCGACACAGGAATCGATGGTAAAAACACTAAGATGACAATCTAATAAATTTAAATGCTATTAACATATTATTACTCACCCATGTCACTCAGGCAGATGAATGTACTGCCTACCTTCATTTTCTATACATTACTGACATCTCTTTATGAAATTACTCATTATCTTTATTAATTCTCTTTGAGAAATTAAATTGATATTTCGACGAATATTACTAATTTAATCGATTATGACTTGAAACTCAATCACCTGAAATTTTATCTTCAAACAGCCTTCTGACTGCACAAGCGAACGTACTAGGGGCATACAAATCATAAATAAATAATTTTTGTGGACAGAACAATAAGACCTGGTATTTTCCTTTGATAACACTTAGCAAATTTACTATAGAATTATAATTATTTTATTATTGAATCTTTAAACAAGACCAATTTTACAAACGTATGCTTTGGACTTTACAATTATTATTCCGGAATTAGTAACACGTTTGGTGCCTTCACTATTCAAACGAAGGGTGTGGGACTCAAGACCAACGTAGCAGCTCGGAAACCCTACCCGCCCTTCACAACTCGTGTAGTCCCACTGATTTTAGTAATGGTTTTAGGTGTTCACTTTATGATATCACAGACAGAGTGCAGTATTGTAACAGGCCATATAATCAGCACATCGCATCTCATCGATTGCTATAACGGGGTCATATTTTCAACAGGTGGCTATCCAATTGTCATCACCAGGCTGGGAGAACCCCGTCCCAGATTTCCCTAACTTTGATTATTTATAAGCAGGTATTGGGGGGGATCGAACCTGCGACCAGCCGTGTAGCAGACCAAGGAAGCTATAGTCTTTAACGCCTTACACTTCTTTTACGTGTTTGCTCAAAAGTGATTCTGATATTTTTCATGCTTATATTTTAAATTTGGTTTTTGCTTAGAAATTCCACAAGTCAGTAAGAAAAACTTGAGATTGATAAATATGAAATTGAATTAATTTAATGAAATGGATTATTTTAATTTAATTTGTGAATATTTGCAAGTAGAGACTTAAAAAAGAGCAGAATTAAATTTATTCTTGTTGTACATAAATGTTTTCAAAAGAACATAAAGCTCTGAAGTTCTAAATGCCCATTACATATTAAGCAGAAATAGGGTTTAACGAGCCTGTTTATTACTGAGGATCACTGGCGATGGACAATGCATGAGATGAAATGATACATAAGACATTTTTAAAGAGAGATGTTCCAGACCTAAATTTAGGGTATCTTCCCGGCATTTTACATTTATGAAGACTGAAGAAAGCCTGGATAAAACCTCAATTAGGGGGAATGGTTATGGCTGAAATTAAACCTCAGACCTCCAGATCACGAGTCCGTTCCTTAAGGCCTCAGCCACCGGTGTAAGTACGCAACAATTGAAATAATAATGTCATAGTATTTCGCTAAATAGTATGCAATATTAATGTGAAGAAATGAAATATATTCATTTATGCATAATAGCGGCCAGGACACTAAAAAGTGTATATAACAGAAATAGGTAGAAAATTACTATTGTGCCTTTCTTGTGTTTTATTTGGTTCTTTTTGAAACTTTTCCCCCCTCTTTAGCAGTTTTCTGAACACTACCTTCGGTAAAATGAAGCGCCAACCAAAATTTTCCTTCTATAATAAAAATGTTTTCAGCTTTCGGCTTCTAAATTATCTGGCTTTTCAGGCAGGAAAAAAATCACGCAACTTAAGCAATAATCGAACTAGCGTCTTCTCCGCTTTTGATTTCGAACCAACTAGGCTCAGATGCGACAACTTTAAGAATGGTGAAGTATATATATATAGGTGGCTATGACACAACAGCATCAATAAGCTAGGATTAAAAAAAAGTCTTAAGGGGGAAAATAACTAGATGTATTATTGACAGTATTAGTGGTGTAATCTAATGGTAGCAGCAGGGAAAGTGGTAATAACAAATGCACTGAAGATTTTGGCGTAATGATAATCGTGTATGTAATTATGAAAATAGTAAAAAAGAGAAGCATAAAGAAGAGAATACATAAGGGTGTTGGGGTGGTAACAGTAGCAGCAATAGTGGTACTAAAGCACATAAGACCAAAGACTAAAGACTAAGAGGGGTCATAGATCCTGGTCAAAAAAAGAAAGAACGTTCCAATAATTACATGTAAACCGCGAAATCCTGTTGCTATAAATAAAATTGCACCGGAGAGTGTTAAAATTTATTTTTGAGTTTAATGAAAATTTTGTCTTGTTTTAGCAAATTGTAAAAAGAAATTTGTTAGGGAAAATGTTTATTCCAGGGGAAATGAAAGAAGAAATGGCATAAATGGGAGAAGATATGAAGGAAGAGGCTAGCCAGAATTAAAATAAAAAAAAATCCATTGCTGTTATTTATAAAAAGGGTTTGAGTGAATTTAGATTCTTTTGGATTGATTTATTTATGGACGCTCTTTAACACCTCAGGTCATCAGCATCCCATTCAACCCAGGGCGTGAAACGCAGACAAATTTTGCTCGGATGCCTCTTCTTTCAGGCTTGAGGTTCTTTATCGTGCCGTAAATGTACGACACGGGGCCCACGGCTTTACTTCCCTTCCGAAGGAAGCCATACTTAGGATTTTTACGCCCGGAAAAATCTATCGGTCCTAGCCGGGTTCGAACCCGCGATCTTGGGTTTAGGAGGCAAATATGGTAACCACTACACCAGCAGGACTGATGAATTTAGATTCAAATGCAATTATATAGCACTGATCTTCCATTATACTCATGTCCTAATTCTCTAAATTAGTTTTTATTTCTTTGTGTACTTTTATTTTTATGTCAAATAACGCCATATATATCTTTAACGCTAAAAAAATATTTTTGAAAACTATATCAGATTACGGAAATGCACTCCAAGAGTGTATATTCACATGTCATTTGGTGATAAAATGAATTAATGTAAATAAGTCATGATTCATTTTGAAACGTTTTTATCGTCATTAACGATTTTGTATAGCTGTTGAAAGGCTGTTACTATAACGAGGTAGGAGAATCTTTTTTTATCCAACTCTAAGAATAACTATATAAAATTATACAGTTTTCTGATATTTGAAATTTTATATATAGAGAGAAAGTTAGCTGATGTTTAAAATTGGAGTAGTGTTTATTATTTTTTTTGAGTAGTGTTTAACGCCCGTTTTTACTACTGAGACACCACAGGCGGTGGACACTGTTGATACATGGAATGAAATGATATATTGTGAAGGGATATTTTAAGGAAGGAAGCGTTCCAGGCCTAAGTTTAGGGTACCTCCCCGGCATTTGCCAGTTAGGAGGACTGAGGAAAATCTGGAAAAAAAAAAACAGTCAGGGAGGACAGACCTGGCGGCATTCGAACCCCAGACCTTCCGTTCACGAGTCCGCGCCTTAACGAACTCGGCCACCCGTGGCGGTATGCTGTAACGCTGTGGCGCTAAAGGTCTACATATATTTATATGGAGTTATGCTTAATGCTACATGTTAAATACCTAACCCCTTAATCTCTTTATAGAAAATGCCGAAAAGAGCCAACTTTTAATTTGTTAAACATGAAATTTAAAACATACCGTATTTGTACATTCCATCTGATGTTTCAACGCAACGCCAGACAATACTTGATATTCACTGAACATTTATCGTTTCCAATAGAAACTCAAGTTTATTTGAACATTGCCATTTTAATCGTTTACTGCAAAATGTCAATTAGAAAAGAGATGGCGTTAATTGGTTTAACTGTTCCTAACAACGCCAGTATGCAAACTTTCTCTAATTGAGTTGGTTTATAACGATTATAAACATAGCTATGGTATTATAATTATTTGCTGGAAAGCAGCAAAAGTTATTTTCTTAAAGAAATAAGCCGACAAGGAACCTAAGGAGCCGAAATTATATAGACCTATATATCTCCTAAATACTCTTGGTAAAATTTTAGAAGAACCCATTTTTAAAAGATTAAAAGAATTATGGATCATAACAGGTATGAACAACAATCAATTCATCTTTAGATAAGGAAATCGACACAGGATGCCATAAACCATCTATTGGAAAAGGTAAATAGCTCAAATTCAAAATACTTAATTTGAATTTTAATAGACATTTCCGGCGCTTTCGATTATTTATGGTGGCCGGCACTATTCCAAAGATTACGAGAAAAACGCCTCCCTAAATGCCTATACGCAAATAGAATCTTGCAAAGATAGAAGAGTTCACGTAAAAGGTACTGAAGAAACAATTTACAGATATATAACTAAGGGTTATCCACAAGGTTCGATTTTAGGGCCAAGTTTTTGGGATATAGTTTTGGAGAATATTTCAGATGCAGTAAACAACCAAGAAAATGTGCCAAACACCATGGCGTATGCAGACGACGTTTCATTCCTAATAGAAAGAAACAATAGAGCAGATATAGAAAGAAGAACAAATAACCTAACTAATAAATTAAGTAACTGGTGCAGTAAAACTAAACTCCATGTCAATCCAACTAAATCAGGCTACATGCTCCAGAAGGTACTCTTAAAAGAGGCCCATGTATAAAATACGACAACCAAAATATAAGGCGCCAAAAAGAAGGAAAATATTTGGGAATTTATTAAGACGAAAAATTAAAATTTAGGAAACATACGGAATACGTACGAAAAAAAATTCGAAAACGTCATGATGAAATTAGCGAGATTAATTCAGTTAAATTCTAAAATTCCATTATACGCAATATCAACGCACCACATGAACATTTTTGCTTCAATGATGACTTACGGAGCAGGGGTGTGGGTTCTGATGATGAAAGATGTCCAAATAAAAACTCTACTGAGAAGATCACAAAGGAAAGTGTTGCTAAAATTCTTAGGGGCATTGAACACTTCACCTATCATGACCCTTTTAGTAGTTACAGGAATTTAGCCAATTGATTTATTGATTAAATTAAGAGGGTCCGTTTATTGGTTGAAGAAAGGTAATGCAACAACTTAAAGGAAATAAAAATAAACTAAAAGAACAATGGCAGCATGAATAGGAAAATGCCGAGGCAGACAGGAGAACTTTCAACTTATTTAATAACATTTTTGAGAGATTAAAGTAAAATACATACAACCTACCAAAGACATGGTACTTTACCTTACAGGACATGGATCTTACAAAACTATTAACAGAACACAGGACGCTATATGTAGACTTTGCAAAACACAGGATTACCCAGAGCACGTGTTATTTGAATGTATACGCTATCTAGAGCTGGTGGGAGAAGAAAGAGAAATTTTAAGTGACCACCAGGTGGCCCATATACTTAGAAATAAGGGCCTATATAAATACCTTAAGCTGATTACACTAAAAATTAGTAATATAGCACGGGAAGAAGTAATGCCTAAAGAACAGAAATAAGAATTAACGAAGTAGCTTTAATTTTAATTAATTAATTGATTGATTTATGGTCTTTAACATCTCAGGTGATCAGCGTCCCATTCAACTCAGGGCGTGAAACGGCCGACAAGTTTTGCTCAGAGGCTTCTCTTTCAGGCTTGAGGTTCTTTATCGTGCCGTAAATGTACGACACGGGGCCCACGGCTTTACTTCCCTTCCGAAGGAAGCCATACTTAGGATTTTTACGCCCGAAAAAAATTCATCCGTCCTGGCCGGGTTCGAACCCGCGACCTTTGGTATAGGAGGCAAGTATGGTAACCACTACACCACCAGGACCGACGACAAAGTAGCAGAAGAAGAAGTAAGAAGACCAGAACGCATACGTTATCAAAGACAATCCCAAAACACAACTTATTTAGCAAGAATAGAAAATATACTTAACAATTTTGTTAATTAACAGGAAGAGATTGGTAGAGGAGAAGTTGGTGAGGAAGAAGAGAGTGATGAAATATTATTTACACTTACAATAGACGGAAATATTTTTGGATTACAACCAGAAAAAGATAATGGAGAAGATATGGAATATTTTTACCTAAAGTGGCGAAAACGAAAAATTATGCAAATTGCAAGAGGAGCTTTAGACGAGTATAGGAGGAGAAGAGAAACGGAAGAGACAAATAACATAAGCACAGCGGTGAAAGGGAAAAAGAAGAAGTATATAGTAGAAGATTAAGTGAGCTGGTAGATATAAGTTAGATAGGGTGAGGTACCTTGCCGTTTGGTTTCCGATGGAACATTTTAGTGTAGGACCATTTATTGCTATATATACTGTCTTCCAGTAGAATTGTTATTTTGTTTAATTACTAATTTCTGTAATTTTGTAATTGTGTTTAATTTAGTTTTTAGTAGTGAAATGTTTAATTTTATTTTAAGTTATATTTTTGATTTGTTTATACAATTATATATTTAATCTGTAGAAATATTCTGCATCGTGGGAACAGTAATTTAATAAATGATCAAATTTTAAAAGGCACGTTCCGATATAAGCAACAAGGTTATTATTTTATTTTATTTTATTTTATTTTATTTTATTTATGATATGCTGTTATCTGAAGAAAATATTAAATTATTTTTGTAATAATTTTCTTGTAGTTATTATTTACAGAGTACCATTAAGTGCTAAGGTGTCATTAGTCTAACTGTATAAAAAGTAAATTCACCAAAATTTAACATTCAAGTTTAAAAGACATTTAGCGATATACAGGTAGAGCTGAAGCGATCATATTGTTTTTTACTTGCAACAAAAGAAATAAAACACAAGCAGTAAGGTCAACCTTAAATGGAGTTTATATTGAATAAGATATCGTTTTGTAAGCACGTCAAGTGGAATTGCAATGGAGGCCCAGCGAACCGGAACCGGAAGAAATCCTTCGTTTTGCCGGATCCAGAAGGATGGTATTTCCGCTACAGCTCCATTTAAAAATCCGCTTCCAATATCCCCCTTCGGCCGGAGCACTGGTGTTCAGTGAGGCAGAAATTCAAAGCCATAAAACTGAGGAACAATAAGCCCGCAGCTTCAGGGCCTTAAGGGAAACGATGGCGAGGGTCCTTGGAAAAAGGTTGAGCGAAGTGAACCGAACCTACCACGGAGAATATGTCTATGAGAAATAATGGCGGAAACTCGAGTTTCAGTTGGATGTAGCACAGGAATATATATAAGAAAAATAAAAATAAAGTAACACTATTAACAATGAAACAAATTAACAGTAATTATGATAGAAGAAAAGGATAAAGCACTAAGAAAAAGTCACACTTGAGATCGCTATACTTCGAACTCGTGGAGTCCTTCTATGGCAAGAAGACAAGTGACGGTGATAAAAGTAAATATTGAGTATCGAAGGTAACGTTATGCATGGAAACAAATGAAACTAGAAATGAGAGTGTGGGGGGGGGAGGAAATTAATATGTAAGATTTAAAACAGGTGGTATACGAGTTTTATGTAAAAATATAGCTGCCATTTCTCTATCTCTGAGTAAATTTTCAGAGCTATGTGTAGGTAAGGCATCAATAAGTGTTAGATTAAAAGCATCATCAAAATCCTTACAGTGAGATAAGGCATGTTGCGCAACCGGCAAGGGAGACTTGGTTTTAACAGAACGTCTATGATTGTTCATACGTGGCGAAACAACAGTAGAAATTAAACCAATATAAAATGCTTTGCAAAGTTTACAAGATTACATATATACGACGTTCTTGGAAGAACAGGTAGCAAATGAAGTAATATTAAATTCTTGGGATAAATTAGGGCTGTAGGATGAATGGCAAGGCATAATTAGCGCACAGTTTTTACATTTAGGGCTTTGGCAAGGATATGAGCCAGCAAAGGGACGTGGTAAATTCGGAGGGGATAGGTTTCGGCGAAATATACTTTTAAGGTTAGGGGGTGTTCTAAAAGTAAGGCGGGGTACAAATTTATAAAAAAATATTTAAAGATGAGTTCATTAACAAAGTATCATGTATATACATGTAATTAACAGTAATAATAAAAGTAGATAAGGGTAAAACACGTAGATAAAGTCACAAGAACCTAGCTTCTTGCCATTGAAGAACTCCATCGTTCGAAATATGGCAATTTTAAGTGTGACTTTATCTAAGTGTTTTTCCCTTATCTACTTTTATTATTACTGTTAATTTGTTACATAGTCAATAATGTTATTTTATATTTATTTTTCATTTATTATATATAGTTCCGGAATTATTTAAATACCTAGCTGCAATATCACGGACACTAATAAAAACTAATCTAATTATTACTGTTGTTAAAATTGTTAACTGTAAGATTATTATTAAAAGGGAAAAGCAAGTACTCCCTCCATGATAGGCAATAAATGTTAGCGCTATAACCAACACAACTGAAATATTTTAAAAGAAAAACTAAGGTCATTACAATTGAAAACAGTCATAAAGTTGCTTCCATTCTTATTATTTTGGTAGCGAAAAATTTTTTAAACTGCTGTTAATGAGTAACTTTCTGTAGCTCAAAGAGATCGTTGATGATAATATCTTATTCTTACCCTATCAAGAATAATCATGTTAGTGTGGACTACTTGAAATGGAAACCAGCACTTTTAATAAAAATAGCTAAACTATACATTTAATTAGAAACTACGTTTTACAAAAATCTTAAATATTAACGAAGATAGTGTAAATATATCTGTTTCACTATATGATTGTTATGAAATGATATTTGTATAAATATTGGTACTTAACGTTTCAGTTTGTTGTCACTTTTTGTCCCCTAAAGAATGCAATATCAAACACTCAAGCTAACCATTTGATTATTCTTTGCAAAATAGGGGCTCTGTTTTCTTCCTCATAATAGTTCTTGGAACTAATACGCATTCTCTAAGCCCTTAAGTTCATTCCTATTTCTTTTTCTTCATTCTATATAAGTTTCGTAAGTTAAATTGTAAGTTAAAAACCACTTACCTAGAACTTAAAATTCAGTGTACCGGGCGTTTCACTAACTCATAGACATCAAATACAGTGTATAGCAAAATGTATGGTATATTTACATCTGGCAACCTAGCTTAGCAATTAACATTGGAATCGTTTGCATATTCCAGATATATCGCATTTCTTGTGCAATTATTCATTAGCCTGTTCAAGTATACATTCAGAATGCAGAAGCATCGCAAGATGACATCCAGTAATATTCTTGATTTGGTTCATCATCTGAAGATTTCTTTCTTTGAATCTATCTCGTCAGTAAACAAACAACTGGGAAACTTCTGGATGCTGAAATTGCAGCCATTCTCTAGGATGGTTAGCTTACAGATCCGGTTACATAATTGTAAAATTAAATAAGCAAAGGGCTTAGAGGATGTCATTTTTAATAAATAAAGCTCCGTTGACGTTAATAAATACTGTACTGTGTGTAAGTTGTAAAATGTCAGATCTAAGAAAACTGTTATTCATTTATAATTTTTTTTCTTTTATACAATGCATTTTAATCGTTCTGTATTTTCAAAACTAGAAAGCCTAACTGTATTGCAAGTATCAAACTTAAAGGTTACGAAATTAAAGGATGTTTGTCCTTCAACTAACTGACGGATTAATATGATAAAGTTATAATTTTTAAGAACATCCATGAGTGAATTTTTAAAATTGGAAACTAGGGATGCGATCATTTTCAAATTTATACCAAACGTTTTTGCTGATACAGGTGGATATTATCTAAATATCGCTGGTGAATTCTTTATGACTTTACGTTAAAGGCAAAATTAGAGTCTTTGTTTAAAATTCACCCTTGCAAAAATATTATTTTTTTTCTTGTCACATTTTGTTAACAAGCTCAGTACACATGTAATATTTTTAATTTGACCTGAATTTTAACATATTCTGAGGGCGCCAAAAATGTATACACACTTTCACAGTAGATATCTATTTAATATATTTCAAAGCTGGACCGAAAAATAGCAGGAATGTGTAGTATGATGTTCTGTAAACAGACGTGACCCGCATACATTATGACAACGTTGTTACGTGACAGGTAGATCAACAACGAACAAATGAAGCCAAGATTATCGTAAATCAACAATGAAAAAATGAAGTCAGTATTATTGTATGATATTTTGTAAACAGATGTGACTCACATTGAGGAAAATGAGGAACTTTACTTCCTTCAGGAAGGCGCATCACCACATTACCACAGAGATGTAGGAGCGTACCAAGATGACAATCTTCCAAGGCACTGGATAAGGCGAAGAGGTCCGGATCTAACTCCGTTGAACTTCTACCTATGGAGAACTCTTAACCAGCTATACTGGCAGCACTTCGGGAAGAAGCATGTGCTGCAATCGCTGAGGTCACTTTCGCAAACGTTACTCAATCAGTAGTTCAACGTACTCAGAAGTGTATCGACGTCTATGGTGTACATTTTGAGCAACTGTTGTAACTGTAAAAGGTAGAACGAGTAATGCTCATGATTTTCTGTGTGTGTGAATCCAGTTTTGTTATGTTAACACAGTTGTTTATTTTGCTTGAAGTGTGTATACATTTTTGGCACCCTGTGTAAGTATAAGAGGTAAATGTCTAGAATTTTTAAAATTAAATTATATATTTTTTCACAGCATGATATAGTTTTAAAAAGGAAAATTCTAAAAATAAAAAGAACCATAATACTACAATTACACATTTACTTGCACAACTTACATTAAAAAGCCCCTAGTTCATAGGCTAGGCCTTCATATTTATTTTCTTCCCCTCTTGCTGTTTTTTATTCTTCTGAAGCCTACTTTATACTCCAGGTCATTAATTAGATCACACTAAAAAAATAATTCTTGCAGCTTGTGATGCCTTGAAGTCATGTAGTTTCTTGCTGTCCATGTTAAATTTACCAATTGCTTTAATAACTGCTAAATTCATTTTTTGAGACATAAATTTCTTTAGGACACTTGTTACTAAGATGAGATAAAGAAACTCAGATGCAATCTGAATTTTATCTTTGGTGTACGTATCCAGAAGGGATTGAGGCCAATCTCTGGTATAAGGGATTACCGCTGGTTTTTCAAACGGCTTCAGATATCTTTTGTGTGGGTATCTACATACATAGGCCTCCATTCATATATTGCCTGTTGTGGGCATGGTTGGGGAAAGAGTTTAAAGGTGTTTTTTTATGGTGTTTAACGCCCGTTTTTACTGCTGAAGCACTACAGGCAGGTTTAAACGTGCAATTTTTATGTGTTTTATTTACGGAGGTATTTTAACATTTCAGGTGATCGGCGTCCCATTCAAATCAGAGCGTGAAACGGCCGAGAAATTTTGCTCAGAGGCCTCTTTTTTCAGGCTTGAGCTTCTTTATCGTGCTGTATAGTACGACACGGGATCCAAGGATTTACTTCCCTTTCAAAAGAAGCCATATTTAGGATTTTTACGCTCCGAAAAAATCCATCGGTCCTGGTCGGGATTGAACCCGCGTTCTTGGGTTTAGAATTAAATGTGTAAGGGACATTTAAACACGTCATATAGACTTTAAAAGTGGTACTTGGAAACCGATGATGCAATTTTAAACATAGGAGTGTTTAAACTTTTTTATAATATTAAAAACAAAATAACATTTTTTCACTGTATTTATGCACAATTCCACCCTTGGATAGTTACTTTTGCCAACAAAGTAGAGGTATATGTACAAACACTGTAATAGAATACACTGTGTGCTCAGGTATAGAAAGTACAACATTTTCACGGGAGGCACCATCTGTGACATAAGTACAGTGTGTTATAGGAAAGTACACACACATCTATATAGCAAACAAGCAGAGTAAGAATATTGGTTTCCCTTGGAGTGGTCTGCTTTCATTATCACTGTGTCGGTAAATACGCCTAATAAATACGGAGTTTATAGTAATGAAGATAAAGCAAACATGATTTTTACATAAAGTGAATTTTTTAAAATGTAACACGAAGATATTATTATATATTTATCGATACACTCATCACCAGCGTCCTTCATTTCGTTTAATCGATATCAGCAGCAACCTTTCACTACCTGGAAGCTGAAATTCAAATCTCTGCAGATTAGAGTGAATTTGATTTTTATCTTTTTTATTATACGAGAATATTTTTGGGCTCCTAGTTCAATTCCTTTATAGTAGGTGATGCTCTGTACAGATATTTACATCATTAAAACTGAAAGCAATCATGTCGTTAGCATTTTACTTTTACCTTCTATTTCGGAAATGTTCCATTCATTATTTTTGTGGTAATAATAATTTAATCTCACTCATATGAAATAGGATTATTTCACACAATCCGTGTATTAGGTTAACCTTTGGAATGAAGTCAGATAGGGAAAATTTGAGATCACGGCCGGAATTCGAACCACGGATCTTTGTCTTACCGTGACAAAGCTCTTACCATCTGAGCTAACGTGCTCTGTCCGACCACAACAGCAAATCTTACATACTGCAAGAGATAATGTTAGAGTATAGGACTCAGATGGTCAGATGGTCGAGGTAACCGAAGCCCCGAAGCTGCCAGAAACGGTGCAAGATGCGGGAAAAAAAAAAAAAAAAAAAAAAAAAAAAAGACTGCAGGCGTTCTTGTGTAAACTTTCGAAGGAGACAGAAGTTTTCACCAGGAATTTACGGCCGACTAATTTTGCTCAGAGGCCTCTTCTTTCAGGCTTCATGTTCTTTTTCGTGCCGTAAATGTACGACACGGGACCTACGGCTTTACTTCCCTTCCGAAGGAAGCCATACTTAGGATTTTTACGCCCGAAATAATCCATCGATCCCGGCCGGGTTTGAACCCGCGATCTTGGGTTTAGAAGGCAACTATGGCAACTGGCAGTGCTAACATGTGGTTCTCCGATAGGAAACGATTCCACCTATATACAACACTCCATTTGGGTAAGCGATTTCTCACTTCTTGGTTGAAATAACCTTCACATTGAAAAAAAAAATGACTTGTGGTGTGCTTTGTTAGGGCGCAGCATTGTTGGCCCCATCATCTTCCAAGACCGTGTCATTTCTAATGACTGACTATCATTGAATATTCTCTTATGAGGCATGCAAGGTGTGGTGGTAACCATACTTCTAAGCCCAAGATCGCAGATTCAATCCCGGCCAGGATCGATGGATTTTTTCGGGCGTAAAAGTCCTAAGTATGTCTTCCTTTGGAAGGGAAGTAAAGCCCTGGGTCCCGTATCGTACATTTACGGCATATAAAAGAACCTCAAGCCTGAAAGAAGAGACCTCTGAGCAAAATTTTTCGGCCGTTTCACGTCCTAAATTGAATGGGACGCTGATGACATGAGATGTTAAAGAGCGTCCGTAAATAAAACAAATCAACAAGGAGCATGCAAAGTGCAAAGTCATTAACTCTAGTAAAACTGCAACAGAACATTCAGTGTGTAAAACTGAATGAGATGTTATCTGTAAAGCACTATGAAGTAAACCTTGCTGCTGCTTTCAACACTTGAAATGAGATTATCATAATTGTTATACACCAAGGTGTGTCGGTGTCAACTGTCACTGAAATGCGAAAATTATTTTGAAAGTAGAAGGATAAATCAGGGACCAAAAACAAAGGAAACACATTACAGAATGAATTAAGTACCGGCCCTACAGTAGATTTATATGAGAAGTGGTTGTTGCTTGGAGAATGTTATAGAAAATAAACTTCATTATAACCGCCTCATTGTCCAATGGTTAGCAGGATTCACGATCCTGCTTAGGAATTTTCCAAGTTAAGAAGGTCTGGAACAGGGTCCAACCAGATTCATGAGGACAATTGGGGAACTGCCTAATGCAGAGACAGAGTTCATCGATTGAGAAAGCCTCGTGATGGTGGCATGGCTGGATGCCGGCATGCTGAACACAATCTCCTCTTCAATACTGTCCTCTTGAAGTCGTAAGACGGAGATAGAGGAGGCAGAGTTCGCTGCGGCAGCTATGATCGAGTTATAGCGCCATAGAAGAAGAAAGAAACTTCAAGACACAAGAGAAACTCGAAAATCAATTTGCACGCGTTGAAATCGCTGTTTAATTTCAGTAGAAATACTAGACATAATGCTTAGTAAATAAGACAATCAAAATGTATCAAAGAAGGATGGTAGAATCCCCAACATTAAACCGAGGAGGGGGATGCTTTGGTTTTAAAGTATTATTTCATGCATTATCAGTGATTTAGTTGGAAACTCCTGAAGAATAATTAATCGATATACGAGGTTTTGCTATTACATCTCCATCAAGGGACACTATCATATGCAGATAAACAGACGAAAGTGAGATCCGAAATATGATCTTACCTTCAAATGTTCAATATTCGTATTCAAGAAGCTCTATGTCGTTAATGCGATTTAAAATTACACCATAAAGTGAATCAGAAAGCCTACATTTGAGGTTAAGTCATACAGGAATACATGCTTTGTATTCACATGTGAAATATTTCATTCCCATATCAGTTTACTCTACTAATCATTTTCTTCTTCGTGAATTAGTTGTTTTAATACATTCCGTTATTAAAGAAACTTTAAATGTTTTAAAAGCCAGTCTCTCTTTTCTAGTGTTTAGAATTTCATACGACCCAGCAACGCTGGCAATATGCGCAACCCTTTCGTGAGATCGATACTGGAATGAAATGGGGAGAAGCAGAAATAATGCAGACGTGTTTGTTTACACAGGAAGTGGTCATATACTCCGTCTTTATCTTTCATATACTCCTCTTAGGATGTATGTACCGATCATCCTCTGTTTCCAAGTTAATTGGATTCGACTCTCCATTTGTGAATTTGGAATTTATAAGAGGGTAGGTTCACAAGTTTCCAATCTAACCATTTTATAGGTATGATAAAGACAAAAACTATATTACACTTTTCAATATAGTTACCATTTATTGCAATACACTTCTCACATCTTTGAATTAATATTTCAACCCCCCCCCCCAAATAGTCAGAAGTCTTGCCTGAAAAATGGCATAAACAGCATCCATCACTTCTTCGTCACGCTTAAGTTCCTTCCTTAAAGGTCCTTCTTGAGTTTTGAGAAGAAGAAATAGTCGCTGAGAGCTAGATCTGGGCTGTAGAGTGGATGGTCGATCTCCTTGAAGCCACATTTCTTCACAACTTCCTTTGCAACAAGAGCTGTGTGCACAGGCGCCTTGTCGTGAAGAAGGTGCACACCACCACTCAGCTTTCCTCGCCTTTTCTCTTTGATGGAGAAAGATGGAGATGCATAGTCTGTGCAGTAGGCCAACATAGTACTCCCCATTTACTGTGGTGTTCCTTTCCTTGAAGTCAATGAAGAGTATTCCTTCACAGTCCCAAAAGATTGTGTCCATGATCTTATTGGTTGGCCGAGTAACCTTGGTCTTTAGAGGCGGTGCTTCGCCAGGTTTACGCCACTACATTGATCCTCTTTTGGACATGGATCATAGTAGAGGACCATAGTTTCATCTCCTATAACAATGATTTGCAGAACTTCTATCTCGTTGCCACGGTGAAGCTCCAAACATGTCTGGCAACAGATGAGTCATTGCTGCTTTTGGACTGAGGAAAGAAGTCTAGGCATCCATCTGGCACTAACCTTATTCATGTTTAAATGTTCATGAATAATTCGAAACACTGTTGTTTTAGAAAAGTTCAACCTTGCTGCTATTTCTGTAACTTTTAGACGCCGGTCTTCCATAATTTCTTCTTCCACAAGAGCATTGATTTCAGGAGGGAGCACTTCCAAGGGCCATCCTGCACGCTCTTCGTCTTCAATGCTTTCTTGACCCATTCGAAAAAGTGGCCCATTCTTTTATCTTAGAATGTGAGGGGGGTGGTTCATCATATACACCGCCCAATTGCTGTATTATTTCATTTGGGTTAAATCGTTCTTTTGTGAAGAACTTAATAACTACTGGGTGTTCCATTTTGAACATGTCACAGTGTTCTACACATAACCTTCTTTATGCAACTATATCTGAACAACTACACATAGCAAAGCGGAAGTTACGGTTGCAATTATTTACTCAACAGATAAGATATGACACCAGATAAGTCTTTTGGTGAAGGCGATACTCCTTATCAGCGAGGCCGGAATTTTATGTACCTATGCTTATTTTTAAATTTTACTTTATATTTTTCTTTCGTGTGTGAAAAGCAAATATTTAATTATTTAATTATCGTTTATCTATAAGACAGTAGTGCACTGAATATTTTAATGTTATATTTTCAATATTTTATGTAATAAAATGAAATATTATATCCTCACGTGCGTATATATAAATACGCACTATCTTCAACTTGTAAAATCCACAACAATAATTGCAATAGAAATTAATATTTTGTGGTTAATGAAGACAAACGAACAACGCTATCCTGCAAAATCATATAAGGAAATTTATTGATGTCATCAATAATAATTATAATTATAATGAACTGTTACGTAATATCTACCTTTAAATGAAAGGTATAAGATTTTTATACACGTTGCAAAAAATGTATCAAATTTTCAAATTAAATGCCATTGCATATCTATAAATTAACATATTACAAATACAATTTTTTTTTTAAATCCAACTCCATTGCCTGTAAATGCCTTCTGACTGCAAATATCACAAATATTAATATTTGCAGTGCTTACATATGTTAATTTACAAACAGTTCTACAGTTATATAGTTTTAAATGTATATTTAATAAATCTAAGGACATAAACAATACACCCCAAAAAAAAGCAAACAAACAAAAAAGCGGTTCTGGACTCTGCAGTTACAAACTTGCCCTGCAGTCCCAGCGGTAAGGCTCCGTGCACTGTACGCGACGTGAAAGAGGGAGGGTGAAGGGAGGAGAGCTTACGTCTTCCCTGAGCACCAAGAGAAGATTTTAATCCTGCATCTCCTGAGATGTCATGCAATTTCCCTTCACGCAGAGCAGTACCCGGGGTGATAAACCCCTGTTGCTACGGGAGTAAGAAAACCTTCCATGTTAAAATGAAGATAAGTTTTCCTTATTTATATAGTAGCTTTTGGAAGTCGGATTTAGCTCCAGGCTTTAAAACATATTTCATTCTCTTTTATGAAGGATAAAGGATGCATCATGTTGGTTTTACTTCTATACATTCAAAAATGCAACTGTTTGCTAGACAGAAGGAGAAAGGAGTGAGGTGCTACTGAAGAATTCTCAAGCACGTGTTAGCTCCTTTAGAAGCAAGTATTGCATATAATAGACTAAAAGTACATGTAAAAATGTTAATATTCAATAATTCTATTTCTATACCTAAATTCTCAAATCTCAATTGAGCTGGGGACATGACAGCTTAAAATAAGAGGTTCTTGCTAAGAGGAATTTAATTGTTAATAATTGACAACACCATCACCACCACCACCACCACCACAACCACCACCACCAACAACAATAACAACAACAGCAACAATAATAATAGCAAACAAACCCAGTTAGTTCCTAAGTTATTCAAGGTATAATTTGGCTAAGACCCTTTAAAATTGTTGATTATATAGCATCTAAAGAAAGCAACAATAAATAGATGAAATAGACATCTTCAAATGTAACGCAAGTTAAGAGCAAATTGCTAGGAAATAAAAGTTTAAAATATTAATATATAAATATTAAGATCAGCACTCAATGCACAACATTTTTTTTTTTTTTTTTTTTTTTTTGATTTTGAACTATTATTTGTTCATAATCATGCCGATCGACAAATAAACAAACGAAATAGGAAAATATATGTAGTAGACAATTATCCATATAAGAGTAGTATTCAATCAAAGCATTTGCATCAGGGGTAGACAATACTATTTGACGGTAGACATAATAACAGCGACAAAAGAGACTAAACGGGTTGTTTGACGACTAATTCAAAGTCTTCTATTAGCTAGGATAAAATTAAAAATGTTTATTTTGTCGATATTGGGGTCTTCCTAAATTATAAAGCGTGGAGGCAAATTCAGTACTTTTTCTATTGCTCTAAACACAAATTAGCTAGTTTTGCAAGCCCTTAACTATATACGAGGGTAGGTTCATTAGTTTCCAGTCTTGTCGATAAAGATTGTCTTCTTCACAAAATCTTTATCTGCTGTCATTCCTTATCTTTTAAGTAAATAATTGCAGCTGTAAATTCCGCTCCGCTGTGTACAGTTCAGGTATAGTTGCATAAAGAAGGCTATGCGTAGCACATGTACAAAATGGAGTTTCGAGCTGTTATTAAGTTCTGACAAAAGAAGGACTTAATGCAAATTAAATTAAATAGCAATTGGGCGGTGTGTATGGGAAAGCACCCCCCTCATATTCTACCGTAAAAGAATGCGCCAAACTTTTTCGAAAGGGTCAAGAAAGCACGAGCGTGCACGAAGAACGTGTAGTTCGGCCCTTGCTCCCCCTAAATACATCGCTCTTGTGGAAGGAGAAATTATAGAAGACCGGCGGCTCAAAGTCATAGAAATTGCAACAACAGTCCTTGAATTATTCATCATTATTTAAACATGAATAAGGTTAGTGTAAGATGGGTGCCTAGAGTTCTTTTCTCAGTCCAAAAGCAGCAATGGGTCATCTGTTGTCAGGCATTTTTGGAGCTCTGCGGTGGCAATGAGAGAGAAATTCTGCAAACCATTGTTACACCAGATGAAACTATGGTCCTCTACTATGATCGCTTGTCCAAAAGAGAATCAATGGAATGGCGCAAACCTGGCGAAGCAACGCCTCTAAAGGCCAAGGTCACTCAGTTAACCCAGAAGATCATAGCCACAATCTTTTGGGACTGTGAAGGAACACTCTTCATTGCTTTCAAGGAGAGGAACACCACAGTAAATGGGGAGTACTATGTAGGGCTACTGCACAGACTACGTGCTTCCATCAAAGAGATAAGGCGAGGAAAGCTGAGCGATGGTGAGCGCCTTCTTCACGACAACGCGCCTGTGCACACAGTTCTTATTGCAAAGGAAGTTGTGAGAAATGTGGCTTCAAGGACATCGCTACATCGCTACATCCTAGATCTAGCTCACAGTGACCATTTCCTCTTCTATAGACTCAAGAAGGACCTTCGAGGAAGGAAATTTAAGTGTGACGAAGAAGTGATGAATGGATGCTGTTTATGCCCATTTTGTAAACAAGTCTTCTGACTATTTAGGGGGGGGGGTTAAACGTTAATTCAAAGATGTGAAAAGTATATTGAAATATATGGTAACTATATTGAAAAGTGAAATATAGTTTTTGTCTTTTCATACCTAGAAAATCGTTAGGCCGGAAACTTATGGACCTACGTATTATGATAATGTCTGCCCCCACAATTGCTTAATGCACATAGATAGGCTAACAGATATTTTATAATAGTCTCAATGAAATTGAGCTGCGGAATCTAGGAAAATAAGAAATGTTGAATTGTATGGTGAAAAAGAAGTTGAAATAAGATGCCATTAAGTTCCGTATTAAAGCGAAATGGGATAAACGTTTGTCTCAAAGTGTCTTCAAAACTGCTTCACGAGCAAGGAAATTGCGTTTTTCAATAGCTCATCAGGAGTGTGTTCAAGATATAGTACTATAAAAGCTGTAAGAACCTTGTGACAGTACGGCACTGAACAACGGTTAGCTCATTTATCATGTTATATGACTTAATCTAGAAGCTATGCACCTAACTGCTTACCTAATGGATAAGCTCATTGTCATTTCTCAGATTGTTGCTTAGGTACACGGCATAGTTTATTCAATTATATTCATTTTATGGTGAACTATTCTATTAAGTATTTTAAAAAACTAACAATATTAGAGCTCAAAGATAATGCTTCTCTTTTATTGACGCAGTATCATCCTGAGACGTATTTCGCATATTGTGACATATCATTTTCACCATGACAATTCTCCTTGACCTAGGTTTTTTCCACGTTTTCCTCAGCTCTCTTAAATGGCAATTGCGGGAGGTACCCTAAACTTAGGCCTGGAACGATTTCTTTCTTTAAAAAGAATTCTTTCCCCATTTATAATTTCATCTCATGCATCACCAGCACCCAACGCCTGTGATGCCTTAGTAGTAAACATTATTTAAAAAACTTGAATGGAAGCCTTATTAGTCAGTGTCGCACTGGTCTCATACAGATCTTCTAGAAACTTAATGCTATAACTTTGGGGTTGAACTAGTGGACTACAGAATTTCTATCTCAAATTGCTTATCTAATAAGCTTCTACATACTCTGCAATTATTGCGGTGTAGTTAATTAACTTTCTGTATGTTACTGTTACTTACATGAGTTTAGTGTAAAACACTTAAATCAAAGTTATTTAGAAAAATATTTTTTAAATTATTGTTAAAATGATTCATATGGACAATTGGTAATTTCTGGCTTAATAACTTCAATACGCTATGTGCTGTATGCTATGGACAAGATAAAAAGGTTACCATGTTCAAACTATGGTTGGTGTTCAACCGTAATTGTATCATGAGCGCTCTTTCGTTGCGTCATAATGAAGTTTCACAGAAACCTTCCTCAGTATTTCTCCCCCCCCCCTCCCCTATAGAAGCTGCTAACGTGGAAGGGAATGGTTGAGAAAAAACTTCACCATGACTGTTGCTGCAGTGCTTTTATGTAAGCACTGCGGACAAAAGTACTACGCAAAACGTCTTTTGTTTCAGTCCAGCAATAAATAAATTCTTTCAGGATTTCGTCATAAATACAGAATAAAAAGCTCTTTCTAGTTGACATCACGTCATAAGTATAAACAAATATGGAAAAGAAAGAAAAAGGAAAAGGGAAAATGTAGAAAGATCCAATTAACGAAAAAGTTTTATATACCCCCCCCCAAAAAAAAAAACAAAGAAATTGCTGAATAAATAAATTAGATGAATAAAAATGTATATGCAAGGAAAAGAAGAAAGCATGGAAAGAAGGAATTAAAATGAAAGATAAATGAATGAATTTAAATAGTAAATAGATTTTATATAATACGAAGAGTTTGTATATTCAGAATTTCTGACTCTTTGGCAATATTTCTTCAAAGAATGTGTTCCCGGCCATGATCGATGGGTTTTTTTCGGGCGTAAAAATCCTAAGTATGGCTTCCTTCGGAAGGGAAGTAAAGCCGTGGGTCCCGTTTCGTACATTTACGGCACTAAAAATAACCTCAAGCCTGAAAGAAGAGGCATCTGAGCAAAATTTATGCCTCGTTTCGCTTCTGAATTGAATGGGACGCTGATGGCCTGATCTGTTAAAGAGCGCCCGTAGATAAACAAATAAAAAAAAGTGTTAACAATCACATGTTATTTTTTTATTATTTTGTTTATTTTTTAAGTTATAGAATATAGGTTTACACCTGTTCTGGCCTCTGCCTGCGTAAATTTTGGCCCTAATAGGCCATTTTCCTCTCTTGGCTATATACCGTAAATTAAATAATAGCATACACATTACACTTATAAATAAAAAAATATTATGACCGTTTCAAGAAAATGTTAGAATATTTTACCAAGTTTTATACTTGGGCTCCTCAAATTTATATACAGACGCCGTCGTAGCCGAAATGCATGTTTGTTAAGATATAATATTAAAATTGGAATAACGATGTTAAATACGATTCTATTGACTGATGAACTTGTAAGTTTCGAAGAAAATGACCAATTACAGATGGTACCTCACTAGGTTAGCACCAATTATGTCGACGTACAATTTAGTAATATCAGCAAATAAAACAAAACGGATTTGCTTTCAAGAAAATACCGAGTGTGCCAAAAAAATGTACACACAATTTCACAGTAGATATCTATTTAATATATTTCAAATTTGGACCGAAAAACAACAGTAATGTGTGGTATGATGTTCTGTAAACAGATGTGAACACCTTACGTTATGCTAGCGTTGCTACAACTAAATAGAGTGAAGATTATCCTTTGAAAGCAATTTTGAAGTGGTATTGGAAAACCGAGAATGTTGTTTTGAAGTTCAAAGGCAATGGAGTCGTGTGTACAGAACAGAACCGCCAAAGCGAGTAACAATTGCATGCATTCGAAACAAATTTGAAACTCATGCTACCGTATGCAACAGGATGATGCACCATCACATTACCACCGAGATGTGCTTGCATGCCTTGATAATCTTCCAAGGCACTGGATAAGACGAAGAGGTCCGATTCAGTTTCCACGCGTTCTCCGGATCTAATTCCGTTGGACTTCTACCTATGGGGAACTATTAAGGATGTTGTATACCGTGGAAAACCAGCACTTCAGGAAGAAATTGAAACGACATGTGCTGCAATCGCTGAGGACGCTTTCGCAAACGTTGCTCTATCAATAGTTCAACGTAATCAGAAGTGTATAGACAGATGGTGGGCATTTTGAGCAACTGTTGTAACTGTAAAAGTCTAAGATGATTAATGCTCATCATTTTCTTTTTGTGTGAATTCAGTTTTGTTATGTTTATATAGTTTTTTCTTTGCTTGAAGTTTGTATACATTTTTGGCACCCTCTGTATAAAATAAGGTAAAAAATATCAAACACTTTTAGCAAGTATTGTGAATTTTTTTTGTTTATCAAGAAGACATTGAACATAAAGTATATCAATTTCAGAATTTATACGTAAGATTAAAAGAATATTGGGAAACGAAACAAAAAGGATACATTATTCAATTTTACAAGCTATGAGTTAGAAAAGTGGACTATGAATAAGAAAAATAAGAGTATGGTTGAAACAGCAGAAATAAAAATGTTACGGTGTGTGGCTCTATATACTCTTAAGAAACCGTGTACGGAATGATTTTATTCGTGATAGACTAAATATCATGATACGACTAAATAAACAAAATTGGCTAGAACGTACTTTAAGGATGGCACCAATAAATTCAGCAAGACACCTGTAAAAATATCAACTTCAAGGTATAGCCGCGGAAAGTTGGCAGATCGAGCTATCTATGGAGCAATGACCTCTTAGTCGCAACGGCCCAGTACCGGCCCACCTAGAAGTGAATGATAATGAAGACGATATTTAAGACTGTCTCGCACGATACTGTAAACTATGGCCGGTGCGATATATCAGATATATTTGAATTATTTCAAATCCAAGTCAGGAAAGAGTGTAGGACACGACGGGACTCGAACTACAAATCTTCGCTTTGCTTGTCAAACCGTCTCCGGCTATTACCGTGAACTTCTGCCATCCGGATGTACCCTGCATACCTCAAGCAGACATTGTTTCCTTACAGATGTGAAAGTTCGGGTCACGTCTTATGTGTCCAAACAAGATCTTCAGCAGATGAAAAAAGTTCGCATTTATAACAAAGACAGGAGATAATAACTTAGTCGTTACAGAACAGGCACAGTAAGCTGGGGAATCTTGGCCGTGAACTAAAATATCTCTCATCTGACTCGGATTTGAAATCCTAACCACAAACTTCGTGTAAAATCACATTTGATTTATGTCGGATATTTGATGTAATTAAATCCTATTATCAGATCAACTTGAGCTTTACATTTAAAAATATTGCTATAAGAAGAGGAACAAAAAGTAATAATAATAATACAGAACTATGCTATATCTCCACCTCAGAAATATGTTCCCTCAACATTTCCAGCTAAGAAATGGACGATGAAAATAACACTTGCAAGTATAACAGAACTTAAGCCCGTTTTGTTTTTGTTTTTTTTTTATTTGTTTTATTTACGGACGCCCTTTAACATCACAGGTCATCAGCGTCCCATTCTATTCAGGGCGTGAAACGGCCGACAAATTTTGCTCAGAGGCCTCTTCTTTCAGGCTTGAGGTTCTTTATCGTGCCGTAAATGTACGACACGGGACCCACGACTTCCAAAGGATTTTTACGCCCCGAAAAAATCCACCGATCTTAGTCGTGATCGAACCCGCTGTTTTGGGTTTATGAGACAAGTATGGTTACCACTACACCACGAAGAGCGACTATGTTATGCCGTGGTTCTTGTTTTAAATACCAAAATATAAATAAAATTTTAAAACATAGACCACGCCACAACAGCACGGAATGTTTTAATTTTAACAACAACACTTGAAAGTACAAGAGAGCTACAATACTAACGCACGTTATGAATTTGATGATTTTTAAACTGGCTATAGAGGTTTCTCAAAATTGCCGTAATTTTCTAAAAAATTAAACGAGAAGTTTGTTTTTTTTACAAAACGCTCATACATGTCAATCCTTATCTTTTTTTAAAGAATGTTTTATGAAAAAGGGCAGTGCTATTATTGTTGTACAACCTATGACGTCATAAACAGCTTTAAAATATTTTTATTAATCTGTCCATTGATATTGAACGATTCATTAATATTTTATAAAAGCATATGACCAAAGGTCACCAATAAATTTTGAATCGGTGTGTAATTTAATCTTGTGTAACTTTATGGTTCAAAGCAATATAAATTAATGCTGTTAGGATAAAATTAGGAAGATGAGATTTTGATGCTGGAATACGGTGGTTGAAAATATATACAAAGAATTGTACTTAATTTCACCAGAAGTAATAGAAAGTGTATAAAAATGACTTGTGTCGCAAAATTAGAATAAATGGATAAAATTTAGAACATAATTAAATAAACATTTAACAAATAGCCAAGGGATATTAAATTATTCACTAATATTTAGATAGAATATAGTAACGTTCTTATACTCAATTGTAAAATGTCAAATGTTGATGAAAGTTAAGTCATTTGCACAAAATTTGTAATGTACGAGATTTCTTGTTCAAAAATGAGAAATTCGTTTATAAAATTAACCTTCATGGACACCTTGTGAAGGCATTTTTCCGATGATATGAAAAAGAAAAAGAGGGGAAAAGTCATTAGATAACTTGACAATAACGACTGTAAAATGTTTCCGTTTTCATTACTGAAACTTTCAAAATATAAGAACTGAGTTTCCCTGTGACTCACTCCCAAAAAGTATCAAATTTAACAAAGTATGCACTACTTTGAGAACACCTTGTTTCCAGTATATATATATTAGTGCGGTTTCATTTGTTTTATAAACATTACACCTGCAAGTCGATTGCAATGCAGCAGGAAAATATACACGTAGAACGCGTTTACAGAACTTGGCAAACTGCTGGTTTATTTCACAATAAGAACAAAACTACCTAACCCGGGGAAGGGGTAGTAGAGGGGCAGGGAACTCAACAGGAAACTTCTGTTTAAACTATGCGCATCGATCCAAACAGTGACGTCACCGCGACGGCCGGCCGCGGCGAGCTCCAAGGCGAACAGGAGTGGGGAGTGCTAGAGTTCGACTCCCGGACTACGTCATAACATCGTCCTCCTTGTCTTCGAACATCTCCGTCTCTTTCATAGTATCAAGGTGGGGGAAGCTCCGCTGCAAGTGCTACCTTCTACCGCAGTATGAAATCCTTGTCTCTATCGCACCCGAAATGCAGTATATACTTGTTTCGTTTATCAATGAAAGCCCATGGACGTTCTGATGCTGTGGAATGTGCCAAATTTTAGGTGTCCTCGTTCATTTCTTTTTGAATTTCGGTTTCACCAAAGCTCTGAAAACTACCTAATTAACCTTGGAACGTGTTACCATATTTTTCAGTGCAGCAGAAACAATAATATTACCTCATCTTTTAAATATCGATCCCGTTTAGGCTCAGATATTTGGAAGGTCCCCACATTATTAGAGGTTAATGACATTGTTTGGTAAATGGAAATGTAGGCCTTAGGAAAATGTACTCTTCGAGTTTGGTAGACCTGTGAGTTTACTAATGTAAATGGCTTGGAAGAGATTAGATTGCAATTTATTGATTTCCATAATGGGAAGAATCAGCCTACATTGCCAAAAATTAATATTTCGGTGGTGCATATTAATTAAATTAGAATAAACACTAAATATAGAATCTCGCAAACGTGTTAACAGCGTAGATATTCGCTACTTTCGAATCCATAAACTTCGTCAAAAAGTGCAATGATCTATAATGGACAAACATTTATTTTCGGCAGAAAAAATGAACAAAAAAGACCACTCAGCGAAAAGAAAAAAATTGGCTGCAACTGGGCTAGTAACTGCCAACGTAAAAATCTGAACGTTCGGCAATTTTTTTCTTTTCTCTGCATTTGTTGCTCTAGTTATATTGTGATAGAAAATGGCAAAGAGGTAGTTGCATTGGCGGTGCGGTGCCGTGACGTCATAGATGCAAGTGCACTAGCTGCAACTTGTCTAGGAATGCAGCTACTCCCCCTTTACCCCGAAGTTCACATGGTCTGGTGACTTTTTTGTCAGTAAAAATTCTCCCTAACTCAATTCTGCGCGCGCGCTTTCTCGGAGTATGATCTAGGATTTCATACTCGCTATCCGGACAGCAGAACTGGACAAGAGGTAGCGGGACTCGCTTCGTGCACCTCTTTTGTTTCTTTTTGACTTTTAAGAGAAGCACTTACCTTCTCCCCTGCCCCCTCTCAGGTCTACATGCCACGAGTTGCTGTGTACTGTATGCGTCTTAACGAGCAGGCTTCACGTACGGTCACGTGAACTAGTCTGTACTTGCGTCACTTCTGTTTCTAGCCAAATCGCACGCGTGTCTGTGTGTGTGTGTGTGAGCGTGAGAGAGAGTGAAGGAAAGAGATGGCCTTAGGTACACTGCAATTCATTTCCGTTGCCAATAGCAACCGCTACATAGTAAATTTAAAGCAACCTTTCTGACTTTTAGGTTACTTTGTGACTGTACAGTACTAAACAAAAGTGTAACATCCAAAGCGCTTAGAGAGTGGGACCCAAAATCAATTAAATGCAATTTCAGAAAAAGGAAGAGAGACGAACGAAACATTTCCATGTCTTTCTCAGCTTCCTCCAAACCAGAATAGGAAATGGGAAAATTTATTTATTTATTTATTATTATCATTATTATTATTATTATTACTTTGTTACTCTTTTTATGTTTTTATTATAGAATTTCTTTTACCTTTATTTACTTCCTTTTCTTTCTTTTTTCTTTTTTTCTTTTTTTTTGTTTTTTCTTTTGCAATCGTCTTTAGGAGAGGAGAGAAGAAAAATTTAACTTCTAACGTAAGAATAAGATGAATAAATACAGGCATTCTGCTTGGGGTTCATGACAAACTTAGCCTAAAGCGAGTCAGCACTGAAATGACTCAAGTATTACGAAACAATAAACCAATATAGATTTTTAGGACATAAGCATCGGTTTTTAATTACAAAGAGGTTAAAGAAACATAACATCGCAAATAATACGCACTACATCTAAGAGATGTTGCAAATTACGGGAAAGAGCATGTCCATGGTTAATTTTAGTTAGAGGAGATACTTAATAATCTGAAATAAATAACTATAAGTATGTAAAATAAAAAATACAATAACATTTTGAGCAGGACGGAACAATACATAGTATAATACTGCGCCAATGTTGGAGTCTATATTTTTTAATTAATGTATATTTATTTAAACGAAGGCTTAAAAGACTGGGAAGGAAAATCAGAAAATATTAAATATAGCCTCCTATATTATATACATATTACCAGGTAATAATACCAAAAGCGAATATATAATACAAATATCATAACTAAATAAATAGTACGCTTATTTTTAATACTTGTGCTTACTACTGAGGTATCACAGATGATAAACGAGATGAAATGATAAATTGGGGAAGTATTTCGGGGGAAAGGGGGAGTAGCGTTGCAGATTTAAATTCACGGTCCCTCCTAGGAGTTTGATATTAATGAAGAGGACTGAAGAAAACTGTTGTTGGGATTCGAACAGCCGAAACGATCTGTGTCTTAAAGACTTCGGACCCCCATGTCGATTTACAGTAGAAAAAAAATAATAGGTAGTCGCCAATAGTAAAACAGCAAGATACAAGTTGATGACTGAAACAATAAAAAGAAACAATGAAATTCTATATAACGATAAAGCTATACCTAGTGAAACACACACAAAAGACAGAACGATAATTATACCAAGCTTATAAGCGACATAAATGGAACGTTTTGGAGTATACTTACAGTAGGCTACCAGAGATAATACCATAACCCAACTTAAGCTTAAAATATGAAAGAACAAGAGGAGAAGGAAGTAAGAGGAATAAGAAAGAAAACTCTGAAACTCTTGTTCAGTTACTTTTTCTACCTTTTAAAGATGATCATTGTGTTGTATTTAAATGGAAAACAAAGGATAAGAACTTGTAACATTTAAAGAACATCAGAATGTAATCGAAAATGTGATACGATATTGTGGATTATTAGCAAAATTAAGAATTTATAGTTTAATAATCCCCTTGGAATCCAGCGAAAAAGTACTGTGCCGGATCTGTAGAATAAGAACAATCAAATTTCATGTCTCGCGACATCATCATGATGTTATTTGCTGAAGAGAGACGGCGTCTCTGGAGGCTTGTAAGCTTCCAATAGTTTTGCAATAGTCACAATAGCTTTTGCTGTTTAGAGTTTGATTCTTGAGTAGATAATACCCATTTCTTGCACCAAAAGATCTTCAACATCACCTTACTGCTGGGGAACCTGCATAGATTCATATTGATCATTCCAGATGGGTCCGGCAAACAACCAGACACTTTTTAAATCTACTCGGCGAGAAACCAACTTGTAATAGTTTTACTAGGATTATCTATGGCCCTAGCTCATATGCTAATCCGAGTTCACTGGTACAATTTTTTCAACAATAAAGCATTAATTTCTCGAAGCATTTATCAGAGGTTGGAATTTTCTCATACTTCTAGAAGAACGATAGGCCTCTTCCGGACGCCATTTTTTATTTTTCCACCCACTTATATACTTCATAGCTTGTAGTTCTCATAAATCAACATCAACCTCCGATAAACTTAAATGTGTTTTAAGCCTTCTGGAGGTAAAAATCAAATTAGATTGTTTGAGGTTCAACACATATTGATTTTCTCAGTTGCAAACGCGGAGTACCTATCATAATATTCTCTACAGCCAGAACAACTCACAATGTTGTTCACTTATTTTCTGACTGTAAGAATTGACAATTTTTTTACTAAATATACACAACTGCAGATTAAACATTTTACAAATGGGCATATATGGCCGTTACAATCTATCAATCTACTTTAGAAAAAAATACCCATAACGTAAGTCTTAAAAATAGTTTTTAAAAATATTTTTTCAGTCGAAATCCAATTAACACTCCATTTTTTAAAAGTATTATTAGTTTGGTGTGATAATCCGTATTCAAAAAACCAAGAATTGTTTTTATTACTGAAATAGATGTCTTTTATACAGTGTTATAAGCGTTTTAATATAGCAAATGTTTTTGTTTACTACAACTTTAATTTTATTTAAATTTTGTTAATAAATATGCACTTAAAACGAATGTCTTAAATGAATAAAAACAAAGTTTAGCACAATACACGCTAAAAATTAGTTAGATCTGTATTCAAGTAACTTTACACGGTTTTTCAATGTAACGCATAGTTTGTTTTTCAAGTATATGGAGCATAAAATGTATAGACAAGCTTATTTCTTAAAAGAAAGGATGGTCATTGTTGCATGAACTGTGACGTCATTAAAGAATTATTTAAATCAGAACTTATTATTTTTTTCCCCCATTTGTTCTGATAGAGCGTCTTATTCCTTCTTTCGTCCTCCTTTTTAATTTTTTTATCGCTATGCACCTTCATTTGTTTCATACGGAACCTTCATTTTTTATATAGAAGTGTAATTGAGTTACTTTCAAACTCAAGGACAGACAAATTTATAATAAGGAGTATGTTATACTACATATGACTAAAAGATTGCTTTCATAGTAACATGCACTACTGTAAAAACAAATGCAGTTTCCCTATAAACAAATGAATGAGCAATAAAATGTCCGTCATGCAGGAGTTGCATAAACTAAAGCGAATTCCTTACCGATTTGAATAACGTTTAATAAAAATGAATATAAAATCCAAATTTGACTAAATTAATTAATGAAATGAAATAAGTTATCGCATTACTGTGTGGTATTATGGGAACAACATTAGAATTCTTGCAACCTATAAGTGTTACAAAAGAGAAACCCCTTTTTTAGAATTATCATTACTATTATTGAGAGTAAGCCCCAAAAATCAATGATAAATGGTATGCTATTAATTAAAGGAAAGGTTTAACAACTAATAGACAAATCTGTACTTTGCGAGTATTTTTAAACAATTTTTAAATGTAACCATGTTATATAACCCATGTTCATATGTTTCAACAAAACAAAAGCATGCTACTATTCAGAAAAAATTACAATGTAGAAAGCAAATTAAAAAAAAAATCGAAAGTAACTTAGATTTTCATTGACTTTGAAATTTAATTTAAATGTTAATGGAGTAAAAATATGTAACTAAAACGTTTTCTGAAGATTATTACAGAGCACTCTTACATAAAAATATAATTCTCAAACAAAATTAGATTAATATTTCACATTTACTGTCTTTAGGACGATGCTTTTGTTAAATACAAAACATATGTGTCGTTATAAATACTGTTTATATGCTGAATTAATTTGCCTTTTATTTTAAAATAATACAGAAAAAATTGAACGCAAGAGCGCTTTTAAATTCCGATTTTCAAGTATAACCCTATTCCTAATGGCCCAATTTTATAATTTTCGGAAAATATTTTTCTTATCTTATTAAATAGTATATACCAAATTTTTGTCGTGAAGAATCAAATATTGGTGCCGCTAGAGCATTTTTAAAATTTGGGTTTCAGGTAAACCCCCACTCCAAATGACCCAATTTCCCTGATTTTAAGAAACTATTTTCCTATTTTATTTAAATCGTATATACGGAGTTTCATTGCGAAAAACAAATATTAATGAAGCTAGAGCGATTTTTAAATTTTGGGTTTCAGGCAAACCCCCCTTCTAATAGTCTCATATCACTGATTTTAATAATCTATTTTTCGTATTTTATTTTAACGGTATGTACCAAATTTCCTTTATAAAAAATTAATATTGCGGCTGCTAGAGGGATTTTAAAATTTTGTTTTAACCCCCACTCATTTTTTAGATATGTCCTCGCTTCTAATGGCCCGATTGCCATGTTTTTTTTTCGAAAAGTACTTTAATCAACTTATTTTAAAGAAATCTACCGAGCTTCGTAGAGAAAAAAAATTATGACCGGTAGAGCGAAAATGGACGGGGGGACACACACACAATAGATAATTTTTTTCTTTTAATTGTCGGTGCCCAAAAGGTACAGTGGATGTAGATTTGTATACATTATTAAAAAATCTTTCAATGGGTACAACCGCAATAGCTTATATGACTTCGGAATTCCCTAAAAATAAATACATAAATAAAAATATAAATAAATAAAAAAAAATAAAATCATAGGATCTAATTTTCACAATTCTTCGATGGCTATGGAAGGGTTATGCATTTATGAAATAAATCCAACTAAGAAACAAAATTCGACGTGTATGTGCATTTTTTTCCATAATCTTCCATCTGTCTGCAAAATAAACTATCCGTTACTTTTGAAAAACCCTGTGTGCAGATATTATAACAATTAAATTTGATTAAAAAGCGAAAGAGAACACGTTTTCTCAAGCGAAATAAATCAAACACTTTCAATCAAATTTATTGGACAATATTCTCCACTTGTGTTTCACTTTCCATTTTGGTTGTATACAACTAGTTGAAAACAATTCTTGCTTCCACATGATATATACTTAGTATTAATCACAGCCTTGAATACCTCCACATAAAATCAAAGACCGGTTCTTCTCTCTCTACATAGCTTTTTAAGGTCACAGCAGGAACTCTTGTGCGTGATCTCTGTCCCTCGTGTATGACTTTTTTTCCTTTTAATGTTACGTTTATAAGGGATTGGATAGCGATTTGTTTTTACGCTCTTACATAAACATTGGCATGGTGTCGTTTTAATTGATTTTTAATGAGTCCTTGTAGGCAATTAGGATTTATAATAAATCTGGAAACAGATGTTTAGAAAATTACTTAATGTCTCAATAGAGCTAGACATCCCTCAAAGTTTATATATATGAAGTAAGAGGAAAGATCTATAAGTTCCCGGCCTAACCATTTTCTAAGTATGATAAAGAAAAAATCTATATATCACTATTCAATACACCTTATTGCAATATTGCAATACACTACTTACATTTTTGAATTAACATTTCAACCCCCCCCCCCAAATAGACAGAAGGCTTGTCTGCAAAAGGGGCATAAACAGCATCCATCACATCTTCACACTTAAATTTCCTTCCTGAAGACCCTTCTTGAATTTTGAGAAGATGAAATAGTCACTGGGAGCTTGATCTGGGCTGTAGGATGGATGGTCAATCTCCTTGAAGCCACATTTCTTCACAGCTTCCTTTGCAACAAGAGCTGTGTGCACAGGTGCGTTGTCGTGAAGAAGGCGTACACCACCACTCAGCTTTCCTCGCCTTTTCTCTTTGATGGAAGCACGTAGTCTATGCAGTAGACCAGCATAGCACTTCTCATTTATTGTGGTGTTCCTCTCCTTGAAGTCAGTGAAGAGTATTCCTTCACAGTCCCAAAAGATTGTGGTCATGATCTTCTTGTTTGACTGAGTGACCTTGTCCTTTAGAGGCGGTGCTTCGCCAGGTTTACGCAACTCTATTGATCCTCTTTTGAGCAAGGGATCATAGTAGGGGGCCATAGTTTCATCCCCTGTAATAATGGTTTGCAGAACTTCTCTCTTGTTACCACAGCAAAGCTCCAAAAATGCATGTCAACAGATGACTCGTTGCTGCCTTTGGACTGAGAAAACAAGTCTAGGAACCCATTTAGCACTAACCTTATTCATGTTTAAATATTGATGAATAATTCGAAAGACTGTTGTTTTAGAGAGGCTCAACCTTGCTGCTATTTCTGTAACTTTTAGACGCCCGTTTTCTATAATTTCTCCTTCCACAAGAGCGATGTTTTCAGGAGTAAGCACCTCCAATGGCCGATCTTCGTCTTCAATGCTTTTTCGACCCAATCGAAAAAGTTTGGCGCATTCTTTTACGGTAGGATACGAGGGGGATGTTCCCCCATATACACCGTCGAATGGTTGTTTAATTTTATTTGGATTAAGTCCTTCTTTTGTGAAGAACTTAAAAACAGCTCGAAACTCCATTTTGAGCATGTCACAATCATCTACACATATCCTTCTTCATGCAACTATATCTGAAATACAACGAAGCGGAAGTTACAGCTGCAATTATTTAATTAAAAGATTAAATTAAAATGACACACGATAACGGTTTTGTGAAGGCGCTAATCCTTATCGGCGAGGCCGGAAACTTATGGACCTACCCTCGTATGTGCGGAGTCAAACTCAGATCAAATATATATATATATATATATATATATATATATATATATATCCTTTTTGTCAAAGAGGTTAGAGGATGTTCTTAAAGTAAGGTGAGGTACTAATTTAGAAAAGTAACTTAAAGATGAATTCATTAATAAAGTATATTGGCATTATTTAAAAATATGTTTGATTATATCAATTCCAGGCACATAAGTAGTTACAAGGTTACTGATTTTTTTATTGGAAGTTTTAGGTTTGCATTTGAATATTTTGTTCACTAGGATGATGCGGGATTCTTAAAGATAAGGAAGGATATTTTTGGTCTTGGAACTTTTGAGCTAAATTTTAATACAGATATCAAGAGATGAAAAGTTGTTACACATACGTTGGCCACGGATTAAAAGAAAAACAGAATAGCAAGGAATGACAGCTGTGGAAATGAAGATACTCTTGCACATTAATGGATTAAATGTGATTGGACGTAAGAAAAGAACCATCGCATAAAGAAATATCAATACCTAAGAATGTAGCAGCATTGGGAGAGATATAAAAAGTGAATTAAACTGAAATTTTGGCGTTACGATTGGCAAAGAACTACTCGAGAGATTTTGAGCCACGCGCCCAAAGCACGAATATATTTTAACCGTAATAATGGTACCAGAAGTTCTAAATTAAATTCCTCCTCAAAGCAACCTATAAAAAGATTGATTTAAGATGGTGTCATTCTATGTCCATTGCAGTGACTTTAATATGTATTTAATATTTATTATCGAAACTAAGCATATTGCGAGTGGGGATCAGATAAACTAGACGATAAATAAAATCTGTGGATGAGCCATGAGTTTAACAAATTATTCATGCTCATCAAGACAATGTTAACGAGGGTAGTATACTGAGGCTGCCCAAAAAAATGTATACACACTTTCACAGTAGACATCTATTTAATATATTTCAAAGTTGAACCGAAAAACAACAGTAATGTGTAGTATGATGTTCTGTAAACAGATGTGACTCACATACATTATGTTAGCGTTGCTACGTGATAGGTAAATTAACAATGAACAAATGAAGCCAACATTATCGTATGATGTTCTGTAAACAAATGTAACTCACATTACGCTATGCTAGCGTTGTTACAACAAAATGGAGTAAAGATTATCGTTTGAACAGCGGAAAGTAATTTTGAGGTGGTAATGGAAAATCGAAAATGTTGTTTAAGTTCAAAGGCAATGGAGACGTGTGTACAGAACAGTTCTCCGGATCTAACTCCGTTGGACTTCTACATATGGGGATGTTGTATACCGCAGAAAACCAGCTACACTGGTAGGACTTAAGGAAGAAATTTAAATGGCATCTGCTGCAATCGCTGAGGACACTTTCGCAAACGTTGCTCAATCTGTAGTTCAACGTATTCAGAAGTGTATCGACGTCGATGGTGGAATTTTGAGCAACTGTTGTAACTTAAAAGTCTAAGATGATTAGTGCTCATCATTTTCTGTTTGTGTGAATTTGTAATGTTTACACAGTTATTTCTTTGCTTGGAAAACCTTGCTTGAAGTGTGTATATATTTTTGGCACTCTCTGTATTTAGGAGAAATGCTAAAATAATTTTAATAAACTAAGTAAATTAGATAAATGAAATTGCTGCAAATGTTGACAATTATTGAGCATCATTTGCAGAAATTGCTGGGAGATGTGATAAGTGGAATTGTTATGGATGCTAGGAGCTATAGCGGTCTTCAGCAAATGAACTAATATTTCGTTAGGACAAACACCATTAATCGTCCAAAAAGAAAGGAAGTCAACACGTCCTGTATTTTTGGCTAATTGTTTAAATTGTTCTTATATTTGTTGCTATAACACAAGAAGAAATAGAAAGCTTTAAAAAACTTAATTATACTGATAAAGCATATTAGAGTATTCAGAGAAAGTAAACAATAAACACATAAACTGAAATAAAAATAGTAAATAAGTCAATAGTTAAACACATCAAATTAATAAGCCAAGAAAAAAGCAATACCACAGTTGAATACAATACAAATTAAAATAATTTTATCTTGGAATAAGGCAACTAAAATAATAAAAATTAGAGAAGCAGAAATAGATCACACTTAAACGGTCACACAATTTTCGCTTTATTTTGTACAGCATGTATACCTCTTCAAGGCAGAAGACAAGTGAAGGTGGTAAAAATAAATATTGAATCTCGAAGGTGATGTAATGCGATGCGTGGAAACAGATAAAACAAACAACAAGAAAAATAACTAATAAATACGTAAGATTTAAACATGGTGGTGTATGCGCTTTATGTAAAAATATAGCTGCCATTTCTCTATCTCGGAGTAAAAATTTAGGGGAATGAGTCGGTAATGCATCAATAAGTGTTAAATTAAAAACATCATGAAATCCTTACAATGAGACAAAGCATGTTGGGTAACCGGCAAAGGAGACTTGGTTTTAACAAAACGCCTATAATGTTCATTTGGAGCGAAACAGTAGAAATAAAAGTAATATAAAACGCTTTACAAAGATTACAGGATAACGCTTGTCTTTTGCTTTTGAAGAAAAATCTGTTCGAAATTGTATGACTATTTAAGTGTTTTGTCTATTTCTGCTTCTCTAGTTCTTGTTTACGTATATATTATAGAAACCTTAATATTACATTGAGTTTCTGAAACAATTGTACATAAAAGAACTAATTTAAAAGTTTTTTTGACAGGCTGATTGAGTAATGAATAATTATATTAAATTATTGAATTTTAATCTACATCAAATGAAAGCACTAAATTACAAAGCCTATTAAATGTCTTAATTTACTTAGCGATGCAGAAGGCTTTGCAATACTGCGTAACTGGGTATGTAGACAGAGGATGACATTTGAAAACTGCAGCGCTGCATTTCTCTGTCCGTCTCTTTCTTTAGACTACAGCACATATCTCACCATCTCCTTCTTTTTACGTCATACTTGTATGTACACTGCACATGAATGCTTCTCAACCTGTTTCTTCCCCTCCCTTCAGGACTCTCTGACCTGTATGTAGCTATTAGTAACTTTTTATGCATTTTAACATTTTTAACCACAGAATATCTTGCGGCAATCTTGCCACACTATAGCGATGACGAAATGAGCAGCACATCTTGTGTTCCTGTTTTTATTATTCTGTCATATATGCGCGATATTTCAGGAAGCAACATGTAATTATTTTTTAATTTTTAGCGATTGACCCATAAAGGCAAATTTCTTTCAAGACAAACACGAAGAGCTAATTTAATAATTCACTCATCGAGTCAAAAGATGACAGCAATTATAACTATATAAACAATTTTGTTTTCTTATCGCCATACTATTACAATATTGACATTGAAGACCCGCATCCCATGCATACGTGCGATAGGATTTCTCAATAAATTTAGCTCTCTTAATGTATGCTAGAGACATGAACAATTTATTTTCAGTAAGCAGAGATGTGTACGTAAAGCTTTCAGAATACACAGCCTGTGAAATGGAGCAGCAAAGCTGAAAGGGAGTAACATTGCCGGAAGTAAATAGCTAATGCTTAAACATAATTAACTTTTTTATGTGAGCAATGCAAAAAAGGAAGCGGGGGAAAAAAGCATCCATTGGCAAAGTGTAAAATGCGATTTAAAAATACTTTATAACTCATACGGTAAAATTTGGAACTGATATCCGGGATGTCCCGAGTCAAATTCCTTGAGGCCGGCCATCCATAATTTGCTACTTTTCCATTTCTTATCATTCCATTCTGTTGATTCTGTTACAAGAGGTGAAAGTGCTAGGGAAATATAGGATTGTGCGGTGTGACGGTAGCTTGCACTTTGAAAAGGTTTCTGAGCCGGCTTCTGGTACTGAAGCGGTTTTTCTGAGAGGCTTGAACTCTTTGGATAGAGCTCTGTCGGCTTTGTAGTGTTCCATCTGGAAATTATGATAGACACCCATCATTCATTCCCGTGGACCCTTGCCGCCCGGCCTATCTCTCCACTTCATCCTTTCCTCCCGAAGGTGCCACCAATGGAGGGTAGGCGCAAACGTCTAGGCTTAGCAAGACTGAAGTAATGAATTAATCTAAGTCCCTTTCAATCCAACTCGAAATAGGCCAGATGTTCAACCCTCCTCGCGGTGACCTTGAACTATTTCATAACAATAGACATTTAATTTAAAATATTGGAGTAATATCACCCATTTGTATTCAATTATAAATTGACATTTTTGTTTTCTGAGAATGCCTGCAAGTATTTTGCGTTTTGAAGAAAGATACATATCTTATTGTTAAGCACATTCGATATAATGCATTAAAAACACACTTAAGTCATGATGTGATTAATTTCAGAAACCTATAGATTTTAAACAAAACGATTATCCTTAAAATGGAAAAAAAAAGCAAAGGAAATAAACTGTTTCTTCACTATCCTAATCGACTATTTTTAAACACTTCAATGCATATTTATCCCGCTAAGTAAAATAGCACATGGTCATTGGGTGGCCCACAAAATACCGGTCCGCCCACAGCAAGCCAGTTTACAGAATGCATATAGTCAAAGCATACAGCAAGCAAGATAATGAATGAATACTAACGGAGAGGGGAAAGGAAAGGAATGGAAGTGTTATTGCAATCCCTAAATGGCGACAATTTATATATCAGTAAGGGGAAGCGATTTATGCCGAGAGAAAGTGTTCACAAACGTGCCGTGCGGGATGAATTTTCTGCGACGAAGAGTTGAAACAGTGGAACCATACGTGTACACAGATTTCATTATGAAACACGGGAAGTTTTGTAGTCAAATTTTCTAGTGTTGGTGTTTCTATAAAGAACAAACAAGAATGTCATCTGTTCTTACAGTACTATGATCGCGGATATTCAAGCATGGCTTTCCAGAATCCCTAAGTAGAACTAAAACGACATATGAACTGGCGTTATAATTGACGTTTTTGCTTACAATTCGGGGGAGACGGTTTTTTATGGGACACCTGTACCTGTGCTGGCGTATCTAACTTTTTTTTTTTTTTTTTTTTTTTTTTTTACATAATTTACCAATTTGACCGCACTAATACTGGTATTAGTTATATATTCCCATTTGTATTGAAGCCGTTCCAAGAACACTAATTATATTTTATCTCATATCTTTGATCACTTTTACCTTAAAAAGCTTCATTTACAACATATATAAATTAAATTAAATAAAGCAATTAAAATGTATATAAGTTCATAGTCAATCACTTCGTTGCACAAAACAAGTTTATATAGTGGTCCCAAGAATTCTTTCTTATTCTTTATTTTCTTTTTGTTATTGGCGCTACAGCCCGTGGCGAGCCTTGAATTGCTCTCTTCCTCTACCTCCGTCTTACGACTTCATTGATGAAGGCAGTATTGCAAAGAGGCATGTGATCTGCATACCCGCACCCTCCAGTCACCTATTACACGGCTCTCTAGATCGAAGAACCTATTTCTCTCAAAATATCCTCACGAGACTGGATGGACTGCGCTCCAGATCTACCTCAGGTACGGGAATAGGAATCGAGCTTGCCGGCTATCAGTTAGTAACGCCAGCCAATAGACCACAGAGGTATCCAAGAAACCTGTACTCGTTTTATTATTGCTTTTTTATGTTGTTGATATAGGCTAGTTCAGTAATATCAGGGAGTTCGTTGCATAAACGTTTAATTTCGGCATGCACATTACTTATTATCTGTTTTATAGTGTAGATAGTATGATAAGGACACTTAATTGGTGATATGTGGAGGAAATAATGCCTTGTTATGATTTATAATGCTATCGCAAGAGGTTATTTTACCCCGAATATCATTTCACTTCAGTTGTTTAAAATTAATTATGCAATACACGATGTGGGTACAATTTTCAAGCACATGGCATGTAGCACTAATCAGAAATTAAAGAAATGTTTCATTGTTATACAGGTGTGACCGATACAAAGTTCGTCTTAAAATAACATTCCAAGCAAACTGATAATATATTTAAGTCATGGAAATGTTTTCTGATTCTTTTGAATTCACTAAGAAAACTACCGACTGCATGTTTAAGTACACGTATCTAAAATCCACAGAAATGGGTAGATATGCAGTTAAAATAACTGACTGAGGAAATAAAAGCCCATTACATACTCTCTATTGTGAAAATTAAATTACAGTTACAATTGTTTTGTACAATTTAAAAAGGAAAATAAATATTTCTAGATATAAGTATAAGTAGATAGATATCTGCAACGAAGATCTAACGCATTCTCTTATTAGGATTGATAAAATGTATACGATCGAACTTGATGATCTAGTGGTAGCCAGGATCGATGGATACTTTTGGGCGTAAAAATCCTAAGTATGGAAGGGAAATGAAGTCGTGGGTCCCGTATCGTAGATTTAAGACATGTAAAAGAACCTCAAGCCTGAAAGAGAGGCTTCTGAGCAAAATTTATTGACCGTTTCACGCTCTGAAATAAATGGGGCACTGATGACCGAAAATGTTAAAGAGGGTCCTTAAATAAATAAAATACATTACGGTTGGTTACAAATCATACTTTCCCATAATGCGTTTTAAACATTTCTAAAATGTTGCCTTTCGTCTAAGTACTCGCTACAATATCCATAATTCAGTCACAGTCGGAAGCTATGCCTCACTCGCACATAATGCAATCATTTGGATGAATGCGTGGCACTGGAACGTAATTAAAGGTTAATCATGTAAAATTACACATCTGTTAACAATAACAAAACGTTCTAATGCATAAATATCTTGCAACAAGCTTTACCGAATCAAAACCTAAGCTTTAAAGTTTACACACACACACACACACACACATATATATATATATATATATATAAAACTAGATAAACAGAAAAGGGTTAAAATACTGAGAAAGTCACAGCTTTAGTATCGCATTATTTCGAACAGATCGTGTTCTTCTATGGCAAGAAGACAAGTGAACGTAGTAAAAATAAATATTGAATATCGAAAGTAACGTTATGCATGGAAACAGATTAAACAAGCATCAAAAGTGAGTAGAGAGAGAGAATATAAAAATATATTAATACGTAAGATTTAAACCATGTGGTATACGCGCTTTATGTAAAACTATAGCTGCCATTTCTCTATCTCTGAGTAAACTTTCAGAGCTATGAGTCGGTAACACATCGTAAGTGTTAAATTAAACGCTTCTTTCCTTACAGTGAGATAAGGCATGTTGGGTAACCGGCAAGGGAGACTTGGTTTTAACAGAACGTTTATGATTGTTCATACGTAGCGAAACAACAGTAGAAGCTAAACCAATATAAAATGCTTTGCAAAGCTTACAAGATAACATATATACGACGTTCATAAAAGAACAAGTAGCATTTGAAGAAATGTTAAATTCTCTGGATAAATTAGGGCTACGGAATGAATGGCATGGAATAATAAGCGCACAGGTTTTACATTTAGGACGTTGGCAAGGATATGAGCCTGCAACAGAACGAGGTAAATTGGAAGTAGGTAATTAGAATGGGGTAATTGGAATTTTAATATAATTCCTCCAAACTTGGCTTACAAAATTGTAATAATTTATATTTGTACTTAACCTTTTCAAGCAATTTTGCGAAAGAAGAATGTCGATTGTCAGCAATGCCAATAGATAAGAGCAAAATACAGATTTAGGACTATTTCATGAATAGAATAAGAATAAAATAAGAATAAAATGGATATATATATATATATATATATATATATATTAATTATAAAAGACATGTCTTCTGACGGGCGTTAAACACTGCTCATGTCTTCTTGCCGTAGAAGAACTCTAGTATTTCGAAATATAGGGATTACAAGTGTGACTTTCTCTTAGTGTTTTATAATTACTGTTAATTTAGTTACACTGTTAATAGTGTTACATTATTTTTCTTATATATATATATATATATATATAAAAGAATTCGTGCACAGAATATTAACGCTTATTATACTTATGAATATCTATTCTATACAGAAACCGTGAGATTGAAATGAACAAAAGTGGACAATTACAATCGCTATTTTTCGATTTTCTAATACCAACTGAGAAAAACAAAAAAGGCAACATATAGTGTTTCTATTTTTCTTTGTATTTTGCAGTTTGGAATTCTTAATTATAAGATCAATTTGCACATTTGACACATCACCAAAACGCTTTGAAGAACCCTCCATTTTGCGTTATGATTGCCGATTGTCCATGCTTTTGTTGCTATTAATAACTCTCCACCACCTCTAGCAAAAGTGATCGGTGTTTAGGAATTATATAGTGGAGGTATAGAGTTGGCTACACTGACCTCAAGACAAATGCAAGTCGCTGATAAAACGAATTTGATAATTTTTTCCCACAATTTCACTCAGTAATCCGGCTATGATTAGTCAAAATTCAAAATTTTGTTTCGTCTGATTGGTCTATTTTCAGATGATGTCACATGAGTAAAGTAGTTCCCTTAAATGCAGCCTATTAATAATCTTGCTAATATGATTTTCTCAAATGTGTTAATATATGTTCAGTTTATCCTGTTTTTTATAAGTTCCTTCCGTTCTTTTAATTATTATTTCCAAGAATTTAGTCTGATTAACCAGTTTCACTCTGTATAGGCATATAAAACATTATAGTTCATTTTCAATGCTGGTTTCTAAGATTTAATTTTGTTTTTCATTATCATTAACCGTAACAATTGATCACTTTGTGATAAACATTAAAAACAAATACAAGACAAAAATTCCAGCTAGTTGTTCGGCATAGCGTATGAAATCTCATGAAATCTCTCGTTTACTAATAAGTTATTAAGGGCTATCAAAGCAAAATAGACAAAGAACATAGAAAAAATATGTTAAAGGTGAAAATTAGCAAATGACAAAAGTAATAACTGCATAGAGAACGATTCTGGAATGAAAAAAAAAATTGTGAAACCTGTAAAGCATTAGTGCGTTCTTACTACATTTCACTGAAAGCTAAACACAAGAATCTCAGCTCAAACATACCTATAAGAAAATTGAAAGTGCATGTGTTGAAAATATTAAAGTAGGTGTTAAGCGGTTGTTCGAATTCTTCAACTAAGCTCTTATTTAAATTAATTATGGTAACAAAGAGAAGAAAAAATATGAAAGCCCTATTCCGTCAAATAAACCCACATAATCTTTTGCTCTTTCCTTATCCTTTATTTCGTTTTTACCGTCTGGCTTCAATTTCTTTACTTTTTTTTAACATTTTGGTTTATATTCATAGCACCCAAAGATTATAAAAATGTCGGCGCAAACAAGCCGCACTGCAAGATTCTAAAGATAAGTGCTGTTGTGCAGAGGAGAGGCAGGCAGCGGGGTGTTGTTACATCCTTGGCAGAATGCACACCAAGCCAATACCATTATCTGAATCTCCCACAATGGCAATAAAAGTTTTCCTTTGCTGTGTCATCAAACGCGATGAATTCCATGAACATAAGTTGAGATAACGTGAAGTTGGATGCTGGATATTTCTGGATACAAATTGAATTCTCTTCTTCTATCCTTTGCCACATATGTACTTTTCTCCTCCCCCACCCACCCACAGTGTCTGTTGTCTCATATAGATTTCCCTACAAAGCATGAACATATATGCAAAGCGCAATAAAAAAAAAGTAAATTATTATCAAGCTAGAAGTTAAGTTTTGGTTTTATTTCTTGCTTTCACTTAATTATAGACCCTGTGTTCGATTAAGTAATAGGCTGTACTAAATAATCGCTTTTCTATTTCTGCACGTACCTATATATTTTATCCTTAAAGATTGCAAATAATGGGGTATTATTTACTTCTTTTTTTTTACCGTAGTTCCAGAGTTCTATGTTAGAATTACATATATTTTATTTGAAGTGGGTTTAATACAAATAGACTTTAAATATATTTTATCTGAAATATTTAACCGTAATAAAATAGTTAAAAAAGCAAAATAGGTTGCGTTTTGAAAACAGTGAATAAGTGATATCTATATCACTATTAGAATACATTTATGTTAGTTACGTATAGATTAGTTAATTAACTGGCTAAATGAGGTGAAACGTTTATTAACAAAAGAGTAGGGTTGGTTAATGATCCATGTAATGTATAAATCGATGTTTATTTCCGTATATTGATATCTTTCGATTTAGATATTTAAAGATGTACAAGTATTAATCGATATATCCATTGTAATTTTACAGGTGTATCTTTTCTACGCAAATGAAAGCTAATTTTGTCATTGTATTTTTTTCATGCTAAGTAAAAGAAGGGCAAACATTTCACACTCTAAAACAAAAGTTTAAAGCCACCTAACACAACTATAAACATTTTGTCCTTCTATCAAAGTTCATAATAAAATCTTAAGTAAGGACAACTACTTAGTGATGTAGTGAAGTTTTGAACAGGAACAGTAATGCCTTTATTTAATTATTCAGATAATGCAAAATGTATAAAAATGATACGCCTTTCAGCATTCTTTAAAATGGAATACAAGAATACGCAGTTAATATGGGCCTTAGTCTTTTATTAGAGATTATAGCGCAGGGTAGCAGTCATTTTAAAATACAGAAATGATACGTAGTGCTCATGTCTTATCTTAATAACAAGATAACGCTTTTTAAATTACATTTACTTAATCTTGAGGTTTCTTTATTATAGTATAAGCGACTGGAATACAACAAACGTTAAAATAAAAATGCGAAAGCGCGCTTAGAAAGAGCTTCTATGCAATTCTTTGATTTAATCTCTCTTAGAAACAGAGCAATTCTTGTCCTGGTTCTGACTGGATTTTTTCGTGATTTTACCTGGTCAATTAGGCGAATGCTGGGATGAATTGGTGGAAGTGGCTTGTACTTTGGAAATGTTTCTGCCCCGAGGTCTGCTGATAGGCTGATTTCTTTATAGGGCAGCTTCCGCCGGCGTTGGGATGCTCTATCTGGAAGCAATGTTAGAGATCTGGTTTCTGGGTCTTGGCGGCCTTTGCCTCCCTCACTTCATGCCTTCTTCTCGGAGGTGCATGGACGCAAATGACCAGCCACTGAACGGGGTGAAGTACCGAAAATTCGTTCTGTTTTTATTTCTAACAATACAGGTCATTTCACAGCCATACTCTTGCAAACGCATGACTTGAAATCTAAATATACAACATAACATTAAGTATGAATATTGATAAAGCATAATAAAGTATTTAAATGATTAGTAGTTCTGAGTTCGCATTTAGTGTTGTTGTTGTTGTTGTAGTAGTAGTAGTAGTAGTAGTAGTAGTAGTAGTAGTAGCAGTAGTAGTAGTAGTAGTAGTAGTAACAATAATAATCCGTACTGTACATTAAAACATAGAATGTATTACTAAGGAATGAACATAACTTAATTCAGGGTGGCAATCATCCATCTTGCTCTTATACATCGTCACTTGTAACTTTTTACTAATACATTCTTTCGTGAAACAGAAAGTTATAACTCCAAACTTTACAAGGACTAAAAGTACTTTACAAGTACTAAAACACTTAATGTGTTATACCACACTTATATGAAATAGGGCTAATATGTTCCGTCCTTGGATGTTCCATTGTTTCTCAGCAATAACAATAGTATGCATGATGCTATCAATGACAGATGCAGTAGCTACATGATAAAAACGATGTGTTTGTCAATTTTAAACTTCATTATCAAACAGATAGTTACCGAAAGGTTAAATTCTAGCTCGGAAATGAGTATAAGTTAGTATTTATAAAACATATTGTTATCGAATAGATATCTAGAGCTTTATGCAGCCGGGCTTTATATGTGCAAAAGTAGTGTTTTCAACTGAAACAAGAAGTATGAACAAAGTAGTCAACTCAAAAGTTTTTTTTCTGTTTATATTTTTATGACTCCTGCCACCTGTCAAAAGTTAAGGACACTTAATAGAGACATAATGGTAATTTTCGTGCTGAACCAGAATGTAAGATGACTTTTCTAAAAAAACTATACTATATACCCAAATGAAACATTTATCTTTTGGCGCAAGCCACCGCCACTCGCAGAGCATCATCCTGCCTCGCCTGACATTCCGAGCCTGTAACTGATGCTATGAAATAAAATGAAAAGAAATGAAAGAGCCTAAGTGACTGGGGGAAAGGAAAAAACCCAAGGTCACAATAGGTCTTACCTGATTAGCCACCCAGCTCGTTTTGTTTGTACATTAATGCATTACATAATTTCCTTTCTCTTTTATATTCCCACTCCCTTTGTTCTATTTGTACTGCACTACAATACAATTTTACATAATACTTATTTTTAAAATGTTTTGTTCAGTAATAATTGAATTGAACTGGTTAAATTGATATCCTATTTTAGGGTTTTCACTATTTCATGATATCACGTGATCTAGTAACATGGTAAATTTCTCACTGTATCAAAACCATAAGTGCTGTAGTACACTATAGGCTCTATAAAAGAAGTGAGAAAGAGAGAGAAACCTTATCATAAATTAAACAGTTAACGCTTCAGAGATCCCATGAAACATTAGGACTAGTTCAGATGAGCTACTTTTTGTAGTTTCAAATCAGCTGATAGTCGTAGCGTCAGCAGATGGTGGTTTGTCCTTTCACGCTTGCTACATTTTTATCGCAACAAAAGTCTAAAGCGGTGTTTCGGGCAATGACAAAATAGATTTCATTTAGAGGGCATGTTCCTCTGTACTCCTGTTAGGTTGGTACGTGGGAGGAGAAAGAAACAAAACTCATTTACTAAACGTTTAATGAAAGAAAAATTACATGAAATATATCTATCAAGATTTCAGATGTCATCCAACTAATTCTGAACGTCTACAAGTTTGTTCTACGAGTTATTTTTATGAATAGTGTTCTCCATAATTAGCAATTCAGAGTCGAAATTCATTTTCGCGCACAAATTCAACTAGTCGAGCAATAATTACAATTAATTTTTGTTCTGCACTGGATTTTGCGATGTTCTGTTGTTATTACAGTCTGGTTTTCCGTCTATATGAATTAGATACGAGGTCTGTTCAAAAAGTATCGCGAATTTTGTTTTTTCAAAAAGTATTTATTCATTCATAAATATCTATTTTGTCCCCTTCAAAGTAATCCCCACCAGATATTATACACTTGTGCCAACGTTTTTTCCAATCCTCGAATCACTAAAAAAATCGTTCTTTGTGATCTTGTTCAGCTCCTCCTTCGATGTCGTCTTTATCTCCTCAATCGTGGCGTAGCGTCGTCCTTTCATGGGCCTCTTCAGTTTTGGGGGAAAAAAAGTCACAGGGGGCCAGGTCTGGGGAGTACGGTGGCTGCGGCATCATAAGTTGTTGTTTTTGCCCAAAAATTCACGCACAAGTAACGATGTGTGAGCAGGGGCGTTATCATGGTGCAAAAGCCAATTTTTGTTCTTCCACAAATCCGGGCGTTTCTGGCGGATTGCTTCGCGCAAATTGCGCATAACTTGCAGGTAATATTCCTTATTGACCGTTCTACCCAGTGGCAAGAACTCATGATGCACCACGCCCCTGCAATCGAAGAAAACTGTAAGCAAAACCTTCACATTCGACCGAACTTGGCGCACTTTTTTCGGTCTTGGCTCTTGTGGTAGCATCCATTGGGATGATTGAGCTTTAGTTTTCACGTCATAACCATAAACCCATGATTCAACAGCTCCTTAGCAACGTTCATGCGATGGTGTTTTGGTCGAAATTGAGCAACTTAGATACGAATTTTGCGGCGACCCGTCTCATGCCCAAATCATCGGTAAAAATCGAATGGCACGAGCCAATCGATATGTTTAGGTCCTCAGCAACTTCTCTAACGGTGATTCGACGATTGGCTAATACTATTTTCTTCACTTCTTCCATATTTTCGTCTGTTGTTGACGAGCTCGGGCGTCCGGGACGCTCTTCGTCGTTCACATCTTCTCGACCCTCTGAGAACATTTTGTACCACCGATAAACGTTGCTTTGGTCCAAGGAGCTTCACCATATGCTACAATCAACATTCGGAATGCATCCGCGCACTTAATTTTGTTTTTCACACAACATTTGATACAGATTCTTTGTTCCATTTTTTGGAATGGCAAAAATCGAAGACTAGCCAAAACACGTCCAAGCAAAATAGCTGTCAACATAATTGAATATTCAAAATGGCCGAGCTTGTCAACATAAGTGAGGGACATGAGTACCAACTTATAACATTCACGACCGTCACCTAGCGGTCATTCTGTTGCGGTGACAAACTACAGGAATGTATTGTTTGCAAGATTCCATATAAAATATATTTCGTTTTGCGATATTTTAGCAATAATGAAAAGTAACTCTAAGTGTTCAGAGGAGGGAGGAATACTAACTTGGATAAAACAAGACAACAATGGTTGAAAAGTTGAAACGAGGAGATGCAACATAACCATCATTACTGCCACATAGCAAAGGATGAAAAGTTTTATATCATAACAAAACAGAGTGCATGCTGAAAATAAATTTTGGTTGCACATCAGTCAAAGGCTTAATTTTTCCTTCGCCTATTCTTTTCGTTGTTTCTTTCTCTTCTACATTGAAATAATTTAGTAAAACGGGTAATTAAGGGATTTTTTCCCATGCGATCCTCTTACTGTTTCTTAATATCCGAAGATTTTTAGTACTTCATACTAATTATGGTAATCACCAAAGACATTTCAACCCTATAGATTTACTAAGTGTCTTTTCTTGCTAAATGCTGTTTCAGGGGTTCATATTTATTTTATTACTACAACCTACGAAAATTCTCACACTCTTCTTGATAAAGTTTACAGGAATCAAAATTAAGAATCTCAGGTTCTAGGGTCGAGAACAGTAACAATATTTGTAATATAAATATTCCATAAATTGATGCCCGAATGACTTCATTTCCTATCCCGCCAAACACTGTCCATGTTGGTTACGAGCTAACCTAGGACCATAAATTCAACTGGTCGGTAGGAAGGCTGGCCTCTGCCTCTATTTCCATATTTACAACTCGGTCAAACCACCGTTACCTCACAGTTAATTTTTGTTCTGTTTTGCAAAACCGTGCAATGTCCAGTATTTTAACGGCAGGCATGTTCACTGACGCTTCCGACAGGAGATGGGGCTGTACTTACGTGAGCTATTTCATTTACACGCCTATAAGAAGTGTAGTTTACTACATTTGCGTTACAATGCCTGTGTTATTCAGTTGCTAAGGCTATCCTTAACAACGGGATATGAACAGTGTTAACCGGTTGTTGGAGAATAGTATAGCAGTTTCAATCTTTATCTAATTAAATCTCTTTGGAAACGAACAAACATAAGCCAACACACTTCCGTTAAGTTCTAAAGTTATTTATAAAAAGGAAATAGCTATATAATTCTGGCAAGGAGAATATTTATTTTTTGTTGCGATTATGTCTAACGGTATATTTGGAGTAAGGGCAACAAACCTTCTCCTTTTCAACTCTTTCTCTTGTGGCAGTTTGCCTTGTCTGGATTTGGGTCACAAAGCAATAAAAGGGGCTCTCAGAATTTTCTCAAGGGTTGCCTTGTTTTGTTGTCATAGCAGGCATTGGTTTTGTGCATTTTACAAGAAACAATACAACGTTCTAAATCGTTTTAAACTTTCTCTGGAAGATCTTTGAGAGTGATTCTTTCAGAATATCTCGAAATTTTGGTGGGCATAGTTATAAAGAACAGTACACATGAGTATTACATAAAAAAGTAATGCAAGAGATGTTTAAATGCGGCTTTCTTTGCAACAGAAATAGAATTCACGCCTTCATCTAATTACCTACTGTTGTTAAACCTGCTTACAATGCTCAATGCATCTTTCTGTCAACATTACATTCTTTCAAATTCTTTCCAACTTAATTATATGCCTACACCAACCTTGCGATAGGATGATAAACATAAATGCATGTATGGTGTTTAACGCTCGTTTTTTGCTACTAAGGCACCATAAGTGGTGGACACTGATGATACATGAGATGAAATGATAAACTGGGAAAGGATTTATTTTTAAGGAAGGAAACATTCCAGGCCTAAGTTTATGGTACCTCCCCGGCATTTGAATTTATGAGAACTGAGGAAAACCTGGAACAAACCTCAATCAGGAGGATGGTCCTGGCGGGATTCGAACTCCAAACCTCCCGCTCACGAGTTCGCGCCTTTATATCCTCGGTTTCCCGTGACGGTGTGATGATGAGTGACATGCAAAAATCTTGAAGGAAACTCGTTCAGGCGCCAATTTTATTTACGGAGGATTTTAGGTGTAAGCCTTGGTGGGGTGTTTGGTCACCCTAATTTGTTTAATCGCACAGCATTCTACCGTGTTCAGTCTTGCCCAGAGGACTCATTAATGCACAGATGATAAGTGAATTTTTTTTAAGTAGGTGTACTATCTGATTACTGAGGTATTGCAGATTCACTTAACATAGGTGTACAAGAATTAATTAAGACAACTTTATTTTATTTCGTTAAACAACTCCTACAGTGAATATATTTGTTGGATTCAGACATCACCAATGGCTCTTGTACCGTATACGGTTTAGTGAAAATCACTCTTCGGTTAATGAAGGGGCGAATACAATCAGCGAAGACAGCAGTCTCAGAGATCAGTTAGGGAAATCATATTCTTAAATCTTGATCTGAAGCTGTGGATTGCAGGAAAAGAGTACAGATGAAGTTACGTTTGTGCTGCACTGTGATTCAAGAGCAATTTTTTTGTAGTCGTCAGACTTTAATATACATATCATATTCAGCATGAAATTCCTATGCATAATTCATAAAAGTTTGTATTAATGAAACACAATAACTATATAATTAACATCAACATTATATTCTTTCCAGGCCTTTTCTTTTAGAAATAATTTTGTAAAATTCATGCTAGATCTGATATAATATTGTTTACAAAACAATTCCAGTTGTAATATGTCATAGGCTTTAATATGTAATTCTTTCAAGTAATATTTAACTCAAATAAAATATTTAAACTTTCCTAGACGTTATAAATAACTTATACTTTATTCTTATTTGAAAATAATTGTTTATAATAATTTATAAGGAGTTATACGCTTACATTTATTTAATTACATTATATAACAATATAATCCTATACCAGGATAAAATGATACTATCAGCAGAACGCAAAACTAGTGTGCTGCCGGTAGAATGCACCCTGCTGATCGAACAGCATATGCAAAATATTTTTAAAAATCTGTCCTAGATTTCTTTGTCAAGGGTACATCCGAAAAGTATTAATAAAAAGTAATGTGTAATTTACAAGAAAGATATTGAAGGTAAATTATTAATAATAATGTTAAAAAATATGACTCCTATTTTATTACTCTAACCATAAATCAGTTTTCATCTGCTTCTATGAACGGTTTTTTCTTTTTTATTTTTCTGAAAGACATAAATAGTGGCACCAAAAGCGAATCTATCCCACAGACTACAACTGCAGTATATAATATGACTTTCAAATAGTACTGCTAGTATATTTCCTTATACCCGAGTAGGTCCTGGTGATGTAGTGGTGACCATACTTGCCTCCTAAACCCAACATTGCGGGTTCGATCCCGGCCAAGACCGATAGATTTTTTCGGACGTAAAAATCCTAAGTGTAAGCCATGGGCCTCATGTCGTACATTTACAGCATGATAAAGACCCTGAAGCCTGAAAAAAGAGGCCTCGGAGCAAAATTTGTCGGCGATTTCAAGCCCTGATTTGAATGGGACGCTGATGATCTCGGATGTTAAAGAGCGTCCGTAAATAAACCAATATATATATATATATATATATATTCATGAAAAATAAAAATAAAGAAACACTATTAACAATGTAACAAATTAACACTAATAATAAAAGTAGATAAAGATAAAACACTGAGAAAGAGTCACACTTGAAATTGCTATATTTCGAACTACTGCGAGTTCTTCAATGGCAAGAAGCTAGACAAGCCTTTATCTACTTTTATTATTAGTGATAATTTGTTATATATATATACATATATATAAATTAACACTAATAATAAAAGTAGATAAAGATAAAACACAGAGAAAGAGTCACACTTGAAATTGCTATATTTCGAACTACTGCGAGTTCTTCAATGGCAAGAAGCTTCTCGCAGTAGTTCGAAATATAGCAATTTCAAGTGTGACTCTTTCTCTGTGTTTTATCTTTATCTACTTTTATTATTAGTATTAATTTGTTACATTGTTAATAGTGTTTCTTTATTTTTATTTTTCATATATATATATATATATATATATATATAAAACAAATATATATGTGTGTGTGTGTTAATATATATTACAGTAATTTCAGAGATTGTGGAAGAATCATAGACAAGCAATTTAAAATAAGACATTTGGTACACGAAAAAAAAATAAAAAAGAAGGCAATAATAATAAGGGGGTTACATGATAAAGTAATTGAATTTTGATGCGATAAGATAGTGTAAAAGTGAAAAGAGATAAAAACGTTGGCTAGAACGTCTTCCAATATACTTAGGGAGTTTTATAAACATCTCTGAAATATTGACACTGAACTAGTGATTTAGTTTAGTCTACAGGGATCTTTACATTTGCCAAATGGACGAGGCTACAAACTGTGGTCTGGAAAATCCTGGTTTCGAGTCTTGCACCGTATGTTTTATTTATTATTTATTTTATTTTGTGATTAAGTATGTTTACATATAAGATGTAAAAGTAAAAATAATAATCAAAGAAACTTGAACTTGATAACAACGATTCGTCAGTACCATATCGATCGCGTTAAAGAGATGCTGCACAATTCCGTGCATTATTCTATGAATGAAAACTTCATTAGTCAGTAGCGTATTGTTCCTTTAGAATCTTATTGCCATAACTCTGATATCTGAACATGCAGGCCGTATAAACCGCATATTGATTTGCTTGTTTAAACTCCCACCTCAGAAATCACTTTGCTGCAATTTATTAACGCCCGGTATAATAGGTGTATGGCTAGACGTCAAATCACCAAGCCTTTTAACACGTAGCAGCGTGTAATACCAGCACTAACAGACCGAGACCAATATCACAACTACTATTAAAGTTTCAGCATAAGTAGGCTCTTATCAGCATCATCACTGTCATCACATCACGTCATTACGAGCACCAATTAACACGCATGACATCAGATCGACTTCAACTAAGTTCGTGGCATAAAACGCTTGTATCTTGTTATGCCTGTGCGCAAAATATATCTATAAATAAATAAGTGCATATGTACTGATTAAAAAATGCAAGCTTCCAACCCAATACTCTAATTAATAGGTACAGTTTTTGGAACTATTTACTCTTCATAATGATAAAAATGTAAAATTCCAAAGAATACTTTGCTGAAAGTTCTAATATTTATCAGTATTTTGGGTTTAAATGCACTTTTATCTGAAATTAAAGGCTTAGTATAGAAAAAAAGGGACTAACTTAGGGAAAATTACAAGTTATTGTTATTATTATTATTAGTATTATTATTATTACTTTATTCCTAATTAACTTAATAAAATAGTTTTAAACTAAGTTCAATAATATTAATGATATGATATTTATCCAAATTGCTCAGCATTGGTATGTGAAAAGCTCTCTGTTTACTTTGTGTACATATGATTTTTGTTTATAAAGGCTAATTTAAGGCTGTAGGGAAGTTGAGGAAGAGCCTCCCAGGACACTTCGGTTTGAGTTGTCGTGTTCAAGTCTATAGTGCGTGAATCTAAGTTACAACAAAATTTCTTTCATCCAGTTGGTTATAAATAGCATTCTCTGCATTGCCAAATACTGAAGCAAGTCTGAAAACTAATTCAGCTAAATTTGTAATTGAAACCTTCTTTCTACTCTCATCAACACGCAGATTTCAATTTATGTCTTATTTTAAATTCCATTTGCATCTTCTTTGAATGCTCAGTGCTACTGAAATACAATTGAATTTGATAGGAATCTCTATTTGGATTAAAACGTTGTGTGAATTTACATACTCTGTGCCCAAGAGCTCTTTTAATTTCTTATAATATACCCTCCTTTACTATGCACAATTATAGGGCACTGTACTTGTTAGTAACGCCGATTACTTCAACATTTTTTTATCATCAATTAGATGTACAAATTAGCCTGGGAACCATTGGTGCCTTAATGTGAATCTGGTGGAAAAATTTTCGTCCGTTATTTTAGCCGTTAACGCTATTTAATGCAAATAGTATTTATGTTAGAATACGAAAGGCATTGTGGTCTTTAGCCACAATATTGAATTATTAAACAACCGTCTGTGAAATACTCTCATAGTTTGCATGTTCTACTCAACCATCTTCAACTAAGAAATTCAGGGTGCAGAATAAAACCATATTCTTAATATCTATCCTAATACTTAAAAGATGCGTGTTATATGCAGAAAAACTCAAATTGCTAGTAGTAGGAGATGCAACTTCATTATCATAAAGTACATATGCACGTTACAAAAATATTTTATACATAGATCGTCGACCGTACATGCTTAAGTATGATACACAATTATAAACAGGCAAAAGCAATAAAAGTACTTGCTTTTATAATCAGCAGCTGTGTTTGAGATTTCAACCCGTTTGATGGTACCGTTAGAAAGGGTAAGAGGAAATACCGGATAGCCATAAAACCACCCTTTCGCCACGCAATCCAGCATAAATAAAGTAAAAACTACCCTTTGAAAGAAAGATACTGGTGAAAGCTGTTCCTCTACAGAAATACTTTTTTTTTTCCCCTATCTCTTTGGTTTGTTTGACCTACATTTTAAACACAATGCGTAATGTACTTTTTCTTGCTATGTAGAATAAATTCTATTGGTTATATCTTGAGTGAAACTTTCCCACTATTGGTTAAACCTAAGACAGAATGTTCGCTAAGCTTTAAGACAATTTGAGCACATTGCGTCTTCATGAATACCAAACTTAAAAGTCTAAACTCATTTAGTAAGCGTTCTTCAGTTTTGGAATATGTTTATATGTGAATACACGTGTTCAGTACAGACACTTGCAGTCTTCAAATTGTTTTAATTCAAGAAAAGAGATATGTATGTGTGTGTGTGTGTGTGTGCGCGCGCGCGCGTGTGTCTCTTTTAGAAGGCAACAACATACTTTGCAGGTACTAGTTTTTGCTTATACATCTAGAACACATTTCTTCAATAAAGCAGTTATACGAATCTCTTGTCTAATTAAACTTGAAAATCTCTTTTGCCGTTGTAAATAATTAATGATTGACTGTTTCGTTTCTATGTTACGAATTTCTAAATTTATGAGTAATTTCATTGACAAACGTGAAATTAGTTTTGATAATTTAATCTGCAATCATACAGATATTTTATTAATAATTTTAAACAGTTAATCAGGGAGCAAATATATATGCCGTTGGAGAAAACTGTTCTAGTTACGCAATAAAATAAAATACACCAGACTGTGTTTGCGTCTACTAATCCAAAGGTCCTGGGTTCGAATCCATCCGGCCAAGATATTTGAGTAAGGTTTTTTTTTCCGGAGATTTTCCTGAGAAGATGAATGCCAGATAAGTTTAAGGCGCCAAGGACTCCGAGCTCATTTGCGCCATCATTAACTTCATTCAAACTTACACCTACGGCATTCAAGTCCAATTTACAAACATCACAGGAAGACTAATGCAGTTAAAGCGGCAATAAATAGGACAGTAAAATACACACACACACACACACACACACACACACACACACACACACACAAACACACACATACATAAAAAAAAACACTATCGCACCGCGAAAACATACAATGTGCAAGGAAATAACAGGCTGACTAAAATAAATTGACAGAAATGTTTACAATGATATTCCTATGAAACAACTGCATAACGTAGTTTTATATCGTTTTAATTAATCATGTGTTAGATTTTCAATATTATTACGTTCTTCTTGTTGAAACTTTACAACGTTTTGAGTAATTTTTGACAGTTTTTCTTTCTTCAATAATTTAAAATTTACAAGCGTTAAACAGAAAATTGACTTTACTTGCCTTTACTATAAACCATATGCTTTAATTTAAAATGTTCACGTCATAGACTGAAGTAAAAGTGAAGATGGGGTTTGCTTTTGTGAGAAGGTAGCTTGTATTCTTACGTTATTATTATTATTATTATTATTATTATTATTATTATTATTTCGTTTATTTACGGACGTTATTTAACATCTCAGATCATCAGTGTCCCATTAAATTTGGGGCGTGAAACGGCCGATAAATTTTGCTCATAGGCCTCTTCTTTCAAGCCTGAGGCTCTTTTACATGCAGTAAATCTACGACATGGAATCTACGGCTTTTACTTCCCTTCCGAAGGAAACCGTACTTAGGAAATTTTACGCCCGACAAACCCATTCGACCCCGACCGAGGTTGGCGTGCTTAGACCTACAAGGCAAGTTCTTGGCGTTTGTTGTGTGCCTGTGGAATGCATAGGAGTTTGTACATTTCATAAATATCTTCTGAAGTTTAACTTACAATGGCTATGGATTTTGCGGAAATATTGATCACATATTTATTCTACAATGACGAGCTATAGCTACATAATTGAAAAGTAATTTCCGGTCGATCCATAACTTTAATGCTAATTTACCATTCATTACGTGTTAAAGATATATACCATTAACTTCAACTTTAATAACCGTTTCATTGAGGTTTTCACTGTTAAGTTTTTGTCTATCAATTTCTTAATTATTTTGCAATATCAGAATCTAGCAACAGTTTCTTTTGTACCTTTATCTAAATTTCTTTTGAATTACCAAGTTCTTAACATTGCTGAATGAAAGCTGGTGTGTCATTTTAAATATTCCCTACTTAATTTCGCTGTTGGTTTTTGAGATTACAAACTCAATATCTCCAACTCTCAGTTCGTCACTTACAAAAATAACTTATTAATGTGTCGCTGAATAAACTAACGAGGAAAATGTTTACTAACTCTTACTATTCCAATAAGAGCTAAGATATTTATCTTAGGACACAAGACTTTTATTTTATTCCTGTTAATATTTTTCACGTAGTTTTTGTCGCTTTGAAATTGCCATCATTATTATCATCTTGCAACATTACATATTTTGTGTTCCACTTTTAATAAACGTTTATTTTGTTCAACCTGGAAATCTATCTAGTATTCAAGAATGAAAATATATATAAGCCTATATAAAGTTGTCTTTACAAACCTTTTCTCAGGACTGTGTTGTAAAATAAACGTTTTATTGTATAATCATCGACAAAAAAAAAGTTAGAGAAATCTTCTTCTGGAAATATATTGCACTAGAAAGAAGGTGTAAAAATTTCCATTTTGCATTATTGCGCGTTAACACAATGTATTTTGTAAAATTTTTTCTTTTTCTTTTTTTGTTTACACCAAAAATTCATTTTGGGAAGCAGCAGAGTAATTGATAGAGAAATTAGTCCATAAAATAACAGCCAAAGAAAGTTATTTTGTGTAAGGGCAAATAAGCACCTTTTTTAAATTGGTCCACTTTATTTAACTTTGTAATTATACTTACTGACAGATGAAGAGAACCAATTTGCTCTGTATTTTGATAATCTAATGCTTTTAACTGTGAAAGAAAGTTTAAAATGGCAGTTAATTGTGTTTCTTATAATTATTGACAATTTTGGTGACTGTCACTTTATTAAAACGGCAAACTGAATATAAGAGGAACGTTACTTAGAAATAGGGTTATAGATCGGATTCCTACAATAGAGTAGTAGTTGTAGAAGGAACAAAACATTCAAAAAGTATACTTTTTTATTCTCTCTTACGCATCCGAATATGTTGCAACTGCAAGGTAATCTTCACTTTAACAACATTGGAAGGCTGAGCTAGGAGGCTCAAGGCTTTGCAAAACACCGTCCATAATTTATTAGAAAATATAATGTTAATAATTATGACAAAAGTTCTTAAAAATCCAAAGTTTATCTCCTAAAGCGATAAAAAGACCTAAATTTATAATTAAGTACTTTTCTGTTGTCGGAATAAATACAGCATCGAAACATTTGGACTTTCGAGATACCTATAAAACTAACTAAATAACTCTAAATGAGAGAACACAGCTAGAAAGTTGGCTCTAAAATCAAGGTCAAAAATAGAAGGAGTAAAAAAAGGTCCTTTAGCACACTGTAAAATGGGAATCCATTAATCAAATTACTATTTGAACTAGTTGAAAGCTTTTGAACCAATATTATGGAATGTTTAAAAAAATCAAGCCGATAAACGCACTACTGCTGGTGATTGAGAACATCAACACAATAACTTTATTATATACAATTAAATACATACCTTTGAGTATATTAAATTAACATTCTGCAGTTTATATGAGTTAAAGTTGATAGAAATGTGTACCGTGTTGTATTTTATGAAATAATTAAATAGAAAAACTTCAGTGAGTTTATGTTGAAGAATTAATACTCAGCGTACAGAATTTTGTGATAACGATAATCATTTTCAAATGCCAAGCTTTGTTGAAAATATAAGAGAATGTGCAGTGTCATAAAGCAAAGTGGTTTCTTACCCAACCTCTGTGTATAGAGGCTTCAAGTAATTATTATATATGTTTATTTTCTCTTTTCTAAGGAAGGATCACTTTACATTTGCAATGTAACCTAATGGAATGCGAATACAAACAAGGATGTAACTCTCTTAATCAGAAGACATTAATTGCAGTTCCCGAAAGAAAAACATATCCGGTTTCGCTATGAATATTGTATTGTAAATTAGCACTGAAACTAGATGCAAATTCGTCATTAAAACGAAAGAGTTTCCCAAAAACCATATTTTATCGAAAGCTAATGAAGTATTTCTTGAAAGTTGGTAACTATAATGGAACTGAAAATAAATAATATTAATAAAGAAAAGGATTTATTTTATGAAGGCTTGCAGGTTTTGGTTTGTGCACGGGCCAGAAATTCAAGGGCGAACGTTGGCTAATAAAATGTATAAAAATGTTGCACAGACGTTTTAATATCACTATCCCACTCGAGACGTGAGGGGCATTTTGAAAATGAAGCACTTTCTTTGCAAACTGCAAAGCTATAATCTTAAGCTAAAAATATATACACAGTAAAAAGAAACTTCACATATTTTATCGTTAGACTCCGCCTTATCCAATACGGAATCGCATTCAAGGACAAAATTGGCATTCAAAGGTATGATAAAGCTGCATTATATTGCACAGTTGTAAGTTGACTATTTTATACACGACATCTGGACCTTAATGCGATCTATGTATCACAAACTAAGTTTACGACAGGATGTTAATGGAGAATGTAATCGGCGGCCGCCGTGGTTTGGGAATGTGAATTGGCGTTGTGACCAAAAATTGGTGACACATTGTACAACTCTTAGAAAAGCAATAAAAGTGATAAAACATTAAATTACCTAATAACAAACTAAACACATTTGCTAAAGACATTTAAAAAAGTGAAAGTAACGAATGTAATGCAATATTTTGATATAGATTTTTAAAGAAAAGTCATTATGTTCAAACTTGTCATATACATTTTCACAACTGAGATAAAAATATAAATTATCTCTCCAGAAATTTGAAACCGTAACACTGGTGTTCATCCAATTCTTCAACATGATACACTTTATGAAAAATTTAATTTAAAGCCTTTTCCTTTCCCAGGCGACATTTTCTATCTTTTTAACTCTTTTATTTACTAGTAGATATTTTTTTCATCTGTCAAAATTTATCAATAACATAAATTGCTCATCACATATAGAAAAATATTTCACAAAGTACTGAACACTTCATCAGAAATCTTGTTTATCAGAAAGAGACATTTTAGAAAAATTAATGCTGAATAAAATGACAATTCAATAACTAAATTAAACAATACTTTTAATGCTGATTCATATACCAAATATAATAATAGCCTTCAGTGGAAAAAAACTCTATGAAACGCAAAATTAGTCATTCCTGGTGGAGTAATGGTAGCCATACTTGCCTTCTAAACCCAAGATCGCGGATTCAAACCCAGCCACGATCGATGGAGTTTTTCGGGCGTAAAAATTCTAAGTATGGCTTCCTTCGGAAGGGAAGTAAAGTCGTGAGTACCGTGTCTTACATTTACGGCACGATAAAGAACCTCCAATCTGAAAGAAGAGGCCTTTGGTAAAATTTGTCGGCCGTTTCATTCCCAGAATTGAATGGAACGCTGATGACCTGAGATGTTAAATAAGCCTAAACAAACCTAATCAAAAAAGAGACGTAAAATCAAGCTCAATTGTCCTGTTAAGTGCTAGAAACATACAGTTTAGATAATTACATCAGGCTGGAAACCAACTCAACTGGGTATCGAACTCTGATTCGCTATGCTTTGCACAACGGATCATGTTGCTGGTCAGCATCGGGTAATGAAATGAACATAAGAAAATAAATGACGTGTTAACTGTTTACGATTGTTTTTGTAAATGATTTAAGGTATCAGGAAGAGAAAATCTAGCAAATAATGCACCATTTTAAGTCAAACAATAATATTATTTTCCGATAACTTAAAGTTTTAACATTAATGTCCACTTTTCTCAGGATTAGCTTGAACAATCTTGTTAAAAATTTGCACACACATAAAGTATGCAAATGTGACTTGTAACTAGAAATATTTACATATCACTATTAGTTGATAAAAATTAACAACAATATAAAATGAAAAAAATATTTCCATTTTTAAAAAAAATTAAATTAATTTCGTTTCAAGCATATAGCTAGACATATTATTCTAGTTTAAGTTAAAAAAAATAATTCCAATTCCACCAATAGATTATAATAAAAATGCATGATTATGTTACCGTGTTTTCCGTTTTAATATTTTATTTTGGTTTAACATTTTTTAAAAAAAATTATGTGTATCAGAGAATTAAAATTAACAGAGTAGCTTTAGTTAAGTTTTCTTAATATCTCTCAAAATTTTTAAATTGATAGCTTTAAAACTTTCTGAGAAACAGCGTAAAATGTATGCTACTGCATTATTTGTTAGATTTACACTTCCTGGTTGCCTTAAGCCAAATAATTAGTAAACTTGTGATGAAATAATAAATAAAATACATCTTTTATGTAATGCATTCATTTTTGTTAATGTTATGCAGAAAATTATTATATTTCATTATTTATTGTTTATTAATCTAAAGAGAACTATTCTGATAGCCACAAAAAGGTCAAAATTTAACCGAAGTTCTTACGATAGATTAAAACATGATGTAAAAGATCAGAGATATTTATCGCATGAAGATACAGTGCATCGCTCGCAGGATAAAATACTTATATGTTAATGAACATTTTCAAGGAGATGGCTTCACTTTTATTGATAACCTGGTTGTAACATTATTCCACATTTTCATGTCCTCCAATAAAATAAGCGCATGGAAATAAACCTCTTTGTGTGTGTATGTAAAGGATTTAGAAAGAGAACATTCTCTTGACCATCAGCATCGTCTTGTCGCCAAGGAAAACTGTGCAGTAAACTTGGGACAGAGAGACAAAAGCGCTCTTCTTTTCCGTCCAAACCCATTACCGAATCAGTTGCCCACGTGACATGTATATTACATGTCGGCTCTTGTCTTTCAGAGGTTTTAATACTTTGGCATCAACACTGTTAAGGATCCCTCTTGCCCTCAGAAAACAACGCACACCGGAGCACGTAGGGAGTTGTTAAGTCTGGTGAACTATTCCGGCAATGACAGTCTTAAGCTTGCATTCTTAGATGTCATAAAATGTAGTCATTCGTGTCTTTCCTTCCTTTCGTTCTTTATGTTTTCTCCTCTCTGTAATGGTTGCGGGTAAATATATTCATGAATAATAGAACGTGAAAAATCCCCTCACAGATGTTAAATTAAACATGCGGTGCTCTGGATTCCACTTTTTATGAAGTTCATTAGTGAGTTTTGAATCGGAATGCAAAAGCGACATGTTGTTTTCTGTGGAGCGCTTCAGAAATAATTATCTGGCAAGGAGCTTTAAAAGAGAAAGTTAGCACTCAATACCATAGCCAACTTAGGACATGTGGAATTAGATTTCAAAACAAAGGAAAAGGTTTTAGTAGCTACAGTCCAAATAGATTGGAATAATCTACTTTAGAAGATTGCTTGCATAATTTGCAATGTTGAAATTATTACCCGAGATTTGCCATCAACGTAAAATAAATCGCCAGTGTTTCTAGCCTTATGTAGTGAAAAATCTCTTAGCAACGAATAAATAAGAGAATGGCAGGCAAAGATTACAGGTATAAAGATCGTTTCATAGGCTATTGAATGCGCCCCTAAACTAGTTCAGCAATAAAAAGCATAATGAATCTGAACTGTTGAATTTTGAACATGTCTTGAATGTTTGAAACTACGAAGTTCAGGCAATTTGAACAAAGCAAAATAATGATGTTAAATATTTAATGATGTTGTAAATGGTATTTCTTACTCGCATTGCGTGACGTATTAAAACAGATACTAAATAATGATTATGCTCTTAAAGACCATTTTGCGGCCTATCATCACTTCGCTGAGCATATCTGGGCTATCTTTTAAACTTCAATTCCTTTTTTAAATATGTTCAGATGTCTCCTTAGTAGCCACCTTCTGTCTTCTATTACTGCCACGGGTGACCGAGGTTGTTAAGGCGCGGATTCGTGAGCGGTAGATCTGGGATTCGAATCCCGCCAGGACCGTCCTCTCTGACAGAGTTTTTTTTCCAGGTCTTCCTCAGTCCTCATAAATGGCAAATGCCGGGGAGGTACCCTAAACTTAGGCCTGGAACGATTCCTTCCTTAAAAATAAATCGTTTCCCAATATATCATTTTATCTCATGTATCATCAATGCCCATCGCCTGTGGTGCCTCTGTAGTAACAAGGGCGTTAAACACTATTCATTCATTCTGTCTTCTACTCGTTTTTGATGACTAACTTTGGACTTCTAGATTTTCTTACTGTGCTATTAAACAGGTGATCTCTATATTAGCAACTTTTGCCGATACCTTTTATTTCTATATTCAACATTAACGCTTTATAAAAATAAATTTTGTAAATATTTCATTTTTCTCTTATTTTTTGTACCACATAAATCTTTTTAGTAACTTCAATACATATTTTTTTTTTCAAATACGTCATTTATATACCATTTTCTTGCTTACTGAGACTTAGATATTAAGTTGTTGGGTACTCAACATGCCAAATATTGCATTTAACTTAATCTGTGGATATAATCTGATGTTCATACTTTCATGAATGGTATATTCTAATTAATAGATCTTTAATGACTACAATTTTATCCTAACCAAAGTATAGAATAGATATTTTGTTGTATTCTATAATAGGTTAGCATTCTATGTAACCTTTCAATAATTCTAGTTAAATATAAGTCAAATTACGTCGACAAGAGAGCTCGTTGATTTAATACTCCAGCTAAATTGCTTTAATAATACTGTTTGTTATCAGATAATTAACTTCACCTTCATTTACTTCAGTTTAGCTAAGTTGCTCTCGTGTATAATTTATTGACACTTTTTCTAAACCTACTACAGTTACATAAAATTCGAAAATTATTCTGTCAACGCAATGTTTATTACATAAGAATTGAAAAAGTTGTGTTCTGAAAGTGTTCTTGACCTTCTAAATTTTCTTTTTATAGATGTTTTTAAAATATCACCTTTCTAAAGTGGAAACAATCAATCCGCTCTAATTTTTGGACTGTCTTTGAACTTTCTTATGCACAGTTTTATTTCTTAGACTTCTCACTATTTTAGTAATTCTTTACCATTTGTGCACCATTCACATAGTCTCCTGATATCAATATTAGTTTTCAAGGGTTGGCTATGATGATCATATCGATTGATTTCCGCCCCCTGGTATTCTTACTTTACTCTTTCGTTTCACTTTTTCTTCCTTTCAATCCAATTTAATAGTTTCCAGCTATGAATTCAATTTGTTGTTACATAAATTTTAATCTCTCTTCATAAAAATAATCTAACCCATTTTGCCTTTATCAGTTTTGCATTACGAATTTTTAAAATTATTTTATGAATATTATTTTTAAAGTTTCCATTTTGTTAATCAATTCTTTTTTGGCTTGACTGTTATTATATTAATTTTTGGAAAAATTATTAACACACTAGTAAGTGAATAAATGTTCGCCTAATTGAACACGTGCGTCTTCTTCCATTTCTCTTAAGTTTCATAAGTCAAAGCTTATTAATTCCACGTTGTTGTCTTGACTGACAAGAAATGTGTACCGGAACATATGGACCATAAATTTAAAGATGAAGTTATCTACTTAATGGCAACACTTACAGAATTTTCTTTCTAGTGTAAAGCAATTTGAATAACTTTATAACACACAAATAATAAGTTGAGGTAAGCAGTGAAATAAATGAGCTTGCTTCTCAAATCACTGAACCACTGCCATATAGAAAACAAAAGCCATAAAAACTCCGCAGAGATGCCATAATGTTGCTGGAGTTTATTGTTTTTGTATCACGTTATTTCAAGAGGTTGAACCTCTACCTCTTATAGGTCTAGGAATAGTTCGCGTGAATGAATGTGTTACTCTTTAAGTCTCACCCTTCAAACCACTTGGTTGTGCTCATAAAATAATCAAATTTGTGATAATAGAAGTGTCGTACAGGGTCATTAACGACGGGTCATTCAGGTAATGGAGTTCTAACTTCTGAACTAGCTTGGCTAAAAAACGTACTAAGTACAACAGTTGAAATTCGGAAAATTCACAGAGCGTATCTGAAACATTCATGAATCACTTAATCATATACGAAAGTACATTATTAAACGTAATTTAAAAAACTAGCTGGTTAATCTGCAGTTGCAGGATGTTTCACTGGCTATTTACTGTCGGTTTTACTTGTCGTGATTGAAGTTCTTTTGCTGTCTGACAGATAGGTTTATCGTGGTCGATTTCCTGTAACATCTATTTAATTTTATTGTTTTTTAAACAAAAGATTCTTTGGGAAGTGGGGGAAGAAAATATAAAATTCAGTAATTGCATTTGCACGTAAAAATAGAGCATAGCTTTGGCCGGTGCCTAGGTTGAAAACCAGGACCTCTAAAATAAGAATCTCCAATGATAGCTTTGCGCCAGCTGGCTTGATTGTAAGCTTTATGTTATAAAGGAATTTTCAATATGTATGTTGAATAATCTCTGTTATGATAAATTAATCGTGTAGTAATATAAAAACTATGGTCATAAATAAAACATCTCCACATAACGAGTTGATCCAGCAGTAACGTTAGAGACACATTTGGCAGGTTTCTTTAGTGCCTGTGTTTTCTCGTGTTTTTATTTAGTCGCAAAGTCAACAGTCAGCCTAGTTTGTTCTACCACAAACCTCCAAAGGACCAGTATACAGTTGAAAAAAATATAGTACAAAAAGAAAATTACATAGATGTATATCAGAACAGCAGTATCGCAAATAATTTATAATCTATTTGTCATTTGTTGCACTGAAATATACTTCAATATAGGAATCACGATAAGACTAATGTAAAGTTATCGTACGTTCCAGTCGGCCATCTGCCGGCAGGTGACTAATCTCCCCATTTAAATTCATATTTCATGCACCAAATCAGCTCCGTCACAATGTCAGTTGGTATTGTGTTTGCAGTTCTTTATCAACAGCTCTTACCTGCAATCAAAGCTAAATGAACGCTTAATACAAGAGCAGCTTACGAATAGAAAGGGCAGAATTCAATTGATCGATCAGCCGCCGCAGCTCGCACTGATGGACGGCAGATGGCTAACTGGGACATAGGAATAAATGCGAGGTAGATAACGTATAAAGAGAACTGCGCAACTAAGCAAAATATCGAAAATTGATGAACCGAAAAAATGCAGGAAGGTAGTGTTGCAGCTAATGTCATCTGTTAGGTAGAGTAAAGCAAACACTATTTCATATTTCAGGTTCAAAATAATCAGAAACAAACAGAAGTTGTTATTACCAATGCAATTAGAACTGCGATAAACATCTAGTTAAAAAGAGAACTGAATTCCAAAGAAAATTCTGTAGTTCTTTATTATTTTCCAAAGGAAATATTTATGGGTTTGTACTATAATTTTATATTCGGTTATGTTTAGTATACAATACAGATTAATGTTCCATAAGTTATTCGTGTTATTTAATGTCATATTAGAATGCACAAATTAAAAATAGCCTAACGAAACAAAACAAAAAAGTAACACACTATGCATAAAGTGAAGCCACTTAAAATATTTAACTTAAGGTAAACAATTTCTTTTATTCTTAAATGAAATGTTTAACACAAAATTCACAAAAATAAAAATTATTTTGTCTGGAAATAACTCTTGTGTGTTTTTCCTTATACTCATAGTAGTGATTTAATACATATTCTGTACTCAATTTTTTATTATTGTATGTTACAGGGAATATTTGCAGGATATGAAATGCTTTTCAAAATTTTCAAGTTTTCATCGTTTTACAATTGCCTTTTTCAACATGTTCTTGCACAAATTACGAAAACTTTGTGGAAATGAATGAAAGACATTGCTAGCTTAAAAAAATCCTATTAAAACATTTAAACTAGATATATTTTAATTCCTGAAAGTTCTGGATCAGATCAGTTGGATGTGAATCAGTTTTGTGAACAATAAAAAGACTCACAGTGCCAGGTTGTATTTCAGTGTGTTAATGTGGCATTTTTCTAAGCTTTTATTTCACTCTAAACAAAAATTTTGCTACAATTTCTTGTCGCATTCGAAATTTATAACCCCACAGTGCGAACTTCTTCCCAAGGGTTTCATTTATTTATGCTCAGCAGTTTGGCACACGCTTTACTTTTTTTATGTGCGATAAAGCTGTAAGTGCGTGCTAATGAGGTAGCAAACCTGGATTTTCGAAGGAAAAAAAGAAAGCAATGGAAGTGTTTAACATTTTGGTATTTCTGAGGTCCCCCATCTGCGTGTCGCTATACAAAGTTGCAGGATTATGTCGAGTACAACCTGCAAGTCATCCGTAATTCTGATATATGTATCCAGTAGTGCTGAAGAAACCACATGTCAAGGAAAATTGTAGTCTAAGGCAAGGGTTCTGTAGACTCTGATGGGGGGGGGAGAAAATATTCCCCATTTCTTTTTCCTTCACACTTATTTCATATATATTTTTTTCTTTCTTTTTAATCTCCCTCTGTGTCTCCCACCTATCTGGTACACTGGAAAAGATGTTATGTCACTCGTAAAATTAAGTTTTTACGATCGTTTTATGAACAGACGTTGTCATGTAAAAGTTCTCCTTCCAAAACTTGGGGCGCAAGGGTACTTGCACACGAACGGTTTACAAAATAAGAAACACACTATTCTTTTTCATGCGCACTTGTAACTTAGCTACATTATTTTTATATTTTAGCTTTCGCTACCTTTTAAAAATAGTTTTAGTCGGATTTCAAGTTTCAACAACGAAATAAAGTTTTCAGAATTTCCTGACAGATTATCAACACTGCGCTATTTATTGTTGGTCAATTATAAGCTTTTAATTATTGTTATTTTCTAGGGACAAGGTATCAGTTCTACAACATGAGGACAATTTTATTATTGACCTTTTTTTAGTTTTTAACGCTCGTTTTTACTACTGAGGAGCCACAGGCGGTGGACACAGATAATACATGAAATGAAATGATATATTGGGAAAGGGGTATTTTTTTTAAGGAATGAAGCGTTCCAGTCTTAAATTTAGGGTACTACCCGGCATTTGCCATTTATGAGGGCTGAAGAAAAACGGGAAGAAAACATTGGTCAGGGAGGATGGTCCTGGTGGGAATCGAACCAAGATCTCCCACTCACGAGTCCGCGCCTTAACGACCTCAGCCACCCGTGGCGGTATTATAGAACTTGACTTGGGTATTATACTTCATTCTAGAACACTTCCATCATCTAAGAATATTGTTGCTGACTCACCAAAATAGTGCATTTTGTACAAGAAATAGATTTTGGGAAACAATGATGGCGTCTGTCCCAATGGCTGACGTACTGGGTGTTTTTCAAACTCCACATCCCCCGACATCTATCTAGCTATTTATTGTTTCTCAGGTGGAAACCCAACCAGTTAAAATCTATAAATTGTTACAGGTGTTCGTTTATTATAAAAAAGATTCTTGTACAAATTTCCCTAAAAACACCATCACTTTTGTTTCAGGAGTTGATGTCGTATCTCCAAGTTGAAATCAGCCTCAAATAAATTTTAAGCCCTCTCGTTAGATTCTCTTCTTATTTCATTATTATAAATTTGTAATCAGCAAAGAAAATGATAGAATATTTAAATTTACATTTCCTTATGGTATAGTGAATATAGATAACTATATGCTTCTACTTTTTATTAGTATTGCTACATTTGCTATGTTGCTCTTATATTGTGTTTTGGTAAACCTCTCCCCACCATATTTTTGGTAAAATATTCCGAAACTGTAATGAATGCGCGCATATTAGTAGATTAAATTCCTTTCTATTTTAAAGAGCTATGTATTTGTAGAAACTTCCTATTTGAAACCGTTTTGTTACTCCTAAAGCTATATTTTAACTCATTTTTCGTTTGATTACCTAGTATCCTTTGTAGCCACAATTTGATGAGCTATTTCACCTGTTATTGTTATCCTTTTGTTTTAAGTACGTGTGGTAATAATGAATTATATAAGTAATTTAGTTGTACTATATTTTATTAATCTATACTTGTGTTGCATATGTTTGATAATTTTACTTCAGCATTAATTTTCCTACAGTTTGTCAAAAAATAAACACATTTGTAATTTTTGATAAAATCATGTTATGGGAACTAAAACTAGGAGTTCTGCTGTAAGTTATTGAATAAATATCCGCATCATCGATATTTTCGCACTCTACTAAAGCTTTCTTAATCTGGCACATTTCTCGAGAACGATATGTAAGAAAAACATTTGACGGCCTAGTCCTTGACATTTTCTATACCTTATTTCTACATATGGACATTGATAAATACAATAGTTACACCTCCATAATATCTATCCTCTCTTCAAGGATTCGTATTATCCTCTACAAGTTCTGTTTCCAAATAAATTACAATAGCTTATGATGATGGTAAAACGGAATGGTGAAGCGGGGAAGGTGGGAAGACTAGAGTCAAGTTAATTATAGGAACAGAGTAACCACACACACATATATACACACACGTACATTCTGTGTTACAAAGTAGAGTAAATTATAGCTTACAAGAGCGCTGAAGCCTGGCCGCTCAGAACGCAGATGTTTAGGGAAAGATAATCTAGGGCGTCCCGGTTAGTGTAAAAGTGGTTCAAGAATGAAGAGAAGCGCACGCAAAGTGACTAAACATGGCACTAAAGCATGAAAACCTTCCTTCATCTCCTTCACTGCTTAACTACGGATAAGTGCCTAGTTGCCAATTCTTGAAGTCATTGTTTTTCAAACCGTGTTCCGTGAAGTACATATATTTGCTATAAAGTTGGCAAAACTGTGTTCTGTAAGCAGTTTAGCGATTGGGGATTGTACAGATTTACCAGTTTCACGAAAAAGATCGTCACGTTTTGGAGCCATGTTCTAATTTTTGATGAATATCCAAAAATAATAATGCAATAATAATAAAAAACTTGCTGTATGTTAACTAATGGTGATGTATGCATAGTAGTCAAGTCGGCTCTGGTGGTGTAGTGGTAGCCATACTTGCCTTCTAAACCCAAGATCGCGGATTCAAACCCGGCCACGATCGATGGAGTTTTCCGGGCGTAAAAATCCTAAGTGTGGCTTCCTTCGGAAGGGAAGTAAAGCAGTGGGTCCCGTGTCGTACATTTACGGCACGAAAAAGAATCTCAATCCTGAAAGAAGAGGCCTCTGATAAAATTTGTCGGCCGTTTCACGCTCTGAATAGAGTGGGACGCTGATCACCTGAGATGTTAAAGAGCATCCGTAAATAAACTAAATTAACAACTTAGCAGTCAGATGTTTCAATTCAAGACTATAAGTAGCTATGTATGTTAATAATCTAAGCTAGTCTTCTATAATCTACGCCATGCTAAAATGCTTTTAAGAACGATAAATCTGTAACATCATAGATTTGCCAAATAATTATAATCTACCAAAAAACTAAAGTTTTTAAGCATAATATGCTCAAAAAAATTAGGGCCATTTTATTTCATTTTTCCTTTTCTTTATGCATCATCTTACTTAAGAGCGTTTTCTGGGGCAGCCTCGATCACAAGTCTGTAGAATTGTCGAAATAGAAGACTTGCTTTAGAATTACTCATCAAAGACTGGCGAATTTAAAAATATGAAAAAACCCTGTTTTTATTTAATTTATCATTATCTATTTACAAGGATTAAGCGTAAGGCATATTCCTGATGAATCATGTGATCCGTTTACCTTTAGCTAAACTGTGCTAAGGTGTTAGCCTATCGTTCAAGTGTCATCTAGTACGATAATAAAATGTTATTTGGAAGTGGTAAGGACGTCAATTTTGTTCAGGGACTTATTTTTTGAAGTATGGAGTTCTTTAATTAGCCATAAATTTTGGACACGGACCCTCTCGAAGAATTTGTGCTCGAGGTTTTTACATTGATCGTGGTAAGGTTTGAAACCACGAACTTAGGGTTTAAATGATAATGCTTTACCCCAAGATCATGGAAAACATAAAAAGTAATATGTTTACAAACTTGAATGTTGCAAAAAATCGCCTCACAAACAATTAGAGTTTCAGGTTAAATTGAAATATGACTAAAAGCCAAGAACTCCTTTGATTCATTCGGCAGTGCTAGTGTTTTTCAGCAATGCCAATTTTCAGTAAAAATTAGGGATAATTTCTATTAAATTAAAACTTAACTTTAAAGATACTCCTTGTGTTCTTAATTTACAGTATAAACAATTTATAAAGATAATTGCACGAGGGCGCCTTTCAGCCAATGAATGATCTCATTGAACCTTAGTCACAAATCAGAATGGAACTTAATGTAGTTTTAAAACAAAAAACGAATTATGGATAGTTTTCTTCTACTACGTCCATTAATTTTATTCCTATAACCTCTGCTGCTATTATAACCTTAAACGTTATTTTGTCTTTAATTATTCAATTAAATGCCTTCGTAGTTCTTCAAACAAAAGCTAAAATAATGCATTCTATCACATCTGCTTCGATTCTATTATCCCACTGCCTCTCCCCACAACACAAAACATGACATAGTTGATACAAAAACAGCAGTAAATGGCAATTCTTATAATAGTGATCATTTCTATTTTATTTCATTTAGATCTCTACGCGGTTGTCTGCTGGAATAATAGCTAATAAAATTAGTATATGTTTTCAGAAAGATCAAATAGGTAAGCTAAATAACTTCAATGATTATACTAAAGATAATAAAAATGGCATTGTTCTCGCATTGTAATTCCTTTACCGAAACCCCCTCTTACTTTTAATTTTTTCTTAGGTAATTTAATTAAGCTTTTCTCTTATATAATAAACATCATTAACCTCAATTAAATTAACGGAAAAATGATCAAAACTCGCGGCATTACTGAAGTTAATTTTAAGGTAAAGCAGTGGATTTATGACAGTAATGGTAATATGTGTCAAATAAATAATAGGTTAGGGCTGTTATCTGATAAGTGTTCAGGTTTCACAGCCCGAAGAGAGACAGTATGGACGTCGTTTTTCACTAAAAGAGGTGCCTGGTCTTGGTGCAGTCGTTTTGGCACACAGCGAGAATAAAGTGCATGATAAACGCTAACCTTTCTAAGTTAATTTAGCTTTTAGCAAAAATGTTATGGGTATAAACAGAAAGGATAAGTCTAAAATTATGTTGACAATATTTTGAAATAAATAATACTAATAAAGTCTAATATAGCTAATAAACAATACTAGTAAAGCCTATATGTAAAATAAAACCCATTTATTTTAAGTACAAAATCAAAATGAAGTCTATATATTTTCCGAAATAATTTTTTTTAAGCAGCAAATTTATTATTGATTCTAGTAAGCTAGTGAAATAAAATTTAATGTTTCTTTTTAACCTTTATTCTTACAATTTTGACCATACTTTCTATCACTGCTGTTTGCATCCTTAGATATCTATATTCAACTATCAATAAATTAATTTAATAAATTAAAGAACTAGCGCGCATCCCATTCAACCTTCTGCCAGTGATCGATAACGCCGGGGTACTTTGGGATGGCGACCGGCCTTTAGATATTGACTGAAATGCATCATATTTTGTGTAACGGGTTCTTAATTAAATTCTCAAAAGTTAAAAGTAATTTTTATATATAACCCACGATTCAGTGATAATGGATAATCCTTGAAATGGTCTAAAGATGTCAGAATAGCCCCCCCAAACCTGTCATTATATCAATCTCCATTGTCTTCCTTCGAGTTCGTCTCTGTTCGTCTGTCGAAGAGTTAATTGCTACAATACAAACTCCGAATAGCCTGCAGGTATCAAGTATGTGGTAAATAAGGGACTAAGCAACAGAAATTTATACCGATAAAGGAACTGTATACTATATTTAATGGGTTTGGAGTGGACAGCAGAGTTTAAACGAGCTCGCAAAGACTTGAAAGATAGCTTTTGCAGTGAAAGAATAGATATCTGCCATAAACATGTATGATATGGTATTGACGGACCTTGCATTAAATATTACTGAAATTGCTAAAGCTACGGTCAATTTATGAAGACTTAATTATGCATAACATGTTTATTTTCAAAATGGGTGACGCAATTGCTGGCAACTGAACAAAAACAAAAAATTATCAGAGTTTAAATTTGTAAAAAAACTTCAAGTTTGTAAAATCTGTCAGAAAATCAAAAAGACAATAGATTAGCTTCTCTAGGATACTAATAGGAGAGTGATTCATTATCTCCCAAATAATATGCTCATTATCGAAGAGATCTTGACTTCAAAACCATCTATGAAAAGGATAGGAGAAACAGTTACTTCTAAAGGCGTTACTCGTGCCGATATACTCATACATGTTGTAATGACGAAAACTAATGAATTAGGATGTTGTTTCGTTCATGTTATAAGCTGATTTGGTTTCATAAAATTTTCATCTTTAGCCATACCTTAAAAATATCTTTCCTAATTCCGCTATATTTATAACATTATTGGCGGAATTACATTAGCGCCGAAGGAGAATATACTTCATATATTTACTTCAAACAATTAGTTTCTGGTCTATTATTTCAAGAATATTTCTAATTCATCTTATATTCCTACTCAAAACGCCGAGATCGTTAGTATTTATCTTATTTTTGCTATAATATCTTGCTCATGGCTCCCATTACATGCTTAAATATCTGTTAGTAAATCAATTTATTTACATCATTGGAATACTCCGCTGTTTCCGCTTGGACGCATTAAACGTCATTGATAGAACTGCTGCAAGGCAATGAAAATCGTTTCTCTATTTCGAATAAAACTGAGAGCCTTTCGATTCGTCGCGCCAAGTAAATGTTTCACTTACTCTCTCCAGGGAAATGGAAGAGAAGAGAAGCATGTCTGTTCAGGGAACCAAGCTTTCAGCCAACCAGCCAACCAACCGCTCGCTAGCACAGCTGAACCGCGATAGGGAGAGAGCCAAGAAGAAAACGAGACAAAAAAAGAAAAAAGAACGCAAGATGTCTGCCAACGTGCTGTCGTCATGGTAGCCGTAGTCAACCAAAACAACATGGACAAGCGTTGCCAAGCTCCTACGATTTCTTCAGTTTCATGTAAGTGTTACTTTAATCAGCTTACTGTCTATGTTTAACGTTTCGCATTAGCAAACATTCGGCCTTCGCATTATAACAGGAAAAACAGTTTTCAGTTCTACTTCAATGAGCTGTAATATTACCAGCCACTTGGAAATGTAGACAAACGCTACTTGGTCAGGCCGTTTAGATTGTGTTTATTTATGTATATATTTATTTGGTTTGTAGTTATAATGTATATATTTAAAGGCTTTAGTTTGATTTTTATAAAATCTAATAATGCTTTGTTGTATTTACTAAAACTAATAGATGCTTAAAATTATTACAGCTTAGGGATATTATTTTAAATTCTTAATTTGTCTGGTACAATTTGTAACTGGAATCAGTAACAGCGTGAAGAATAGTACTAGTTTTTATTTGTATATTATTTTTATTTCTTTTGCTAATATCTCTTTTTCATTTTTTGTTGTTTCATGTTTATAAGGTTATTGACATAAAAGTATTAGTATTTTAAATTATTTGTTAAGCAGTAGAACTCACTAAAAAGGCATAGTATAATTTTTGTTAGTACATATCTTATCACCATACGTGATATGTGTAATTACATTCAATAACTATTCATTTATTTTCAAAGACTAAGGAAGGAAACCGTTCTGAGCTTCAGTTGATTTGGCATTTTTAATATTTCTATAATTATTTTAACATACCATTCAGATTCAAGATTAAATAAATGAGAAACAGTGACGTATTTAATCAATACAATTACTTGTGCATTATACTCCTAATAAGAAATTCATAGTTTCCCATAAAACAATAAAGTTAGTAACACTTAAAACACTACTGCATTTCCTTTATTTAAACAAATAATCATTTATTTCTCCCTGGATTTATAATTGTCATTGGCATTGCAAATAACATATAATAATTGCTTACTTGTTTTAAAAAACAAAACTTTATGGCTATAATTTAATACATTATTTCATCAGTACTATAGTTCAACAACATTAAGCATATATACATTTTTCAGATTTGTTCTACAACTACTTCAGTTTTCTTTTCCTGAAAAAGGAGTGGCATCACTCAGGAATTTTTATACAAGAAATCAACACCAAACAAACAAATTTAAAAATAGTTTATACATTATAAAGAGTTAAATATTCAAATTATTTATGAAAAACAATAAAGATAAAACATTTTAAAAATCTATAAGTATTTTAAATAAGACGATATTAAACTATTGTTATCTAATGAAGTTATTAAATAAATATTTGATAAAATTGATATGCTGAATTAAACTGATTCAATAGAACAATTTATTATTACTTTATGTCAATACCTGCCTAAGTGTGGCCCATACTGCACCAAGAATTCATAATGCTTACAAAATATTATTCAATAAATTTTCATGCTGTGTGGATAACAGCATTTGTTGACAAGTATGATTATATTATTATTTTAATCGCCTGATTAGAATACTAATGTTTTGCAGTTTTTATATTAATTAGTTTTCTAATTAAAACTGAAAAAAACGAGAATTTATCTTCTTATCCACCTGCACAAATACTTTGAAGGAAATGATAGAAAAATGGGAGATATGGAACAAGAAAGAATGGTTATAATTTTTTTTTTAATTTCTATCTTCGCATTTCCTTAATTAGTATCCTTTATACATAATGTGCTTGGACTCTTACTGGCTATATGCATTTTATTTTTTATAAAAGCTTAATATTTATTTGCGATGATTAGATAATTAAACCTCCGGCGTTAACAGGCATTTTAATAACGTACTTTGTTTACAAAATTGGAATGTTCTATATTTATTAATATTGACATAATTGAGATGAACGATTTAAAAACAATCTTTGTTTCTAAGTATTATAATGAGACTGTAAATTTATTTTAGTAGTTTATAGCTATTAATTACTATATCAGTTATAGAGTATTTAATAAATAATATTTATGCATCTAAATGGATATTAAAAATCATTAATGAGTTTACCATTATGGATAGGGGAGATTATTAAGAAACGCACTCATGAATGGGAGGTTTGGGGGTCTATTCCTACCAGGGCCGTTTTTCCCTAATTTTTCAACGCTTTCCTCGTTCCGAGAATTATTCATAACTTAGGCATAAATAAATTCTTTCCCAATTTATCATTTCATTTCATGCAGCATCAGTATAAATTTCCTGTAATACCTCAAATGCAAAAATGAGCGTTAAACATAATTAAAATAATTAAAGATTTTAGTTATTAGAATGGTGACTTAATTATTAAGCTATTTTATTAACAATTCATTATTATTATTAAAGTGCTCTTGTGCTTCGTATTAAAATAAATGGTTCATGCATAAAGATTACTATTGTGCTAGCGATGCCTGTGTTTATTATTATTATTATTATTATTATTATTATTTTGGCAAAGCTTTGTTTTCGTATATAGCTAAAGTATTCAACGTTTCCCTGGAGCACTTCCAGGTTTTTGAACTTTTCATGGTCATATAGGTATGAAACTGCCAGGCATTTCAGAAGACAAGAAACAAGTGCCATCCGTGATAATTTCTGTTCCCTCGCATACCAGAATAAATAGCAGAACTGTGCAAATTCAACAGTTAACATGACTTTCATAAAGAAAAACAAAACTGTGAAACTGTTAATATACATAGAGGTGATAAAAGGGATGTATTACTTGAGAGTTAGTACAGCGAGATTATATGAGATTTCGGCAGAGTGGCTGCGAGAGAAGCCAGTCCAGTACATATCATGCATGTGTAGGCAGCAGGTTATAGCCAGTTTAGGGGAAGCTTTGTCAGTTGTGCATCCATGTGTTGCTCGGTATTTTCACTGTGTGAAAATTGTTCTTCGTCAATTATGCTACTAATTGTCTTGAAAATCGGGTTTTTATGTACGATACATGTGTGAAAATGAATTATTTCAGAGAAGTGGTAGGCCGATAAGCCATAAAATGTTCTTTCCAGATAAAGAAACTGTTCGCTAACTTATGAAAAACGTTACGAGAGGAAGGATTTCTCATTGACAAGAAACATGTTCCGAACTACTGAGTTCCTACGAAAGAAAGGTTAAATGAAATGCGGGAATTTTATTCACAGGCATCGGCAATGTATACATCTCTTATAAAACAGGTCAGTACTTATATTATCAGTTTAAATACAGAGTCATTTACAAATTTAAATACAAAAACAAAAATACTAACTTAACGCGCTATGACTAAATCTCACATTTTCCGGTTGCGACTGCTACACTTCCCAAGGAAGCAAGTACCCTCGCTCAGGCGGCCCCTAACTCAAATAACCTCATTGTAGTATTAGTATTTACTCTCAAGAAGTAGATTGAGCGTTAAATATGTTATGAAATAGGCTGGAAATATTTTCTCTGCATATTCTAAGAAGAAAAACTGTTCTACATTTCATTGCAATACATCGCCAGAAATGCAACGCTTACACACATTTAGGAAATGCACTTGCGTATAATAGTTTTATATCGATTAAATAGAATTTAAACAGCGTGCATCGTAAATACATTACACCTATAGTTACCATTTATAAAATTATAGTTGCGTAATATGTTTTGAAAAATAACAAAACATAATAACATTTACCCAATATATTTATTTGTTCGTTTATTTTGGGTTTTCTTCCTGATTGCATTAATATTTGGGAAGATAAAAGACCTATAGAAGGCACTATTTTGAAATGTGCTAAGAAAGACAATAGGGGGGGGCGGGACAATCTCGAAACATGAAACCAAAAGTTCGGATATTCCACGATAAAAAAAATGAAGTATATCAGAAATTTTATGTAAGCTAATTAAGAATTTAATATTTTGGCTACAATGACAAAAATTTACGAAATTTTCTAAAATAAATTTAATTTTGCGGTACAGAAAGAGAAAACCTGCTTATTTTATTCTTATTGCCACTCATAATCCTATGACAAGGAATAGCGGAAGTTCCGTCTAAGACCAAAAGACCAGCTACGCACAAAATGTAAATTGTAAGGAAAGTGAAAGTGTATTCAGCTATCCAAAAGTAACAACCTATGAGGAAATTAAAACAATCGCTATGGGAAAGGCATTTTAAACGAAGGTACCTTTTCAAGAAACATAAAAGAGTACTTTATGTTTGGAGCTTGCAATGAGCTTGAATATCATTAAATAATAATTATAATAATAATAATAATAATAAATAACCGAATTTGCGCAAGTCCCTCAGTATTATATATACATGCGCAAAAAGCCTTAAAAATCGGAGTACTTGCTTACACTGGCATTTCCAGCATAAGAATATTTCGATTACAAATTACAGACTTTGTCTGCATCTGTCATTTATGCTGTAGAGCTATAATAGCATAATAATATAATAATATTAAAAGTGTATCGTTTTGTAGCCAGTTGAAAACCTATAAATATCTGAAAGCCTGCTTGAAATGCATACATATATAATCAACCATAATATGTCTATTTTATGCTTGGTGTTTTATCATTAAGATCATAACAATTTAAGATCAAAGAAACAATTAACGTAAAGAAATTAATTTCTAATAATTGATGAGTTAAATATTGTATTCCTTGATGGGAATGAATTATTGATGCAACGGACTTGTAAACATTCAGACCATGAATGAAATCTTCCAACAATGAAGCTGCCTGTCAAAATGATGTCTTCTTTAGTTTTCAAACGGGTCGACAGAGGCGCCACCATCAGTAGACCAGGCCAAACCTTTACGAGGTGGTCGCCGTAATTTCATGGCCCATAAAATTGTGTGTAGAGCTTCTTCTTCTTTTTTTTTGTGCCACTTTATCGCACTCTCCCTTGCCTTGTTCGCACTTCAGGAACAGAAACAAAAAGAGTGGTTTATTTTAATTATTTTATAATCTCATGCGATTGTAAACGTGTAGTAGCACGTAACTGGGAACATTTTATGAATGGCAAACTGTTTCGTCACGCCATTACAAGGGCAATGCCTGCGTGTTTAACATTTATACCTCTATAATAAACGTTCATTTGCAATTAACTGGGTGTTCACAAACAGGCATTTGGACACCTCACGTAATAGGAGCAGCGTGCAATGCATGTAAAAACCGCAGCGTTAAAAAAGGAGTGTTGCTTATAAAAATAACATATGGCCGTAAGGATATTTAATACTCTTGATTTATTTGGTCCTTACTCAAAACAATAAAATTCCTAAAGTTTTTATCGCGCTAGGAGAATAAGTGGTACTGCAAAACGGAATACATGCATACCTGCAATATAAATAAACAATAATACTGCATACGATTGAGGAAAATTGAGCTATATCAAGTATGTACCCCAGGAAAGCCAAATTGATGGTCGATGGAAGGGAAGTAGAAATGAACATTGAAATATTAGAATAGGTGAAGAACTATACATATTATCAGCAAATTTTCTCTTTGGATAAGACTTCAGGAAAAGGAAGAATTACAATAGCCTGACTGGACAAATTCTACGACTACCAGTAAAAAAGAAAGTTTCTGAAAATCAAATTATAAAGACAAAAGAATGATGCAAGTTTGCCAGAAGAAAATGAAGAGAAAGTTCTTGAGGTGGTTTAAAAGCCAGAGTAACAAATGTTGATATTAAAAAACAGATCGGCTTAAGAAAAGATGTACAGATTACAGACAAAATTGAAATGACAATAGAGAGGTCATGTAGCAATACTACACCCAGACAGATGGCCCTAAATAAGGACGATGTTGGACCGAGGAGCGTGGATCGTTCCAAAGTTTGGTGATCAACTTTACAAGTAGAAGCGTTGGGCGAACAGTGGTCACATGTAGGGTAAATGTAAAAGACTAGAGAAGACTCGTTACTGTAGTTATGAACTGCGAAGTTTATTTTGTGTGTGCATATATTGATAGTCGTAATTTTTTAACTTAGTTTTAGCTGTTACAAAGGAGTGTAAAATTTGAAAGTACCCCTAGCAACTCATGCACCTAGTAAGTAATTAACAAAGCTCACACTGCGATAACAGGAGGCCTTTTTTGTATGCCACTTCATGTCTTCTACTATAGTATTACCATATCTTCTAGGAGAACTATTTGGAGTAAATGTGAAATATAGAAAACAATAAAAACCACAGAAGAGTGTTTTGAAATATATACAATCTCGCGATTGAGATAAGTTAATATAAAAATATCTCGCACTTTCTGAGCTTTGATCCACGGATAACGCTTAAAGAAGAGATCTGATTTAATTTAGGGCATCGGCAAACTTAACTATAATGTTTCATTGTTTTATTTGTTTGCCAAAGCAAATACCGCTTTGCTTTCTCACACAACGAGCATCCTAAAAAGCAGTTTACAATCAAAGACATATAAAGAGAATGTGTAAAATAAAGAAAGGCGTGGCCAGACAAAAAATGAACTGAATGCTACTTCTCATTTTAAGTGTTTAGTGCTAAACTACGTGTTGATTGAACATGTGCCTTATTTTTTATTGCTGTATAAAAAAAGTATTTCCCCAGTAGTGTCACTTCAGTGCTCAATTAACTGCTCATATAGTCCGTGAGAAATTTCCTCTCCTCACTAAAAAGAGAAGAATTGGATCCGTGTATAATATTTTGAGAAATAGAATTTCTCCAGATCAACTTTTAGGTGAAGCTCTGCTTCGAAATTTTACATGACTGCTAAGCCCAAATTTCCGTTAAATTTTATTCCTATCATAAAAAATATCATTTTGAGTTTTATTCATTCGTACCATTCTAAACTACTTTAACACACTTTTGAAGTTATGTGTCTGTTATTCTCTATACATATGAATAAGGTTCTATTTCATAATTTTCGTTTCTTGGAACAAGACTGTCTGCCTACTCGTATTTTAACAGTATATTTTAATTACTTAACTATAATAGAATATTAAACAATTACATCTTTTTCCAAAATCTTCAGTTGTATACAGCAAGGTTATTTAAGATAATTAAGGCCTGAGCGTTACTGCTTACTAAGCAACCGCAACAACGGGAAAACGGGGACAGAGCATGGCATAAAGTTAGTATTTTTATTTTAGTATCAATTCCTTTACTGAAAGAATAAATTAATGCAGCCATGTAATACGAGATGCATAAAATGTTACCCAATGCCGGAATCTACAAATGAAGTTCTGGTACTTACTTTCATATATCACATGGTGATATATATAGTGGCATAACTAAAAAAAACAATTAGCAGGAAATTTACACACAATGAAAGCACCACCGCTACCGATGGCCGAGGGCGTTAAGGCGCAGACTCGTGAGTGGGAGGTCTGGGTTTCGAATCCCGCCAGGACCGTCCTCCCTGAATAAGGTTTTTTTCAGGTTTTCCTCAGTCCTCATAAATGGTAAATGCCGGGGAGGTACCATTCCCAATTGATCATTTCATCTCATATATCACAGTGTCCACCGCCTGTGGTGCCTCAGCAGTAAAACGGGCGTTAAACACTTCAAAAAACAAAAATGAAAGCACCGAGGAATGCACACGCATTATAGGTCTTAACGACTGACTTTTCCCAGGGTCGTAACTCAAACAATCATACTGTATGTTTATATTTTTCTGTTTTACAAAAAGAATAAATATGGGTAGAATTTGGGTATTGAAACGGTAGTCAAAATGTAAACATAAGAAAAATAAACGAAATTCAATCTCTTCCATGGTTGTAGTAAGGGAAAAGTGCAACTCTAACATACTAAAATACCATTCGAAATTTCGATTTATGGATATGCAGTAATGAACATGAAAAATTGCTGCCTGACTTTGTCAGCCAATTATACTTTCATGGTTTTTCGGCCTCTAAAATAAATAGTTCTCTACTCTCAAAATTTGGGTTTCCAGAAATAAGAATTTTTCAATTTAAGCAAAGCGAAATTCCTAATACGAAGCAATATGAAGAAAATAATTCGTCATTCTCATTTAGATGCGTCAAACTCTTAAACGTTTCAATAGCTACATTAAATTATTCAGTCTTTTTTAAGATTTATAGTTTGGTACAAAAATTTTCCAATGTAAGTTTTATCACAACAGCCCCTCGAGTGATATTTATCAGGACTATTTCACGAATAAAATAAGAATTTAAATATAATTCCTCTAAACTTGGCTTGCAAATTTGTAATAATTAACCTTTTCTAGCCATCTTGTGACAGAAGAATGGCGATTGTTAGCAATGTCAATAGAGAAGAGCAAAATACGGGTTTAGGAATATTTCATGAATAGAATAAAAATAAAAGTAATATATACTTGAAATTCGCACAAGAATATTAACATTGATAAAAAAAAACGTTATATTTATGAATATCTATTTAAAGAACCCTCCATTTTGCATTATGACTGTCGATTATCCATGTTTTTGTTGCTCCCCACCGTCTGCTAGCAAAAGTGATGCGTGTTCAGGAATTCGTGATAAAACGGGTTTGATAATTTTTTTTTTTTTGTTAAAACTCTCAAAAAAACTTTTTTTTGTTCACTCCATAATCCGGCTGTGATTGGTCAAAATTCAAAATTTTGTTGCATTTCATTGGTCGATTTTAAGATGACGTCACATGAGTGAAATAGTCTCTCTAATACATTTATATATGAGTATGAGGTTATTTATTTGGAATGCTATACATTTAAAAACAAACATTTTGTAACAAATGTTAACGTTTTTATCTGGAACTTCAAAAAATATTTTTTCCTACTTTTCCAAAGTCTCTTAGAACTCAAAGCCTATCTTATGTTTAGATGCTGAGGAGCATCTCTTCGTGAGGCGACAACGTTCTGCATCATTATGCAAAGTGAAATCCGACTGGCACCTTCAGATAAAGCCAGATCTCCGTGAAGATAGGCGATGCTAGCGTAGAATTTCATTTCTTCTGCACATCAAGCGTGTGGAATACCCACGGTTAGCGTCCTGATGACATAGCTGATGGCTATGACGCGGATTGGTGGCCCGAAGCTAAGAGAAGGGTGGATAAGAAATAAGAGGAAATAAACGAGGGAGAAAGAAAAGATAAGAGAAGAGAAAATGGGAAGACCACCTGTGAAGACGTAAACCCCATCTCCGTTCTGTGTTGAACCTCTTTTAGCACATTCCTCCTCCCCACTATTATTCTTCTCCCTCTTCTTTCGAAAACTATCTACCCAATCTCCTCACCCCACCCCACGATTTCATTTATCCCTTCCCCACCATTTCCTTTCCCTTCTGTCTTTTTCCCACCAGGCGCAAATTCTAAGGTCCTCTTACTACATTGTAAAAAGAAGACGAGAGCCTAGTCTTAAGAATATTATTCTGTGCACGACATTTCTATATGGGAACGAAACTTTATTGTATTTCCCATCGTTTTAAATAAAAAATGTATTAATTAAGGTACTGAGTAAAATATTTACAAAGCGGAATCTTGAAATCGTTTTAACGACCGCTTTGTTTACCTCCGCCAGGAAAAAGAGCAGGGTGAAATGATTGTTATCATTCTTATGCCATACACTCCTGTTCTCCACAGCATTCCAAATTAAGAAATACGATAGATGGTAAAGAAATAAAAACAATCCATGCTTTTTTACTGCATAATGCCTTCACTTTTTTGTTTATGTAAAAATATAGTTTATGTAAAATAAGTTTTTCTTATCCAATGACTTCTGTTAATAAACACAGATCGTTAAATTGTAAAGTCTCACAAAGAATTTACGCAATATCCATGACAAAGCACACACACACACACAAATTCAGGCACCACATTCTTAAAAAATAATTTCTTTGCCAGTTTTAACAGCAGATGTTGAATAGAGTTTGTAATTCTAAATTTTAAAAAAAAAACTATAGCCAGTTTCATTATTTCAGGATTAACATCTATACAGATATGGAATATAATTTTATTTCCTAAACTGCTTTAGTGGCTACTACCAACATTTTTTAATATTTCGAAATTAAATATGTATTTTCCATGAGCTAATGACCGTAACGGTGGCCGAGGTCGTTAAGGCGCGAACTCGTGAGGATGAGATCTGGGGTTCGAATACCGCCAGGACCGTCCTCCCTGACTGTTCGCGTTTTCCTCAGTCCTCATAAATGGCAAATGCCGAGGAGATACCCTAAACTTAGGCCTGGAACGCTTCCTTCCTTAAAAAAATATCCTTTCACAATTTATCATTTCATATATCATCAGTGTCCACCGGCTGTAGTACCTCAGTAGTAAAACCGGGCGTTAAACACTACTATAAATGCTCTAATGAAAATAAGATAGAATGATTGGGATTAGGTATTTTGTAATTTTGCAGGCATTAGCGAATGAAAAATAAACATTGTTAAACCAGTGGTACACCCTGCGCCATGTCACATTTTTTAAGCTACCTTTGACTGCAATTTTAGCTAACTTATTTCCTTCCTTAGGGATGGCATCGTGCAAATGTAACTTGTATTACGCATCATTAAGGATACATCGGTTGCCACAAGAAAGTGTGCTGAGTACATTTCCTTTATCCACTCTGTCCATATTTTGTTGGTCTGAGAATTGAAAACTTTGATGATAGCCTAGCTGTATGCAGAATTTCGATTTCTCTGTTATATAGTAAATATATTGACAAAATAACAGTTGCTTTAGAAGTAAGAACTGATAGGTCGGCAGAAATAAGTATGTGATATGACACTTTCCTACTAGCTATATGCATTCCCTTCAAACACTCGCAGGGTGAAATAAACGGCACAAGGTTTCTTATAGAGCCATAAAATAATTTTTTTTGTCATCTAAATGTAGAAAAATTGAATGCTTAAAAAGATAACAATACCAAACAGTGTGAGCATAACGAGGACAACATTTTAAACTCGTCAGGTTATCTCAAAAACATTGCCGAGCTCAAACTACTATTTGTTAATTGAGAAATAGAGACCAGTCGTTTACAGTGTTAAGTATCGGCATTGAAGACAGCAACTGCTATTGATGCAACTTGTATCAGCTTGACTATTTTACTCATGTGATATCATCATAAAATCGACCAATGAAACGAAACAAAATTTTGAATTCTGACCAATCACAGGCGGATTACAGAGAGAAATTATCGAAAAAAAATTATCAAATCCGTTTTAACATACGACTTGCATTTGTCTTGTGGTCAGTGTAGCCAACACTATACCTCCACTATTAATTCTTGAACACGGTTCACTGACCAGAGGCGGTGGGGAGCTATTGATGGCAACAAAATCATGGACAATCGACAATCATAACGCAAAACGGAGAGTTCTTCAAAGCGTTCTGATGATGCGTCAAATGTGCAAATTGGTCTTATCATTGGGATTTCCAAACCACAAAACATAAAGAAAAAGAGAGACACAGTATGTTTTTTTTTTTTTTTCTCTCTCATTTGGTATTAGAAAATCCAACGGTAGCAATTGTAATAGTCGACTTTTGTCCATTTCAGTTTCACGGTTTCTGAATAGAATAGATTTATACAAGTGTTAATATTCTATGAGCGAATTTCAAATATACAGACGATGCCAAAAAATGTACACACACTTCAAACAAAGAAAAAACTGTTTTAACATAACAAAACCGATTTCACACAAACAGAAAATTATAAGCACTAATCATCTTAGACTTTTACAGTTACAAAGTTGATCAAAATGCCCACCATCGGCGTCGATACACTTCTGAGTTCCTTGATCTATTGATTGAGCAACGTTTGCGAAAGTGTCCTCAGCGATTGCAGCACAAGTCGTTTCAATTTCTTCCTAAAGTACTACCAGTGTAGCTGGTCTGCCCAGATCTGCCCTTAAGAACATCGCATACGATACCATTAGTCTCAAATTTATCTCGAATGCGTGCAAATGTTATTCACGTTGGCGGTTCTGTTCTGTACACACGTCTCCATTGCCTTTGAACTTTAACATTCTCGGTTTTCCAATATCATTTCAAAATTGCTTTCCGCTATTCAAACGATAGTCTTGGCTCCATTTTGCTGTAGTATAACGTAATGTGAGTTACATCTGTTTATAGAAATCCATACAATAATCTTGACTTCATTTGTTCATTGTTGATTTACCTGTATCACGTAGCAACGCTATCATAATGGTATGAGAGTCACATCTGATTACAGAACATCATACTACACATTCTTATTCATTACTTATAATTGAATTCTTCTATCACAAGATGCCTTGAAAATGGTAAGTACAAATATACAATTATTACAATTTTGTAAGCCAGGTTTAAAGGAATTATATTTTATTTGTGAAATATTTCTTATAAATATCACTCAGTCACTCAGGGTCTGAGCTTTCCAGATAAATTAGTTGATCGCAGACCCTCTCATTATAGTACTTGTGATAATTTAAGTCAATGTCGTTCAACAAAGAAAACCGCTCGACTATAGAGATATCGCTATATGTTGTTGCGTCACCTCTAGGACGTATGTGCAGATTCTATTAGATAAAATTGATTAGGTACTTAAATTAACTGCATATAGAACATGGAGGAGAGATTCCGCAGTTATGTGGTTTGTATTGTACATGAGAGGAAAGAACAGATCCCGAGAGAGGATCTCACAGTACTAATCTATCCTGACAATGCAGTCACCTGTCTTTAAGCAGTTAAGCAAGCTTACAGTAATTCTGATATGGAAATAATTCATGCGAAATGAAATTAATTTGTGGGCTTATATCTAAAATTTCTGTTGCACTTTCCTTATATAACCATACTTCATTGCTACTGGTAGGCCTGCTTAATTGCAGTTCGTTGGTTAGGAGAAAAATGCGCACGAAAGTTGAGCAGACCTGGAAAGTACTTGGTTGCATGAGAACGCCACTAGGAAATGTCGGCCTATTCTTTCCTCTAATGTTAGATAATACAGAAACACAATGGCTGTTTGCCGGGCCAGTCGATGCAACTTTCACGTTTTTAATGTGAATGCTCTACTTTATTGACAATTATTTCTAGTCACTACATCTGAGAACCAAACCTCTTCCATTAGCATACAAATATAGTGTGCTTTCTGAGTGTATTGCCCGAAGTACATGATATTCTAAACCAGCTTGCTATTTAGCACATACCAATTATGCACTTGGATGGTCTCTCTTTCAAAATTACAGACCTCAACAGATTCCCAAACGTTGCTCAATCAGTAGTTCAACGTACTCAGAAATGTATCGACGCCGATGGTGGGCATTTTGAGCAACTGTTGCAACTGTAAAAGTCTAAGATGATTAGTGCTCATCATTTTATGTATGAGTGAATTCAGTTTTGTTGTGTTAGCACAGTTTTTTCTTTGCTTGAAGTGTGTATACATTTTTGGCACCCTCTGTATATACGTTAGTATTTTCCCATATCGACGCACTTTTGCCGAAGTAATATCCAGTTTTTTGACACGTCAGAGTAAGTGCAATGCTTCGTATTCACCATACGCAAAGTAATGGCCCAATACAGTGTAACCAACATAATAAATGTTCTCAGTTATCTGCAAAGCTTTATGGGTGGAACATTATTGTGTTGGACAACTTAAATTATGTAGTGCCACTGACCATGAAATCCAAACGTATCGCACCATAAAAATGCAAAAAGTAAGTTTTTCGATCCATAGTTACACAGCTCCGATGTCTGCACACTGATGGACACCCCAATTCTTAAAAAAAACGTCAATTTGGGACAGGTTTTTGGCAGCCACATCATTTTTTTTTTTTTTGGTTAATAATCAGATCTCCCTATCGACGGAAGTAAGAATCGAGCGCGGAAATGTTAAAACAAGTTAGGCTATATCTTAATACATATTTGATAAGATAAACAATTAGAGGGCGCCACTTTTCAGTTCACGCTCAGAGTCACTCAGTTCTATGCCGTGCCGGCGAAAGATTCTGTAACAAAACTAAAGTAATCCACTTCAAATTTCAAAAGCACAGTTTCATATAAACCGAAGCCAGCAACTACGTTATAAAGAGAAATTTAACGTTTTAAGCCGCTATAGAAAGATTAAAGTTACGTGTAATATTTATGGTCTTTAATATTTGTTATTTTTTTACATTGATTTCCTTTAATTTTTTTAATTTTAAAGTGAGAATATGTTTCTATTTGAATATCAAATTTACTTAAATAGTCTAATATAAATTATGATTTGTGGAGTCATAGATATAGATTTATTTTAAGTAGTGATTTTTGTTTCTATTTGATTTTTTAATATTAATATCTTTATTAATATTTATTTTAAGAGTGTACTATATTATGAATGATATAATTGTTTTATTGAATGATTAAATTCTTTCAGAGTTGTAATAACTTTATTATTGGATTAAATATAAATTTTGTTAATAAGTTTTGTGTTAATAATTTCGTCTTTGGTTATTATATATAGAAAATACTGTACAAAAGGGGAAAAGTATATTTACCGATTTGTTTTTTTTTTTATTTTTTATCAATAGTTATGTTAATTGTTAAACCAAATATTATTAGAATTGTATTAGATTGAGATGGTTTACTTTTTATATCATATTTCTGATACACTGAAATTTTGTGAAATTATGTTCACGAAACTTTCGTATGATTTAATGTTCTATTTCTGGTTTTAAATTAAACAATTTTATTATTTTCCCAGATATGGGCGAATGTGCGTGCAATTAATTTTATTTATACTTAACGACAAAATTAAGAAGGATATTTTATCAAACTTTCGTTTAGAGATTAGTAAAGCGTAAACCCAAAATATATCCGCGTTTTAGTATAATTGAAACAACCTCCATTTTGAAGTAAGCACTGAATATTTACGGAACGGTTAAAATTTTAAACCTTTCTGAAAGCGTCCATTTTTGAGTGCAGTAACAAGGGGAAGATGCCTCTTATGTACTTCGCTAATGTACTTCAAGTTTATTAGGCTTCCTTAGTTTACATTTCAGTACATTTTTTCCGAATGTAGCTTCCCTCTCATGTTTATTAAGCTTTCCAAATAGACCTGGTAAGGGAAGATGTTAAGCTTCAAGATGATGGAAGATTTGGAGCGAACGATAAGATATCCTTGAGACGCCAACTTCATGTGGGGTCCTAACTTGAGACGACGATAAGAGTGTAGAATGATATGTCTTGTGTAGGAGAAAGACCATTTGTATCAACTTCATAAACACGGTGATGAAGAGCAGAACCTCTTTTTATTTTTTCCTCAGGAACGCCGAAGTAAACAAAAAGATTGCTGAAGATGGGATGCAGCTGCTCTTGGGGAATGTGAACTGTTCTTTGAGAACTGTGCTTTCTTCTCTCTGCAGCCCTGGAATTTAATTTCTGTGGATGGTGTAAGGAATTTATGAATTCTAAATAGTTTCCGGACTTGGCCTTAATCCACATGAAATTTTAAGGTGTTATCGCCTTTAAATAATCCTTAAATTTATCATAATATTACCTCTAATTAATAAAACTATCTCTATTATAGCTTTTGTTTACTTTAACAAAGATTATTATTTATTTAATTGCTTTATTTACGGACGCTTTTTAACAACTCAGGTCATCAGCGTCCCATTCAAATCAGGGCGTGAAACGGCCGACTAATTTTGCTCAAAGGCCTCTTTTTTCAGGCTTGAGGTTCTTTATCGTACTGTAAATGTACGACACGGTTTTACTTCCCTTCCAAAGGAAGCCATACTTAGCATTTTTACACCCAAAAATCTATGGGTCCTGGCCGGGATGGAACCCACGATCTTGGGTTTAGGAGGCAAGTATGATTACCACTACACCGCCAGGACCGACTTCACACAAAGATAAATATATGATATATAGAAATTATGTCAATACTTATTTTATTTGCAGATAAAATATCCTTTACTCATATGTAAAACTATATATATATATATTCATTTATGAATTTGAGATTCTACAAATTTGAAAATAAAGCCAACATCAGAAGAGTTAGTAATGTAATCTCCCCCCCCCCCCGTTACATCATCTTGACTGTTCACACCAAAGGTTTTGATGAGCTAACAGAAATCAGTTTATCATGGGCCAGTGACTACAGAGTACTTAAGTGCGTAAATACTGAGGGTACATTTACAGTAGATATCTATTTAATATATTTCAAAGTTAGACCGAAAAACAACAGTAATGTGTAGTATGATGTTCTGTAAACAGATGTGACTCACATACATTATGATAGCGTTACTACGTGACAAGTAAATCAACAATGAACAAATGAAGACAAGATTATCGAATGATGTAAACGCATGCGACTCACATTGCGTTATGCTAGCATTAGTACAACAAAATTCAGCCAAAATTATCGTTTGAACAGCGGAAAGCAATTTTGAAGTGGTACGGATCTAACTCCGTTGGACTTCTACCTATGGAGAACTCTTAAGGATGTTGTATACCGTAAAAAATCAGCTACACTGGCAGCATTTCGAGAAGGAATTGAAACAGCATGCGCTGCAATTGCTGAGCACACTTTCGCAAACGTTATTTAATCAGTAGTTCAACGTACTCAGAAGTGTATCGACGCCGATGGTGGGCATTTTGAACAACTGTTGTAACTGTAAAAGTATAATATGATTAGTGCTCATCATTTTCTGTTTGTGTGAATTCAGTTTTGCTATATTAACACAGTTTTTTATTTTCTTGAAGGATGTATACATTTTTTTCGATTTTCTAGGACAAGGTTTTTCCTCTTCAAAATATCTTATCTAAGAAACAACCAGCAGGGAAACAAAACAGGATAATAGAAAAACATTCAATGCTTAAATTACTTAAGTAACCATTATAACACAAGAAGAACATTTGAAATATCCCAGTACCTCGGATAGAAAAGTATTTCAAACTAAAGGCTTATGAAATATTTCTAAGTTTTATTACAGCACCATGGTTTGAAATGAAAAGTTCAATAAAAATGAACAAAAAATTAAGAAATGAAATAATAATTCCCAGAAACGTATCCCATATTAGAATATAATAATAATTGAATATTAGAATATTATCATAAAATTAAAGTACACAGGTGTGGTAAATAGGTATACTATATATAAATTTTGGAAATAAAATTAGATGCTGGAAATGAATAGTTCCAAAATATTGCAATGCTGATATTATTACAGATACATGCATAGCAATGCTTACATTAAAATGGAAGAAAGATAGTAAAAAGAAAGTTTAAAAACAAAACACTGTTATCACTTTTATCACTTTAGTAAAAATGCTTTGGCTACTTTTGTATTTTTTGTATTTCGAGGAAAGCATTTAAGAAAATGTAATTTCAACGAATGAAACTTGCGTCCCAAAGGAACCCAAGGGCGATTTCTTTTCTTGACGGTGTATTACTCGTTCTTTTCTTAGCACTAAAAGCAATACGGTCACGTTACGCAAGCCGGCTTCTGGAAAGCGGGGACGTGGTTCTTTCTTTTAAAGGATATTCAACAGCGTCCAGTATTCCAGTCATGGGCCCTAAAGCACAAACGTTCTCTCTCCGGTAGGCTATCAACAGGGCTTGAGGGGAGAGGATGGGAGTAGTTTATATCGGCAGGCAGCCTCCCTTGGCTATATTCCCAAGTACCATTGTTGTTCCGTCTCCTCCATTTCACGAGAGCCTGCCTCCCAAAATGGAGACCATTAAAGAGGGAGCAACTGGAGGTTTCGACAGCAGGTAAGTGTGTGAGTGTATTTTTTTTTTTTTTTAAGGGATTTAGTTGCTGCAAATTTCACTTATTTTTGTTACTTATTAATATTTCGACGATTCAGAAATATATGGAAGAAACTACAAAAATATAATTAGATTACATGTGTCCGTTAAAAAAAATAGAAAAAGGAAAAGGAAAATTAAAAGAAAAACAAAGCATACGAATAAACAATTTATTATCAGTTGAGTATTACAAACCTTGTGATGTATGTTTCTAATAGTATAGGGACAAAAGTGATAGATATGCAAAGACGCGGAAATTTAAATGAAATGTGAAAGCTAAATTATTAAAACAAATAAGTTTTTAGCATCGGGTTAACAAGGTTTCAAGAGACATAAGTAAGACTTGTGGCTCTTGAGGAAAATATTGAAATTAAATAGACTTTTAGAAAATATTAAAACGAAATAATTGTGGCATTATGGACATATTCAACGGAATTAGGTATTTAAAGACTGCTTTAGAGCACGTTAAATGGTTAAAAAAATGAAGACCAAACAATATAGGTATTAAACAAGGAATAAATGCAACTGTGGAAGAAAAACAGCAAGAAGATGGACATAAGTCGGCAAAGAAAAATTGCGAACATCTATTGCAGACGTATTAAGTATTAAAAACAGCACCACAGTGATAGTGTATTTCTAAATTTGTTCTGAGATATTTGATAGGAAAGCCTTGTTAAGCACAGTTGTTTTGTTATCCCCAAAGCTGTTTTGTTTTCCAAGTTGGGCTGTCATGGCCCGAAACTTAAGTACTATTTACATTGTAAAAATAAATTCCATTCTGTTTAAATGAACAGATATGTCAAGTATTGTACGTTTGTAATATTCTTACATTATTCCTGTAATTACGCCCTTATTTATTTGTAATGTTGTAGGCTATAACATTATAAATGCACTCTATAAATCTAAATAGTGCAAGTCACAAGAGTTGAACTTTAAATAAAAACAATTTAAAGGCAATTAATGCAAATATAATCATAATGAAATGCTTTTGCTTTAAGCAAGTGCGATATATTCAACAACAGTAAAAAACTCTTGTTTAAATTTTTGTAAAATTCTATTCTCTATAGGCATATGTTTTTAATTTGATAACGTATCACAATATACAGTAAGGATATTTAACTTACGGAACAGTAGAGTGCAGCTCCTTACTTGGAGAAGCAATCGTCAAGGCAGTTTAATGCACGTGCAAGTTGTAGCTTGTAGATAGTTTGAGAGAGGCTTTGTTAGCGAGTGGTTCTGCGTTCGTGTGTTACTCGGTGCTTTCATTGTATGCATTGTTATTCGTTACTTATGCCACTACATAAAGAGTGTTAAAGAATGGGGTTTAATGTATGATAAATATGTGAAAAGGATTCTTATAGAGAAGTGGTAAGACACTTCGTAAGAAAATATCCTGGCGAATATGTTCCAGGTAGAGAAACATTTCGCTAACATGTTAAAACGTTACTAAGAGTATCTCAAAGACCAGAATCGTGCTCCAAAACGCCGTGTTCTTAGGGAAGAAAAGCTAGGGAAGTTAGATGAAATACAGAAATTTTGTATGCAGATTCAGCAATGTATTGCCACCGAGGAGCATCATTTTCAACATCTCTCATAATATAGGTTAGTTATTATTATAAGTTTTAAGCACAGTAGATATACTTTTTTGCTTCCAGAAAAAATATGCATAAGTACTAAAATCAAAATACTAATTTGTGATTTTTTTTATTTTTTGCACGGCTATTTATATTTTACCAATTTTAAATTTAAGGGCCTTATTTTTTTATATTGTTCTTAAGTTGGCCTTGTCTTTTTGTTCGCAAATTTTGGGCATTAGAACTTATGAACTAACTTAAAATAGAAGTACTCAATATATCATTCTTCTGAAGTTAATGCGTTTATAAAATAATTTAAATGACCTTGAATGAAAAATGTAATGAAAAACGATGCCTGTAATAAAATATAAACAGTGCTAAGAAATCATGGTATTATTAAACTTCGACATCTGTTTCCCATCGCAAAGCTGTCATGTTAATTAGCATCTGGCTAAGATCGTCAACGTTCTTTTCCTCTATTGGTAGAGACAGCACACGTAAACTCAACAGGTCCTTTCGCACATTAACCACTCTCGCACTCCATAAACCGAGTACGTTTGCTCACGTGTAACCATTGGGACAAGTATTTGGGAGGTCCTAGGCTCAAACCCTGCGGCCGAATAGTCTGTCTGAAAATTTCCGTATTTTTTCTTGGTCCATTTTAAGTAAGGCTGTGTGATTATTTCTTTCCTAATTATTTACTTACAATTTCATCATTCGTCTTTATTAAATTTATCTCTGGGTGTTTGTATCTTCTGTGTTAGTGATATCACTGAGGTGGGTCTGATACAGCTTATTCAGGCAGCCGTTGCTCTGTGTGCGTCCACAGCTTTTCGACAGGCGATTGACCCCAGCATGTCCAGGGGGTGCGAGTTTTTAAAACAGGAGAAAGAAGAAGCATTTTATACCCCGTGTTCTCTAGGCCTTAAACCGGGAACCTAGATATTCTCTAAGTGCAACATTAAAGCTGAAAAATAAAGCAAAAGTGCATAATTGTAAACAATATGACGTCAGAATGTACGCTAGTAAATGAAACAACAAACAATAGTTAGAGGGTCAAGTTATGAGTTTACTTTCATTTTAATCCATGGATATGATGGAAGAAGATCAGAGAAATCTAAAAAAAAAATTATTAATCATTTGCCTCTTGATTATAATTACTGTCTAACTCATTGAAGTGGTTTTGAAAGACAATTAAGATCATTTCAACATCAAATTGTAATGACAGGTATAAAAGAGCTTATTACAATTCTAAAGGTGCAATGTATTTGGAACACAATTTTTATAATCAAATTTCCTTTTCTGTTCTATTAAATGAAAAGCTACAGTTTGTTTTTAACATATTCTCTTTCCTATTATTGAGATATGTTTAATGTTCATTAATGATAATTTACACTGTAAATGATTTAAAGAAATCCCTGCATGTCTTATTACGGATGCAGTTATAAGCAAAGACTTAGTCTATTTCTATTTCACAATATATTGTTTTTATGTTTAGCACTATTTATAGATTACAAATTACGAAAGTAATAGACAAAGAGAAAATAAAGAAAGATTGTTCTTTAAATAAAAATTTCGGAAATATTTCGATACTCTTTTCCTCCTCCTAAATAATTATTTTGATAAACTTTTTGTTGTATCGCATATCGTGAATATTTCCTTACACTTGAAGCCACAATTTCAAAATGGAATCTGCTTCATTATGGAGGATATCGTTAGCTGCTTAAGGCGGAATCGTAAAAGACCGAACACCAGGGAAATACGCTCGCTTAACATTTTGCCTTCACCCTTCCTAACGTCTTTTTTCGTGCGATCGTTAATCTAAAACAAAAGAGACCAGTTCAGGAGAAACTGACGGAAAAAAGGGTTTTGGCAGAGAACGTTAGATGGGAGATGGTATCTGGCGTCCATCACCATTAGCCCAAGCGAAGGTTGACTGCCTTAGGCATTACGGGCGCCGTGCTCATTTGAATAATCGGCCCAAGAGCCCCGCAACCTTCTTAGAGGTGATGGCAGAAGGGGGGAAAGGGGTTAAAGGGGATCAAATTGCGAAATGCAAATTTCCACAGGCTATCGTCAAGAGGGCGTCGCCGCAAGTGGTTTCGGCTCTGCAGGAGTTCTCTTGGTCATGCTCTTGTTTAATTAAAACTAGGGAACGAACGCACTCATTTAGAACCCACCCTTCCCGAGGCAAACTGGAAACTTTAGTATGCAACGCACGAGATTTCCCTTTTAAAGCCTGGTTCCTGTCAATTGTACAGCAGCGGATGTTTAAGTGTAGTGCGCAATGTCTTGCCCCCCTACAGAGCGGGCAAATCACGTTACGTATCACGCGTGTACTAAAACAAATATATCTATATAAAGTTATTTAATTCAAATCAAATTTATTTATTACTTTGTTAAAGTTTTTCATAGCTTTCTGGTTTAGATATGATAACATGTTCATTTGCTTTTTTATTTATCTGCCTTAGCATTTAAATGCGTTTTTTTTTTAAATTATGGACATAAATGTGTTTAATTGTACATGGTAATATATACACACATCAATATTGTTTAAAGAATACGGCATATTTCTTAATTTTTATAATAAATATAAATGTAATCTAACTGTACAAGTAGTTTAAACAATATTTGCAATAGTAATTTAATAACTGGTTCTCAAAAGCACGAATTCAAACACAATATTCCAATTTCAAAGAGACACAATATATGTAGTTGCCCTATTCTTGTTTCCCGTGATGCTTGTATCATCAGTAGTTTGTACCACCACCTCTTGCATTAAGTTACTACTCAATGTCTCCTTGGCTTTCAAGAAATCATGATGAAGGCTTTCGTTTTGTTTAATAGTCTGTCAGTGGTGGTGGAAACATATGAATATCTAGGAGTTTGGACATTTTAATCTCTCCTAAAATTCTCTGTTGAAGGGTATAATACAGCTCAATAAGGGAAAGTCGGTCCTGGTGGTGTAATGGTTACCATATTTGCCTCCTAAACCGGGTTCAACCCGGCCAGGATCGATGGATTTTTTCGGTCGTAAAAGTCCTAAATAATGGCTTCCTTTGGAAGATAAGTAAAGCCGTGTATCCCGTGTTGTACATTTACGGCAAGATATAGAGCCTCAAGCCTGAAAGAAGAGACCTCTGAGCAAAATTTGTCGGCCGTTTCACGCTCTGATTTGAATGGGACCTTGATGACTTGAGATGTTAAAGAGTGTCCACAAACAAACCAAATCAATCGATTAGGGAATGAGCAACCTATCCTAATACTGTAACGTTATATATTTCTCACCTCCTGCCTCGTGTGATTTGACATTATCACGCAACACATCTTAAGTGTACCTGTTTGCACTCATTGCTTCACGGATCCAAATGCGATCTATTTTTCTATTTGTCATTGGTCCTTCCCAGACCATGATGGATCTCTTTTTCATTTGTGAACTTCTGCATTTACCCCAGTCATTCTGCGTTATGGGATTGTCTCCATGTGAGTATTTTCCTGGGATCTGGGTGTAGACTGAAGCGTAATTCACCTGTAAAAAGGTCATATTTCCATTGTTCCTGTTGGCAATCAACGTACACACGGCACTGGGTAATATGACGTGCCGATTTCCACAGCGAATTGCCAGATACCTTAAAAGACACGGGAATGAACAGCTCTTTAGCTTTGCCTATTTCTAAAAGTTTAGATTAAAACAAATTTCCAACCTCTGCTGAACACTTCTTAACATGGCAACATTTGAACTTGTAGCTCTTAGGCACAGTAATCTGTCTTGTGCAGCAGTACTGATCCTTGGTTTACCTGGATGTTGTGCTTCTGTTCTGCCAACTTCTTGATATGACTCCACATTCTAGATATAACATATTTTACGGTATTCAGAGTCCTGTGCCAACATTTATAATTACATCAATTGCGATTTAATTAGTTGTTGAGCATTCAAAACGGCTCTAAAATGTAAGCTATATGTCTGAATAAAGGAACAAAAAATATAAAACTGTTTTCTCTAAAAGGAGTTTCAAATATTTAGGCTATAATTTGGGTCTAATCTAATGGCGACATCAAATTAGCTTGATTTCAGTGATTAAGAGGCATCTTTACAAAAAACCTTGCAAAAAGAAACAAGAAAAGAAACTTTAATAAAGTTTTAGATATATTGTAATTTATTCCTAAAAAAGGTTTACGATCGAAATGCTGGTAAGCAAAGAATTAAAATAGAGAATCTTTCGACTTTAGTTGCAGACAGAAGATTGAAAGAAATTTTATCTTTGTTTAGAATATTTCGTTTAAATTATAAAATTAAAAGGAGCCAAGAACAATAGTTTTAACATGTGGAATGAAACCAGGCTTTCACTTGCTTACATTATAACCCATGAAGTCAGCATCAAATTAGCGGACTCTCAGAAATGCCATGAAAGAATTAACTCAGCATTTTGTTTGGAACAAGAACGGGTCACTGGGATGATAATAAAATAATAAGAACAGATAGAACTACTACAAAGAATTAGAAAACGTAGAAATGAAACACCTGTGACCTGTTGTAAAATACACAGACCCAAACTGAGAATACTAGGTTAGACTTTTTAATGTAACGGAATTGTAAAACACTAATTTTCAGGAACAATGTCGTACATATTTAACTTTATTTCATATCCTTTAATTTTTAATTTTAAATATAAAGTTACAAATGAATGGATTATTTTATTTTTATTACATATTCATAATTAGGACTCAGTTTAGTTCCGGTTTTTTGTCCAATATTAGATCTGTTTTATTGAATGTTTCCTTATAATACACTACTATATTAAAGCTAGGTAGATAGAAAACAGTATAAGAAAATATATCTGTTATTTCAAAATATCATTGCATACTACATTTCATTGTTATCTTTATCGTGTTACACATCAAAATGTTCAAAGCCAGTTTAAACTAAAAGGGTTGTTACTATAGCGAGTGATTTTTTCCTACTAAGTATATAATCGTATATTTCTGATGACATTAAGAGCCATATAGACACAGACATGAGTCAGGCAACAGGTTTGTTTACTTCTTGAATGATGCAAAGACATTCCTTGAATCGCTGGAAGATCAAGTTTAGCAACTTTGTCACTAAACCGGTAAAACCTGATGTGCAATAGCCAAGCTATTAGTAGCAAACACTCCCGTGGTGTAATTTTGTTTCCGGGAACCTTATTATGTGATTTTATAAACCTGATGTAAATTAATATTGATACAATTAGAGGAACATTAACTGGTGGTAAGTATTTAGAGTTAAGAAGTGAAAAAGAATCGAAAAATGAAGTCGTGTGTATTTTTGGATTTTACTGTATTATCGAGCTTACAATACCATTAAAATCTGTATAGAACATGACATTAATATTTGCTTAATAAAAGTGCATTACATTCTTCTGTAAGCCTGGTAGTTTGAAACTTGAAGAATGCTTCATAAGATGTGTATGTAATATTACAACAAAATAATTCATACTTCAAGTCACTGTTGATATTTTTCATCTAAGGAAAGTGCATCCGCATTATTTACCTGTAACTTGTTTCATGAATCTCGGTAAATATTCAGGAATTACGAGTGAAAAGCAGCTCTTCGGGCTACCATCCTGACCTTCCTCTGGTCATTTAGGCAAACGTTGGGATGGGTATTTCCTTTCCACGAGTTGTCTGCCTTTCCATTTGATATTTAATTCTACACATGGTTTCAAGGTCGAAATTGCCAAGAGAGGGGCGCTGGAACTGTGTGCGGCGTGGCGGTGGATTCGCGCATTGGAAAAGTTTATTTCCTGGCGTAGCGAGAAGGAGGTTATTCTGAGAGGCTCAAATTCCTTGGTCAGGTGCTCTATCTGGAAACTGTGCTACAGACACAGTTCTCACCGTTCCTCATAACCATCTTCCAGTTTCTCCCTCATCTCATCCCTTCCATCCGGGTGTGCCCCCTTATGGGGCCTAGACACAAACGTAAATTTCTTCCTGTGTCTACGTCATCCATTCAAGTGATATTCTAACAACTGATATGTTGTAAATATTGAGTTCCTTGTTGTATATTCAGTTTTTCAAGTTGATACGTATAATTTATATAAAAATTTCTAACAGATAACGGCAAATTTAAGTCATTCTTGATTATTTGAATTTAATATTTTTGAACGTAGTAAAGATTAAATAATAGAATATTGTTTATGAATACATTTTCATGGTTGCTTCCATATTTCCCAACCTTAAGTGTTTACAAAAATTAATGCTACTGTTGCACTTACATACTGATAAACGATAACGGGCTTGTACGCATATCTACTGAGAAAAGCTCGCACAATTTTCCAATCATTCAGATGCCCCAGAAATCATCAAATTTATGGCCTAACCTCATTTTCTCCCTACCATCCTCTGCTTCATCAAAATGCCAATAAAAATCTAATACAATTAATAACATGAGAGAATTTCTAATTAAAGACCCTAGTAGAGCATGTTTGTAATTTTTCTAAGAAAACGAGTTCAAATTATAAAGGCAAACAGAGGCAGCTGCATATCTTTCATATGGATAGCATCAACTGGCCCGCAAATCGCATACGGTACCCTTACCCGCTGCTATTAACTGTGCTCTCAATGCTGCCTTTGTGCAAATTAATCCAGCACAGGATACACTATGTACAACCCAGGAATTTTATCGCAGCCATCTGGATTTTCATCACCTATACAGCGGAATTAGCAGGCTGGTTCATTTGTCCGCCCGTTTTGTTCTGCAATACCACGTTAATTAGAGCGGCGCATTAATAGCAGGAACAAAAAGATCTTTTACGATCTTCACCACTGGTTGTCGTACTTGCCCACTGTAATTGCGTGAGTGGTCCTTCACTGATGAGGTTTCTATGGCTTCACATGCGTAAATTCACGAAATTATACATCGCTGTAAATTACTTTTTACATGCATTTGCGAACTGCACTTAAATATTTACCATATAGATTACCAACTCAGAGTTGTGTTCAAGTTAATAATTACAGAAACAGAGTCAGCTTTAAAATAGCTTTTCTTATCTTTATCACGTTATTTTCATTGATACAACCACTAATATCGATATTGGTATTGAAATGAATTGATATGCTAAGAACAAATACAAAAAAATACTAATACAACTACCAGGGGGCCTCTACCTATCTGGCCCAGACCATTTTAGGATATGCTTCCTCACAATTGCAAAAAGTATGAATACAATAATTGGTTTTATTGTATCACCTTTATCCGAGTTCTAATATAATTGTACAATACAATATTTCCACCATGATTGGATCAGTCCCCAGTCCCCGGTTCATCAGCAGCAGCCTATTGGAATTCCAGGGGACCGGGATCCAACCCAATCCAAGCTCCTAAATAAAATTTTTCCATTACTCAACCAATACCATTATTTTGTTAGCTAGCTACAGCCTCTACAAACTAACAGTGATTTTATTTCTCAAATGCATACTAAATGCTACATTTCAAATTTAATAACATTATAACCCACTCCCAACCATAATCACCTTTATCTGAATCCTAACATGGTTAATCAAATGCAACCCTTTAAGTTATTAATCACTAATATCTCTCCATCACATGATCACGTGCAGTGATGTGTGTCAATATTAGGACTGGTGGACTCATGTAACGCTAACCTCAAGCAGCAATATAAACTTCAGCAAGTTCTACAGCCTTTATTAGGGCATGATCGTCCTCTTTGACAATATAAATTTGATAATTTTCTCTCAAAACTTATCTTTTCTTCGTACTCTAAAACTATCCAGGAATTAATCTGTGTTTTACTGTTTAAATACTGTGCCTCAAACTGCTTTTGTAGTTTAATATTTCGTTATTCTAATTATTCCTATTTTCGATTTCCCAAATGTAGGATTCATGGTCAGTAATTATTTCTAGTCCATGATTTTGTTTCTTGGTAGTATTAGAAATGTAAGGTGCATGAATGTAAAGTTCCATATTATTTTATTGCTTTACTAATTTTAAACATTCAGTTTATTTTATTCATTATTTATAAATATATTCAGATTAAGGTAGTTCTAAGAATACTCGTTTGTTTATCTAAATATTTAAGTAATTACTGATTTTCTGTTAGGACTAAAACATACCTGAAATATTATTATTGTTATTATTATTATTATACTTTTTATTATTTTGACTACTGCTCCTCGTTTGCTCTTAGAGGATTTCACACCTGTATAATATTGGTTGCCACACACTTTATTTTAATGTAGAGGACACCCTTCCAGAATCGTCATACCTCAAGCCTGAAAGAAGAGGCCTCTGAGCAAAATTTGTCGGCCGTTTCACGCCCTGAGTTCAATGGGACGCTGATGACCTGAGATGTTGAACAGCGTCCATAAATAAATCAAAAAAAAAAAAAAAGAATCGTCATGATATAACGACATCGACCTATAACATACTGCGATCTTTCGTTGCTGTGCTTTGTGGGCATAGTGTAACCTGGATTCGGCTCAGTGTGGCCACCCTTTCTCGGTGGAAAGCACCATTGCTTTTCAATATGCCTTCAAATAGTTAATAGTACAATTCAAATTTCTAAGTGCTGTTTACTGAGTTCTTACAGCTCGCGAAGTGGATTCGTTCCAATTAACCGACTTCAGTTCCTTATTCTGCGATAGAATGTCTTTAGGCGTTCGCTATTTTTGTAATATTTTATGGAGGTTAAAATGGAGGAATTCATCCTTCCTATAAGGGTCAAAGTGTAATACTATTCTCGCTGTTAGACACCCTTTCTTTCCTGTTTAAAGCTTACAATCAATTTCTTTTAACGTAACATCTTGTTAAGGGGCACTTTGCTTAACAAGTTGGATGATCTGCTGGTATTTGATGGAACAGCTTTTTCATTGCACATTTTGCTTAGCAACAGATGATGCCACATTTTGAACCCCTGGAGGAAACAGGTTTTTATATCACGTTTAAAATGACGCAGGGTGCGACGTCGTAAAAAGACATAAACATCAACATGTTATCGATACGGATTGACCCCAGGTGTTCCGTACAAGGTTGAAATCTCCCCATTCCCTCTTTTCCAGTTAATATCGGCCAAAGAGAATTAGAGATACATACATGCTGGACATAATAGTGCGCAAGGGTTTCGGTGCCGATATGGAAGATTTCTGATAGAAAAATGTATTAGAAGAAAACAGGCCCCTTTGTAGTGGAACGTTTCCCCGAGAAAAACACTGAGAGAAAGAATCAAGAACGGAAGAAAACAAAAGGAAAACAACTTTATAAAATAATAAAGTAAACGCTTTTTTACAAGCCTGCATTTGTTTACGAACAGAGATCGCGGTAGTCGGCAGTAGAGTGCACAACAAACCAGTTTGCTCACGTTTGACAAGCCATGATATCTACAATCGCCAAAAATTGTTATAAATGAACAATGCGAGAGATAAATCGTATAGTTAAGAGGTGAATGAACAGATATTTAATAGAAAATTGTGCATTTTAATAATTGTGAATCTCTAAAAATTCCTGCCTTTACAAACATATTAAAAATGTTCATCATTTGCAGTAGGACACGATCTTTGCAGCGTCTAAGAAAATTTTTTTATTCACATGTTGTAACTCTGCCACTGGGCCTCTATTATTTTCGTGTATGTTATTTTGCTAATGATTACAGATTTGATTAATATACCATCTTTTTATATTCTAATTTGGCAACGTTTATTACTTATTATTTTACAATTATCAAACTTTTAATTTTTTTAAAACATTACGTGCATCTTTATTTTCTTGTACTGTAATGACTCTATAATTTTGAATTTTTTCATGCTTGGGGAGAGGGGAAAGGGGAGGAAGGGAGCAATCAAGCAGTATCCATACAACCAGCAAAACTAAATCTAATATATTCATTATTCTTAGACTAAATATTCATGCGGAAATCTTAGCTCGCAGCCTTATCGACCATATCCTTGGAAACCGACAAAAATTCTTTATGGTTTACTGAATCTTCAAACAAAATGTTAAACAGCCGCTCTATTGTATAATGTATATTGTACATTGATTGTATATTGATTGCTATATATTCGAACGGAAGGCCCGAACAAATAGATGGCATGATGCGAAGCAATGCTTTAGGGCGAAATAATTCAGATAGTATTTATTACATTATTCAGTATATCGATAACTGACTACAAATGAAATTGTCTGCAACAATGAGTCAGTAAAATGCTTTTGTATATGGAATCTACATTTCTGCAATTTGTCAGGCGAAATATTGTAGAATGCTGCAGAGAATAAAATAATTAAAAACAATTTCGGATCACATGCTGTGGTAAATATATTGTCTTATAAAACCATAATACAAAATACTAAAAGAATAGGAAAGATAGAAATAAATACATAAACAGCCAGAACTAATAAAAATCCCTCTTAATTTAATGCATTTGTCACAAATATGTATGTTAAACAATAACAAATGCGTGTTAATTTCATAAAAAAAATTTAATATATATATTTATAAAGTAACAGTAATTATAATAGTAAAAACAATCAGAAAAAATCACACTTGAGATCGCTATATTTCGGACTCGTGGAGTCCTTCTATGGCAAGAAGACAAGTGCCATAGAAGGACTCCACGAGTCCGAAATATAGCGATCTCAAGTGTTACTTTTTCTGAGTGTTTTTACTAATGTAATTACTGTTAATTTGTTACATTGTTAATAGTGTTACTTTATATTTATTTTTCTGTTATATTATATATATGACCATTTTGCATATAAATTGGCTCCATTAGTTGTTCTTCATTTAACTTTATTGTTGCCATATTTTTCATGACGTTCTCTTTCCATAATTTCCCAGATGTTTATCATTTCCTCCATACATTATCTTCAATAACACCTTATCTCGTATTCATTGCACTGGTGGTTTTACTGTAATATTCTGCAACATATCTGGTTCAAAATTTAACATCTCTATTATTATTATTATTATTATTATTATTATTATTATTATTATTATTATTATTATTATTATATGTTATATTTTATAGCCTTGTGCCTTCTAGAAAATCGCACAAACCATCTCCAATAATCCATTTCCACAGCCTGTTATAGCAACTGCCATAAAACTATATTATGTGTACTAGTTTTGTTCCATAGTATACTATTTAATGTTAAAATTACACATTTTTCAAAATTACATTTTAAAAAATGTTTACTATAATCTTCAAAGAGTTTTGGCTCATCTCCTTCAGTATCTGAAACTCAGCATACTGTTGACAATGCACCTGACAATTTTCTCATCAATTCTTACAGGTTTACATTTTCTTTTCCAGCTACGAAGGGCATTAATTGAAAGTATATTTTAAGAAAGCTGGAAATGGGTACATACATTCTTTAACCCTTGAAAACCAATTGAAAGTCTATTCACAATAATAACTTCGGATATACAATCATTATTTAAATGTAATATTGCCTTAGTGAGCTAACCTGATATACTACATTTCTAAAGTCTCCCACAATAATTTTAATATTTTAAGAGTTTATATTAATTGCAAAATTATATCACAACGAACCACCGCGAATTTAAATAATTTACCGTAATATCGCTCTGAGGTGGAGGTGTTCTTTATTAAATCGAATTGCAGAAAACTTCACAATTTTGTTCTGACATTTACGTAAAAGTAATTCAAGAGAACCGTACTAAAACCGCAATGTGGCTCTCGCCAGAAGTAATTCTTTTTTTGGTACGATCTATAGCTACATAGGTCTGAAAAAAATAATAAAAAGTTTAAAAATTGGATTGGAGTATGAGTGTTCAGTCCGCGAAGAAGGAAGATACACAGGAAGAAAATAACTGAATTTCCAGTTTCAGTTAAACGAGCTAACTTTTCTTGAATTGCACATTAGATTTCCTAGCATCGAGTTTGATGGAGACATTTTATGGGTTTGCAGTTGATTCGTTCAGATGTCACCAAGTCAAAATACTTTTAATTTTTAATATTCATATGAATGTTTTATGATTTTAACCAATATTCGCGAATTCATATTTTCGCAGATATTTTGTTAATTGAATTAAATTGCATTAATTTAGAAAGCAATAAAGCCACTGATGTTTTCTTGTTTGTGTGTTGTAGATTCTTTGGCAAAACATAGCTGACAGAGGGACAGTGGCCTGTATTCATTTCTCTATTTAAATGGTATATACAGAGTGTGCCAAAAATGTATACACACTTTAAGCAAAGAAAAAACCGTGTTAACATAACAAAACTGAATTCACACAAACAGAAAATGATGAGCACTAATCATCTTACACTTTTACAGTTACAACAGTTGCTCAAAATGTTCTCCATCGGTCGACACACTTCTGAGTACGTTGAACTACTGACTGAGCAACATTTGCAAAAGTGTCCTCAGCGATTGCAGCACATGCCGTTTCAATTTCTTTCCGAAGTGCTGCCAGTGTAGCTGATTTTCCACGGTATACAGCTTTCCTTAAGAGTTCCCCATAGGTAGAAGTCCAACGGAGTTAGGCCCGGAGAACGCGGTGGAAACTCAATCGGCTCTCTTCGTCCTATCCCGTGCCTTGGAAGATTGTATTGGTACGCACATACATCTTCGTAATGTGGTGGTTCACCTTTTTGTTGCAAAGGTACCACGATTCTCAAATTTGTCTCCAATGCGTGCAATTGTTACTCGCGTTGGCGGTTCTGTTCTGTACACATGTCTTCATTGCCTTTGAACTTCAACAACATTCTCGGTTTTCCAATACCACTTCAAAATTGCTTTCCGCTGTTCAAACGATAATCTTGTCGCTATTTTATTGTAGCAACGCTAGCATAACGTAATGTGAGTCACATATGTTTTCAGAACACCATACGAAATCTTGGCTTCATTTGTTCGTTGCTGATTTACGATAATTTTGGCTACATTTGTTCACGTAGCAAGACTATCATAATGCTTGTGAGTCACATCTGTTAACAGAACATCATACTGTACGTTCCTGTTGTTTTTTTGTCCAACTTTGAAATATATCAAATAGATATCTACTGTAAAAGAGAGTACACATTTTTGGCACCCTCAGTATATATATAAAACAATTAAACATTTGACTCATTTGTTATGGATCAAAACGCGCCGAAGGTTAATTCTAGTAGCAAGTTCTTAAGTTCGTGCTTATTTGCACATTTTATTTACAAGGTGAGAATGAAGGCTATTAATTTGCTGTTTCATTTAAATATCTCCTTTTATGCTTCTTGTATGTCGCTATTACCCGAGATCGGCCATGGCCTGAGGTAGCGACCTTTGCATTCCCTATCTCCGTCTTGCGATTTCATTTATAGAGGGCAGTATTGGAGAGGGGCATGTGAGGAGCATATCGACACTCCGCCGATCACCTATCACGCGGCTTTCTGGATCGAAAACACCATCAGGTAACTCCCCAATTATTCTCACAAGGCTGGATGGACCCCGTTCTAGACCTTTCTAACCGGGAATCGAATCTAGGTTCTCCCGGCCATCAGCGGCAACACTAACTACTAGTCCAAGGAGGCGGTAATCTATCTGTCAGAGGTTCTGAATTAATAGATGTTAAACAAGCTCAAGCCTTTCATTTACACGATAAAAAATAACTATTTTTAACATCATATGGAAATCTCAGCTTTTTAGTACAGTTTCGACTCTTCTGCACATGTATGTCGACTGAACAGGTTCATTAACAGAAGAAATTGGGGAAGGCCATGTAAACCTTCTTTCTTCAGCAGAAAGAAGAAAGCGGAATATATTTTCCTCTTTCTTTTATTTTTTAAGACTTGTTATAAATGGCACAACGAAAGAATGCGCAAGAGAACATGGAGGTCTATTTTACGACCTTTTTCGCTTGTAAAGCGCTGCTAAAACACGCAAAACTTATATTTGTTCCGCGCTAACTATTTTCGTGTTCTTCATGAAGTGAAAATGTCTCTCATATACTCGATAATAGGTAAATTGGTTACATCAAGTGATTTAGCTTGACTGACTAAGCCTCATTTCAATCGAAAGCAGTTTTTGCTTTGTTTTTAAAACTTTCGGGTACTTTTATCGGTATGCTTAAATAAAATAATTGCTATTATTGTATTGTAAAACGCCCGAAAAAAGCAGACATAGATATGATTTAAAATACCGTAATAAAAACAATATGACAATAAAAATAAAAAGTTAAGTGAATATAATTTAACAGCTGTTGTAAATTATTTTTAAAAACTTATAAATATATGGTAACCATATTACATTATTTAGATATGAAAATCTGTTTCAACTAAAAGAGAAGAGGTAATTTATCTATGAAAAAATAGTGAAAAATCGCATTTTCTGCTAATTGTTCGTTGCAAACTGTTCACGTACTCAGATATAAAAGTGTTTTACTATGTAAATAAAGAAAGCATTAAATTTATATTCTATTATGCTTTTACCTACTATTATTTTATTTATTGCTTTTTACTTCAAATTACTAAACTTTTGTAATTTTCAATGAAAATTCTAAGTAATGCGGTTAACATATTTTAATTTATATTTAAAGACTTTTACATATGTTTTTCTTTATAACATGTTAAAATGTATAAACAAGCATTAATTAAACTTGAAAAAAAATAATTACTTAATTTGTTTTGCAGGGTTTAATTTCCCAGAATAAAAAGCATTGGTTAAAACTGTCAAATTAATATAATTAATTTTTCCAGTGATAGTTTTGATAGCATAATTGGAATTAGTTGTTCATGTATGGAAAATTTAAAATCTGTAGGTACACATAGATATGTAGCTTTCTTTTTGATATTGAATATGCTACTGCACAAAAAAATTAACTTTCAGTTGTAGAGTACTGTTCCTTGTATGACGTCCATGGAAGAGATATACACAGAGAGAGACGGAGAGAGAAGTCAAGTGGATGGAGATCTTGGCCGCCTTTCCATCCTTGAGGCTAATTTCAAACTCCTTCTTCCAGCTCATTCAAGCCCTCTCTCCTCTTTTTTACCTCCTGCATTTTATGTCCTGCAGTTCTTGGCAACTTATCTTCTTCTCCTAGGATTCTCTCTACTTTTTCAATCTCCCACGCCTTCTTCTCTAATGCTCTTCCCTCGATTTTGTTGTTTCTTTTTTCTTTCTTTTTTCCTCAAGAAAAACTTCTCATGAAGAAAGCACAGTTTCCTATTTTCTTAACACTCAAACAAGAAAAACTTCACTATTCCCTTAAGGACAGTGCTGGGAATGAAGCGCTTGAGGCAGAAAAAATTCCATGCATATATTTTATCTTCTTATCGGGTCCCCACTCCCTTTCTACAAAGCTATCTACATGAAAACTCTTTGTTCCTGCCCTTACAGAAAACAGTGTAGATTATTGCCAACTTTTTTATGGCGAGGCAAGCAACGCCTTTATTTTTTGTGGAGATGAGGCTAAGCTTATATCAAAAGTAACAAAGTTTGTTATGGACCAGTAAAAATATTTTATTACATTAACATATTTAGCCCAAATAGCTCTTGAATAATAGAGTATACGTGATGCACAGAATCACGTTATGTGTGGCAGTTTTCGTCAGAGATTTTCTTAGCTTTATTTTATGAATGAACTTTGTAATCTGGCATTTTCCTGTTGAGAAATATTGCATCTATTATAAATTATTTTCATTGTACTTGAAAATATCACCTGTGTGTATTTAAATTGAATTTACTGATTTTTTTCTTTTTTAATCCATGTATTTTTGCTATAAAAACTACACCACATTTGCTTTTAATGTCAGAAGTCAAAGGTGCAAAAATAAACATCAAATGTTCACCCCTTTATTAGCAAATAGGTTTACAGAAGTTTTGTGATGTAGTGCTAATACACGGTGCATATATTTAGATTCAAATAGTTGGTGCGACCCGACGCTTGGAACAGCAGGATGCACTGCAGTGCTCTTTATGTCAGTGGTACGAGGTAGTATGATGTTTAAAGGAGGTTAATATTTTATTCATACTCCTTATTGTTACGTATTTACAAAAAGGTTTACTGAGAATTTTCGTGTATCTAAATTCCTAGTCACTCCACAACGTGTTAGGGAATTAGGATAAATATGAAATATATTTTATATAAATTCAAGAGACGGTCAATTTTGTCCAAGGCAATTCTTGTCCAGTGGTTCCCAAAGTAGGTAGCTCAAGAGGATTTATAACATAAAACATAAATGCTTTCTTCTCGCACTGCATTAAGCAAATTTTCATTTTGCATAAGTAAGAGATATAATAGGAATAAAAAATTAAGAGCTTCCTTTGCAAACTCGTTGTATACTTGCATTATTTTTATTCAAAACTGATCTACGCTTTGGGAAAAAATTTCAACATACCATCAGTGCATACAGCATGCCCGTAAAATAACGGCAAAGTTTCAAAACTATTTATTTATATAACCACAAACGTTAAACGTTTCATATTAATACATGCTAAATAAGAAATGTTTTAATAAAATGCTTTTACATGTTCAATGCAATTCGGGGTGGTTTCCGATAACTCCCTATATATATATATTTAATTGCTATTCCTATTCTTGCAAAATATTATCAAGCACGTCAGGTATAAAAATTTAACATATTCTCTGATTATCTATTTTAATTGGTTCATATTGCTAAAGAACACTACAAATTTTGCTTTATGTAGCCCCAGAGGTAAAAGTATAAAGACTTAAGGTTCTGTCTAAATGGTGACCACGCCTTTCATCTAGCATTTCCTATTCAACATGTGAAAATGTCATGTCCAAAACCTCATGAAAAATAAAGTTGTGCAGAGAAGCTTTAATTGAGGAAACATTTCATTTTCGTCTCCTTTTATTAGTACTGCAATAATATATTAGTTGCATGACATAACAGTCAAAGTTAACTACGCTCTCTTATCTTGATGTCTTTCATTTTCTATATGAAACTGCAGAGCATCAGTGACATCCTACAACAGCGTTCCTTTAACCTGCAGCCGTATTTTGGTGTCTAGACTTTGTTTCCTAATGATGATACATCATGTTTTCACTTTCGTACTGAAGCAGTTTGTTGTCAACGGCAACCCCACGTTGGTGAACCAATTTTGAAGCGGTTTAGTATGGCAGCTCCAAGCTGGGCGCCAATTTTGAAGAGGCTTAGTAGGCTCCGGCTGAGTGCTCCGGTTTGGGCATTAATTTTAAAGGGGTTTGTCGGTGGGGACAGGTCGTTAGCTATGAAGCGATTTAGTTCCTGATCGCCATATTTTGTAATGGTGTATCGTAATTGACTATTGATCGCTTTGGTGCAGGACTGCGAGAGGATATCAACTGTGTAAATAATTACGCGATGAGTAGCAATGGAAATTTATTGTTTTCAAAAAGTGTCGCGTCCTCTGGTGTTCTGCGTACGATAGAGCTTGGCTACGTTGAGTATAATATATAATATATACCGCGACTTCCAAGAAGGCTAACTGAATCTGATGGTCTGACTATCCGAACTGACTCTCTCTGACCATCTGATCCTCTGAACAGATTATATGAACTGCATTTCTGAATTGCATATGTCACCTGATTTATCCGACTACTGATCTCAAAACAGATTATAAATTGGATTCAAAGTAACTAATCGTTTGCTTTCCACAAGCACGTACAAGTCCCGTGTCTTGTTTAAACATTCACAATATACATCTGGCTAGTTCACATTCACCTGCCAGCGCATGCCATCCGCTACTATTTAAAAGTTTAAAACATTTATTCATATTGGCTGATTTAAAGTTAGCTGTACTACAGTTGGCAAGTTCATTCCACCTAACTATTTAAAAGGCCTTGCTTTGTTATCACTCGCCAACGGAAGTTCTTTTAAGAAGAAGCATACACTTGTTCCTTTCCTTTGTATAGCGGTTTATGGAATACTTGGCTTTGCTCCATTTCTGGCTGGGCAACCGTAGACAGATACACCAGAAAACTTTCTCTTTACAGGACATATAATTTAATATATTAAAGCTGTACATACATAATACCTACATTATTAATTAAAATGCACAAAATATAATGTTAAGGCTTACAACATGTATATATAATGTTTATAGTTAGGTGTGGGTAGAAATTATGTCAGTACTCAATATAGGCATGCGGTTGTAAATTAGCCCATATCCTGACGTTATATATGTAAATATGATCACTAAGAACATCTTCTGTTAAGAACTATTCATTATTATTATCCCTCTTATCAAACTCAATTAAATCATTCATGATTACCATTTGGGCAGATTGTAACAACTGCAATTCGTAAGCCATATAGTGAAGACTTTTCCTACAAAAATCTGTGAATTCCTCTTGAGGCTTGTAGTTCGAGCACAGCTGCTCACGGTAGTTTTCGGCTCTTTAAATTAATCGTCCGTATAGCTTGAACAGTCTCGTCAAAACACCATGACCTGCCAAAACGTTGGAGTCCCATAAGCTGCCATTTTCCTGGCGTGAGCACTTGATGATATTTATGACTAACAGTATCACCAATTCAAATTTAGAAAACCAATATATGCATTGAGTCTTCCTCAGAACCGCCTCAATTCTGCAGTTTTTTTTTTATTTGATTTATTTACGGACGCTCTTTAACATCTCAGGTCATCAGCGTCCCATTCAAATCAGGGCGTGAAACGGCCGACAAATTTTGCTCCGAGGCCTCTTTTTTCAGGCTTGAGGTTCTTTTTCGTGCCGTAAATGTATAACACGGGACTCACGACTATACTTCCCTTCCGAAGGAAGCCACACTAAGGATTTCTTAAATCCTGGAGTGATTTGTGTAATCGGCAATACTTTTCTACGCAAGTTTTTCCTACTCTTAGGAAACTGTTAAGAAATTCTGCATTGCAATGTGGGTATCATGGGTTATTATTATTATTATTATTATTATTATTATTGTTGTTGTTGTTATGATTTTAAATACCCACTATATTTCGATCAGTTTTTCTTTCATATTTTTTTGAATTTTAATCAGTTTAAAGTATCTGTGTTAAAAAAGAATTCAGCAGCTTTCTGTAAAATAGTAATCTTTTATTTCCTTCTGAAAAATACTTAAAAGCGGCTTATATAGAGTTAATTTATTCCATAAAACTTCATCTTCTCGAATAGCGTTCTTACTCAAACATAATTGTTATGTACAAAAATAACATTACACTGCTGTTAAAGTAATTTGATTGAACAGAAACTGGGAATGTTTCGAGTCATGTTGCACCATGTACTCTATTTTTGTTATAAGGACGATATCTGCCGATTTTGAGTAAAATAATCGTTGTTTTTCATTTTACAAGATCTTTTGTTTTCTACTGAAGTTTTGCATAGTAGTTCGACCCAAAAGTGAGTTGGAACTTCAAAAAAAAAAAAAAAAAAAAAGGCACTGTCCTATATGATAGAATATAAAAACAGCCTCATTGAAATTAGCTTGTAAGTTTACGAAACAATTTTTTGATCTACACTGTCCTAAAACACGAATTTTGTCGTGCTGTGCCTAAACAAGTCTACTTAGCGGGAGCCTATCAATACCAACCTAACAAAAGGGGGTGTATATTTTCAGCTTAGGTAATTTAAAGTATTATGCACATTGGTATATAAAGATAACGTCGGAAACGATCACCATATTATCGAACAAGGTTGTTAAAGCGGTAACGCTTGGGTTCGTATTTGATAGGCCCTGGGTGTATTGCTGCCGGCTATCCTGATCTTAGGCTTATTCGTGGTTTACCGTGGTCACTAGGTGAATGCCGGAATGGAACTTTCCACGAAATCTCCACTCCCATTTCATATCATTTTATTCCGTTGGTTCTGTTACAGCGCCGAAAGCGTCGGAGCTTGTACGCGTGACGGTGGTTTCCCCCTTGGAAAGATTTCTGTCTCAATGAGGTTCTGGACGGGAAGGACTCCGTCAGCTATTGGATGTTCTACCTGATATAATGTTTCTTCTTATTTCATCTCTTCTTCTCTTCCTTCTCTGGGGGCGTAAGCACGAGCGGCCTCGGCCGAAGTGCCGAAATATCCCCTCATGTCCCTAGCAATTCCATTTAAATATACAACGGACCTACTTGGGCATATGCAATATCAACAAAGAACTTGTCCACATCAGGAAAAGTTTCTTATAATTTTTTTTAATCAGAGGGTGCCAAAATGTATGCACACTTGAAGCAAAGAAAAACTGTGTTAACATAACAAAACTGAATTCAAACACAGAATGCCCACCATCGGCATCGATACACTTCTGAGTACGTTGAACTACTGATTGAGCAACATTTGCAAAAGTGTCCTCAGCGATTGCAGCACATGCCGTTTCAATTTCTTCCCGAACTGCTGTCAGTGTAGCTGGTTTTCTACGGTATACAACATCGTTAAGAGTTCCCTATAGGTAGAAATCTAACGAAGTTAGATCCGAAAAACGTGGTGGAAACTCAATCGGACCTCTTCGTCCTACCCAGTGCCTAGGATAATGCCTTGGATCCAGTGCGTGGCGCTTGTTGCTTTACAGGTCTCCCAGATCTATTCTTGTGAACATCGCTTACCTACTATGAATCTCAAATTTGTATTGAATGTGTGCAGTTGTTACTCGTATTGGCGGTTCTGTTCTGTAAACACGTCTCTATTGCCTTTGAGCTTCAACAACATTCTCGTTTTCCAATACCACTTCAAAATTGCTTTCCGCTGTTCAAACGATAATCTTGGCTCCATTTTGTTGTAGCAACGCTAGCATAATGTAATGTGAGTCATCTGTTTACAGAAAATATTATTATATTACTGTTGCTTTTTCGGCCCAACTTTGAAATATATTAAATAAATATCTACTGTGTATACATAGGACTCTCAGTATTTCTTTATTGTATAGTTATACAGAATAAATAGAATTCTGTTGTATCTCTTAACAAGGCAAAGTACATCTTTTACATCTTTTGGTAGGCTATATATTGTTTCTCTTAATCAAACTGAAAATATATCTGAATATAACTTAATAAAATAGCTAAAATCGCAATAAGATAACACATATTACATATAACTCATAAACTAAGAAAGAGTAGTGAGAAAAGAGATATTGCTAACCATAAGTAAAAATATAACTAGCCTATAAAAAAATTTAGTGCACTAAATAGTCAGACCTTTTAAACGTTTTTAATATGGATTATGGCTATAAACAACACATTATTTAACATATTTTATTTATTGTCTCTTTTGCTATGATGTCTGTAAATTGGACGTGAATTATATTGGTGTAAGCTGTATATGAATGGAATGCAATGAAATAAATTAATGATCGCGCAAATAAGCTCAGAGTCCATAGTGTCTTAAAGTTATCTGGCATTCATTTTCTCAGGGCCAAGGAAAAATCTCGGAAAAACCTTACCTGGAATGGAACCCCAGACCTCCGCTACTACTAGACCACGGAAGCAATCAACTGGTTTAAATCAGGCCTTAAATTAAAGTAATATAAATTATCACTATGTGGTAGGTACAAAGCAATTTTTAGTCATTTTTAGGCAAGAGGTATTTTATTTTAATGGCTGATCGTTGTGTTAAAATTCGATTTTATAAGTTTAATTTTAAAAGTAAATTACATTCAACTTTATCTAACCACTGTCAAATGGTGCATGGCCTATTTTCAAGGAAAGCAGAAGATTGGATAAAAGAGCCGAAGTTTATAAATATTAAATAGTATATGTTACACCTGCTAAAAATCTTAGATACAATTTGTTTATTGTGCTACAATTTAATATTTTTGAATAATGCACTACTTCTTGGGATTCACAGAAGGTCTAGAGCATCAAAGGTCTAAATCATGCGGAGCTGGAGAGCATAGGCTGAACACAGCAAGCAAGAAACACAGTCTGTCTTAGAAGAATCCTGTCAAAAGCCTTTACCACATTGTGAGTATGTATCTACAAGCAAACTGCATATTGCACAACATTTGTAAGTACAAAACATAAGTTTATTAAAATGGGTGAAAATTAAAATAACGTAAATGGAATATGTTCACTTACTTGTCAATTACAAATACTCTAAATACAACTTTATGTACACGCGCCGCCTGTGGTGCTTCAGTACTATAAAAGGGCGTTAAACACTAATAAAAATAATGTATACCCTATCTCTTAGTAGCATTTGCAATAAAACTGTTTTTTTAATTAGTGTTTAACGCCCGTTTATACTACTGAGGCACCACAGGTGGTGGACACTGATGATACATGAGATGAAATGATATATTGGGAAAGGATTTTTTTTAAGGAAGGAAGCGTTCTAGGGCAAAGTTTAGGGTACCTCCCCGGCATTTGCCATTAATGAGAACTGGAGGCATTTTCCAGGAAAACCTGGAAAATACCTCAGTCAGGAAGGACGGTCCTGGCGGGATTCGAACCCCAGACATCCCGCTCACACCTTAACGACCTCGCACCTTAACGACCTCGGCCACCCGTGGCGGCCAATAAAAATATATTTTGTATTATATTCATAAGCTGAGAAAATCCTTTTGACAAGTTTTCTTTATTGTTTCACTCAAAATAGTACACAACACCACTGCAATTTTTCTTACTTTTTTCGAAGCGTCTGTTATACTATAATAAAAGTTTACAGAATTTAAGTAGTTAATACAATAAATATTGAACACTTCAATGTGTAACAAAATTATTCCCTACCTCAAGAACTTTCAGGTAAGTTGCAAACCTAATCAGCAAAATAAATTATTTCGTTTGGTTTTCTTTTATTTACCCTGGATTCTTATGACATTATATTTATGAGTATTTCACATCTCAATGCTAGCGTATGGATCAGCTACGAGGTCTGTTGCCTAGGTGGAATTCATGACCTTAAGGGTTTGCCCTCAGTAGTAAAAACGGGCGTTAAACACTATTCAAAAAAAAAAAAAAAAAAAAAAAAGGTTTGCCTTACGTAATTTGAATTATAGTGAAGTTATTTGTGGGAAATTATTCCTTATGCAACAACACTGCTGTCCTCACAGTGTGTAATATCTGGACGTATTGATTTGGGTTTTGTTACTTTTTCCACATTCCCTTGACAGTAAGACGGTTGTTGCGACATGAAAACGTCATTATAGTAACTAGTGTTGTATGTAATGTCCATGTCATGGATAACGAATAAATATGCATGCCACCACAGACGAGTCTAGAGCCCACAACTTTGCGGTTATCAAGCTCTCTTACCACTGTGACAAGACACAGGTGAAATAATTTGAGTCGCTTGAAGGGTATATCACTTCTATTATTACTTATATCTAATCAATAATATATTGGTTTGATGTGCTGGATTTTTGTCTTTAAACGGACACGATAGGAGGTGGCCGACAATAGGCTCATATAACAAATAAATTACGCAGTATTAGGACTATCTCGTGTTTAACAGAGGAGAATCTTTCTGTCATTTGCCACATTACTATCCATTACAAAATTCTGTTCATCGAAGTTGATATTAGTATTTGAGATGTTTGACATTTCAACTCATTGCTTGATTCGACTTTCTGTCTTAAATAAAATATTACACCAAGAGTTATAACACTTATATAAAATTAGATACTTTTTTGGAAATGTTTCACTATCAGAAAATTATAATGGATAGCATTTGCTAACACTCCAACAGATATCGTTTCAATTAATGACTGTTTACATAAAGCATTTTATAGACCTACTACTTTATAAATTATATCAATACCAATGTATTTTAAGAATGAAAAACAATGTTTTAAACAGTATTTTACTTGCTATAATTGTGATTATGTAATCTGTTAGCCACATGTTTCTGCCAGCGATTGTGATTTTTTTAAAGCCGTTACGGAATATTTTGCCATCTTGTTCCTTCAATCACTCCATTTTATTCATTTCTGAAGCTTCATTGTTCTTAACCGATGACTCTGAAGGTAAAAGTAGTGAAAAAAAAACTGGATAGATCAAGTATGAACCTATATGGGAAATGAAACATTTAACCTGTCAATACGAGTTATCATTGCATGTCCCCATTCCATTAACTATAGCTACACAACCTTTCGTAATGCAAAGTTTGCTCGTTTAGACGTTACAGGCAGGGCTGAAAAGTGCCCCTGTGCTGCTAGAGCTCGAAGGGCTAGCCAGAAGTGAGATTTAGGAGAGAGCCGAATGGTACAGCTATTAGCTAGTAATGAGGGCATTATTAGACGGGTGAAGTATTGTAACGGTGGGAAATGTGTTCTTATTCCAATTCGAAGCTAGTTCATACACACACACACACACACACACTAACCTAAGGCTAACCTCGGGCAAATCCTAGAAACGGGTGCATTCAGTGGTTTAGCGAGTAAATCATTGTAATTGTGAAAAACTGCTCTTATTCCAATTCGCAACTAATTCAGCGAGTAAGTCATTGTATCCAGCAGAAAAATAGAGTGAATTACTGTAATTGTGGCAAATCTCTTTTAACTCCGGCCGAAAGAAAAATGGAATGGCAGTATTCAAATCCTCTATCATATCTTCACATGTGTAGCATAACTGCCTGAGCTATTGCTCCTTTGCTGCTGAAGCGTTATTATCTAGCTAATAGCTTGTAGCTTGCCCCTACCTTCGGCTCTCTCCGCTGTCGCTTACTTCTAGCTAGCTGCTCGGGCGCCGGTAGCAGGGCGCTTTCAGTCCTGCCTGTAACGCCAAGTTTGCTAAAAACTGTAAGTCAAGGAACAGAGTGATGGCATACCAAACACTGCGTGGCTCAGACTAAGAGCATGACCTGATTAAGATCATCGACGACTGAGTGGAGAATTTGCGCCATTGGAGGGGTAATTGTGGACATGTAAACTGGTAAAGGTACGGAAAATGGAGAGAAAAGTATCTGCCACATTCCTATACGGGATCGAACAGATACAGGTAGCCATGCCAGGCTCTGTTAGTAGGCAAGGAAAGAGAAAAGAGATTAAGAAATTTTCTGACGAAAGTGGGATAGCTCAGGTCTGAAAAGGCTGACAACCGGATAGAGGGTAGGGAAAAAAATTGATTGAATGCAGCTCTGATTGTGTCATTCCTAACATGCCTTCTTTTTTGTATATTTTTTAATTTTTAAAAATTACTTTTCTTCTTTATTTTTATTTTATTGTATTTTTATTCTATTGTTGAATATATATTTTTATAATTTATTGTTACACATCTAATCTAATATCGTGTATTAAATAAAACATAACGAGTGTAATAAAAATTGCGCCTGTTAAAGTTGTATTGTATTGCTGCCACTGAAATAAACACTCTCCTACTATAACTATTTCATTAATTCTTCTTATATAAACCAGTTTCATTCTGAACATCCTTAAGAAAGCATGGAACTTTCGTATTTGTAGATATGTACTTGTGGGGCCAATTGTAGAAATTCTTGATTCGAAAAGTAAGGAATCCAGTCTGGATAGTTAAGGCCAAGGTGGTCTGAATATTTTCCCTCTAATTTTATACTAATTAATACAACTAATTCGGCTACCATTAAATGTAATACATATTTAGTTATTAAATGATCACCAAGCAGGATGGATGAGCGCTAAAGTTTGGAACTCCCGTTTGGGAGGTGCCGAGTTCAAATCACTTGGGATTTGGGTTATTTTGGAGGTTCCCCTGGTCGCTTTGAAATGAATCTTTCCTTTCTACAACATTTCCGTTCATCCATTTTATTTCATTTCATTTCATTTCACTCCATTGATCCTGTTACAGGATGAGGTGGCTGGCGATGTCGTGAAGGTGGTTTGCACTTTGAAAGGTTTCTGCCTCAAGCAATGTTTGCTGTCCAGTGTCTCCTTTACTGCATCTTTCCTCCCTGAGGTGCACCCACTGCACAAACGCTGAATTAACGATATATCCTCCTGCGATCCTAACAGTCAATCCAGTCCAATTAATTTAAATAAGTAGTTTTATAGTTATTAAATTATACATGAGCATACTTTTTTTCTAAAAGTGATGTAAATGTGATCCTATTTTGTTTATCATAAATTATCATTACATTATTTTTGTTAGTTATAAAGTATAACTAAAGCTAGAGCAAATATCCCTAGGTGGATGACAGCCCAGAAAACGTGGAACTGTACATACTGTGGATAGGGGTATGTAAGTAGCTAGCCATGGGTCTGTGTGGTGATTTTTTTTTATTTATGGACGCTCTGTAACATCTCAGGTCATCAGCGTCCCATTCAAATCAGGGCGTGAAAAATCCGATAAATTTTGCTCAGAGGCCTCTTCTTTCAGACTTGAGGTTCTTTTTCGTGCCGTAAATGTAGGACAGGGGATCCATGGCTTTAATTCCCTTTCAAAGGAAACCATAATTACAATTTTATGCCCAAAAATCCCTCAACCCTGGCCAGTATTGAACTCGCGATCTAGGGCTTAGGAGGCAAGTATGGCTACCACTAGCCCATTTGTGTGGTCACGTGGCATGTACGAGTAATATGCGCATTGTAGACTCTTCATATCTGCTTCAGTGGATATTCGTCCTAGCTCTTGTTATAATGTTTGTTATTTTACTAGTTCTAATCCACCAATAATAATGCAATTTTATAATTTCTAGGATCCTGCACTGTGTAAGATTCTTGCCCTCAAGGAACGAATCACAGTACATTGTTGATCCCAAAGGCAAAGAGTGGAATCCGTTTAAACAATAAATAGCAGCGAAAAAGTTTAGCAGCGGTACTTGAATGCCTTGATGGATGCTTTGTTCCCAACCACAAACCAAGAGCGGTTACCAGGTGAGCGAAGTTTTGCCTAAAGCCAAGGCGAATATTTACATACTGTAGATGTCAGTAAGCTTCAAGCACATTGAGCCATCACTAATTTTTGTCTTTATTTATGCAGAAAAAAATGTAGGAGCAAGGAGGATAATACTGTTAAACGACAGATCACTGAAAATCATAATGTAAGTAAAACTCCTCAGAAAATTGGACTCTTTTTCTATTAGTATTTTTTTATAAATCAGCGTTTTATTTTCTATTTTATTAAACAAACTTCTCATGCAAACTTTAAAATAGATTAGATATGTACCTATGTGTTGTGGAATCTGCAATAAACCCACTGTATTTGAGTATTTGATTCACGATGTGGTTCTTAGACCATATAAACGCGTATGAGGTATCTCACTAAGCAGAGAAACGTTCTGTAAAATTGGAAAGTTAACAGAGGTCTTAAGTTTGTTGGAATTTTTTTTTCTGGGAGAAATTAATTTGGGGAAAGTGTGTGTCATATTTTGTAGAAAACCTCTAAAAAGTTTTTATTTAGAGAAATTTATTGATTAAATAATAAATGTAAATTAAAATATCCAGTTTAGCATTGAAAATATGTTTTGCCAAATAAACTTTATATATTATATATATTACTATTACTATTTATGCAAAAATAACTTACTCCAAATTCTTTTTTTTTTCAATAATCGCTTTTAGTGATAGTAGTAGTAGTAGCAGCAGCAGCAGCAGCAGCAGCAGTAGTAGTAGTAGTAGTAGTAGTAGTAGTAGTAGTAGTAGTAGTAGTAGTAGTAGTAGTAGTAGTAGTAGTAGTAGTAATAGTAGTAGTAGTAGTAATAAAACTAAAGTACTAATAATAATTTAAGCATATGATGAAAGATGTTTCATGCCATTCTAAATATCTAGTCATTTTTACAGTAGATATATTGAGTTAGATATTCTAAGTAAGAGAGGTCTCGAACGGGGTCCACCCAGCCTCGTTAGGGCAATTGGGAAGCTGCCTGATGGAGAATTGGCTATCTTCGATCACAGAAGCCGCGTGATAAACGACCGGTGGAATGCCGGCATGATAATCACATGCCCCCCTGCAATACTGCCATCTATCAATGAAGTCGTAAGACGGAGATAGAGGATGCAGAGGTCACCTCAGCTGTAGCGCCAGATGAGAAAATAAATTGATGAAGAATGCCTACAAAGAACATTTATTTTTCCAAGAAGAATTAGTGCCTCAAAGCTGTTATGCGAGCTTTTTTCATCGAGAACCTACCGCAGAATGCCCAGTGTAGATACAAGTTGACCCATGAATAACCGGCCTTGTAAACAAAAGTGTAATTTTGGTCTTGAATGCCCCACGGGAAATACACAGCATATTGTCATGCACCTTATGTTCATTCTTCACGCCTTGTACCCTTCTCGGATTACTTGAAAACACGTTCCCCTTAGATTAAGTCGCAGTTATGTATAGGCCCGGCGATCACATTAATCATCAAAATTTGCCAACAGTTCATTCTTCTGTGAATAATTTGTGAATTCGACTAAATGATTCGTGAGAAGTAGCCCCATCTTGTTCATTAAAGCATACTCATATTGATAAGACGTCAATGTGCATATTCGAGACTGATTTGTCGTGGATAGGGAGCCATTCAATATAAATACCATATGGTATGCTATGTCAATGCAAAATAAGAGTTTGTTCGAGTACTGTGATAAAAGAAAATACTACTAGAAGTCCACGTGTAGATGACGCGAATGTTAATTATGATTGTTTCAGCTAGTTAAGCTTACATTTAATGAGAAGAGGTAATAAGAGAAGAAAGGTTCTAGAAAGGACATTTCTAGGTACGTCAAGATCTTTAAAGTGCCTAACTGGGATCATAACATTCTCGTATGTACACCCCCTGTACACATGACTTTACTTCTTCATTAGTTTGATTCCATATTACCCCTAGTCCTGTATCCATTCTACTAATATACTTATAAGATAAAGATATATGTTCTATGGATCTTCTATAGGAGCTCTAAGCGACCGAAAACTTAGAGGAAGCAACGCTTCCATGGTATTCTCTCTTGCTGAAGATGGAGGGAAAGAAAACGATAATTACAACCATCTTCATCTCGCCTCTTAACACGAAAACGGAAGCAATCCTTACAGCGGTCTCATATAATGCCAAGGGACAATAATTATTCATAAATCACAAGACACAGGCGTAACAACGACGTAGCAGCTACCCAAGCGAGAGACGAAGAGAGAGCGACTACGTAGGAATGAGAGGAAAAGAGCAGTTAACCCGATGGAAATCACAAAACTTTATATACCTCCAGCTGGGGTCTTCTGACAGACGTTTATCGAGACTTAAGTGGTACTTGTAACATTTTAATGTCCCCCCACCTATCTTCCTCTTTCTACCAACAACTTGTGAATGGCATTATGATTGAATCGTTTAGGCTAATGTCTCTACAACAACACCTAGCCACGGAACATAAAACAAAGTCAAGCATCCCCCATGCACACCAGACCTGGAGTCATGATTTATTCGCCTTATAGATAAAAACGACTATAGTATAGCTTGCAGGACCGGTTTCAGCCAACTACAATATGCCCAAGAATAAAATTATATACATTTTGTGTACTTGGATCAAAAGTGATAACACACATTTTGCTTTGGACTGTGTTAGAATGTATTAGGAAAATGTGGGATGTTACAGAAAATGAAAAAGTTCATTAAAATGCATAATAGGTAAATATGTATATAATTATAATATCTTTCTGAAAGATATAGTAATATTCTGTTTAAAATTTTATCTATAACTTTAAATTGTGTTTCAATGGAAATACAAGCGTCTTTAGGCTTAACTTGCTTCTTGGGACAGTACGAAAATAAAGTGTTTCTCCTGCATCTATGGACTTAAAACCAATATAAATAACATTTTTAAAAAAATATTACTCAAGTTTAATGTTAATGCCTGTTAAAACTATTGTTAACGTTTTCATTCTGGTTTTGAACTTTTATCCAATTAGAAAACTATTTCTCACTGTAGCACTCTATATATGTGTGTGTAAATATAGCATGCTAATGAACTACACCGCAATAATTTCAGAGACTGTAGAGGTGTCTTTGGTGATTTGGGATAAGTAATATATGGTCTGCCTGTTCAAATTTAAAAGATATGGGTGTTAACTTTCTTAAGGACCAGTTTGTCAATGAAGCTTTCATTCGAGATGATACCATACGTATGAAAGTCATAGAGCATGTCATAATGACTTCAAGTAAAAGCGAATTGTTGTTATCGAGTTTGAGCTCCGTTTTTGTATTATTTATTTATTTTACTTTTTACTTTTACATCTTATGTATGATCATACTAAGTAACCTACACCACAGTACTCGAACGATCTTCGGAACCACAGCATTTCGTCTTAACCAATAGGCCAACAGTCTGGTAGATAGCTCTTCCTAGTTACGTTCACACCACGATAAATTAACTAAGTATCGTACTATAATTTAATTTGTCCGAGATTTAAAACATTTTTAATGCAATGAATTTTGAAAACGCTGTTGATGAGCTATTGAAAATTGGAGTTTCCTTGCTCGCAAAGCAAATTTGAAGACATTTTAAGGGAAATATTTAACCCATTTTGCTTTAACACTAACTTATCAGCAGCTAATGTCGAGTTTATCACCACACATCTTTGTTAGATCTCATATTGCTTGCAGAATATACCACTCTACACTCTCTGAAAGTATGACGATTAGTACATTAAATTTTATTGCTTGTTTCCATTCCATGTTTACAATAACAGCTTCTCCTATATGTTCACAGAGCTGCTATGCAGTTGACCTGTTGTTTGCAATTGTTTCCGGTGAGGTTTGAGTTTTCATTCTGATCCTGTACCACAAGTGACTTGAAAGTATGTAAACATGTTCTTCTAAAACCTTTTATGTCTCATAACCCTATCATTTGTTCACTTTTAGTTCCCCTATTATATTATCAGAAGCTCTTGATTCCAAATCATGCTACATCTTTCATTCTTTTTGCTAAATATTAAATTTATTGATAGGGAGACATGGAATAATTCCTTTGGTAACAAGATCAGCAAAAACCTAACACTAGCTTCGGTTCATGAGGTTAGAAGGAGGTTGCTAGAGTTTGTGGCTGCATTGCAGAAACCTGCTGTTGTTTACACCGGAACGCTTGTCAGAGTTCAAGATCAGCTACATCTGGCTGATGCTAAGCCAATTTAATATCATGGTAGAAAGTATTCCATAAGCTTGATGTACACTATTCAAAATTATTTAATAAACGTTATTTTGTTCACACAGTCATAGCCATGCAATCTTATAAACCATGGCAAGATTCAGAGAGATCGAACGAACTGAACACTATTAGACTTGATTAAGCAATTATACATTAATTGTAGCTTTATACTTTCCTTATATATATACACACTATTACCAGTTACCACAAATGGTGTTGACGTAGTAGAAAGATAAAACTAATAAATTCTTACAATATAGAAATATTTATTTTCTTCTTTGAGGGTTTTTTTCATTATTCAGCGATTATCACTTTCTCCCTTCCTTTATCCTTCTCAGCCCTGCCATTGTCGTTATTATATATGACAACTCCTCATCATTTAATACATCCATGTTCATGTTATACTAGATCACACTTATTTCATCCTTACAGACAAAATCTTAGCGCATTTTTCTTTACCCATTCTCTTCAAATGCTCCAATCATTGGAGAATCTTTTACTCATTCCTCTATATCCGCCAGTTGTTTAATATTGTTATTTCCCCTCTTTTCCAACCCATATACTGTCTCTTTTCGTTTTCCATCTATTTCTACCACTTGTTAAACTTCATCGCCCCATTGGTAAACATGCTGTCAACCACTTTGAGAAATCTCTTCCTTGTTTCGATATCGCCCTACCTATAACACAGTATTTAACATTTAAATTGCCTCCCGAAATCTACGTTAGCTTTATAAATTCTCTGATGTATGGATAAATAAGCGATAGGAATAATATAAATAGGTTTATTTGCTAGCTTCTAAATTGCTATAGAAATACTTAAATTTTCAGGACATAAAATATAAAGAAGCGCTAAAGCACGTTATAGAGCAAGAAAATAAAATTAAATTAACTCATTCAGGGAATTTGGTCCAAGAAAGATTCAAACTAATCCTTGGCTTTTCCAGTTTCCCTCGAATTAACACCTTAACTAAATGAATCACGAAGATAGCTGGAATATTTATTTTTACAAATGAAGAACACTTGGTAAGAGTGTATTCAATAATTATTCCCCATAAATTATGGTTTTAACATATTAGATTAGCAATTCCATCTGATGCAGATAAAAAACATAAAAAATAAAAACAAAGGGGAAGAAAGAACCCATTTCTGAGATTCATCAAGAAGTGATTCTTGCTAGCTTTTTTACATTGGTTGAACCACAAATCAATTGTAACGATAGTCAAAAATGGTAAAACTCAAATAATAAAATAAATAAAAAAGCAGTGCAGTCAATTTGTTCGTGAATGAATATCAGAGCATTACTGGCCAAAGTAATAAGGTTTATATTTAATTTATGTAATACTTTAAAATAACAATGTTTTATTTAAAAGTCCCTCCTGTACATTTTAGAATATGTTAATATTATGGCTCAAACTTCATATAACTAAAAATTGTATATAAAATAAAATAATAGTATGGGGGGGATATTTTCTTGTTTAAAGATTACGTTTTTCATAAACCCGGTCTTTTCTAACATATTTTTAAGTCTTTTTAACTAACCTAAACGAGTAATATTGACAAAATAATGACGTAATGCAGACAAATGCTACGTTATAATATTGTAACTAATGTAAGTCTTTTCTCTGAATACAGAAAGATTAATAAGCAAGACATTTCCAAACAGCTTTTTTACTTTAACAAAAAAGATAAAGTCAGTTTAAGAACTTTTTACTGCTGTGTCCTATAAGTGTCTTTTTAGCAGAAAACCGTGTACTTTATATCAACGAGTAGCTCTCTTTTGCTTTACAGCTCCAGAGCAAAGCACCACGAGGGGCTCTGCTCGAGTGGAATTAAATCAACATGTATAATGTGCATTGCTAGGCAACGGGAGGGCGCGCAGTGCGCCTTGTTTTGTTTTACTTCTTTTCAGGGCTTTGTAATCAAGTTGTATGAGAGAGGGAACTTTAAACTGCCCAGAAGATTATTTCCATTTACAGTCATTTGAGTTGACATGAAAACCAAATATCTTTCCCCTTTCTCTAAACTGCACAGTAAAAGTAAAACCAAGACAGCCCACATAAGCAGCTCGTGCATGTAATTTATTGTGACGCTGGGGAAACTTTCTCCAGGAAGGAAGCTCAAAAAATTTATTTTAAAGTTTTTTTTAAATCTCAGTACAGATTTCTTTAAGACTTTAGAGATCACTAGAACACTTTTGTGCATCAAACAAATGCGCTCACGTTTCATTACTATATAATACAGTTTGACTCGCTCTTTAACATCTCAGGTCATCAGCATCCTGTTCAATTCAGGGGGTGAAACGGCCAATAAATTTTGCTCATATGGCTCTCCTTTCAGGCTTGAGGTTCTTTTTCGTGCCGTAAATCTATGACACGAGACCCACGTTTTACTTTCCTTCCGAAGGAAGTCATACTTAGGATTTTTCAGCCCGAACCTGCCCGGGATTGAACCCCCGAACTTGGGTTTATGAGGGAAGTATGGTTATTACTATACCACTATACTATACCACCAACAAATGTCTATTTATATTTTTTAAAGTTTAATAACGAACTTATAGAATGAAACCCAAACCATACTCCTATCATTAAATCTTAACTCATTCTGAATTATCCACAAATGACAAATACCAAAATTTAAATTGTTTATCAAACACTGAGAGAATGTGAAAATATTTAATTTATTAATATATTTATTGTTCTCACCTTCGTAACTTTAAATTGTCTCTTTAGCTGAATTCCTTCTGATTGAGCAAGGAAAAATTCTCAGATAGTTATTTGAGGTAAAGAATGGCTTAAAAACGTAAAAATACTACAGAGATCACCATGTGCCTGCGCTAAGAATAAGTAGGTGTCTTCTTCCATTCAAATTTTAGTACTGTTCACCCCATTTCGATACAGCAGCAAGCCACATTCTTGTTCGATCCTCTTTTTCTTGTCCTTTCTTATAGATCGTCTATCGCAGGGTTATTTTTGATAATAACTAATAAGTTATTCGGTCTACGTATTTTACTGCATTTTAATATATTAGCTATTCCTAATTTTAAGTAAATATGCTAATTTCTCAAATAGGTTTTCTCTGTTACTCCCAAGGGTGAGAGTAACAAATGCATTTCATTTGGGCTAATTCTATTGTTTTTGCTTCTTTTAGAGAGCCCAGCATAAGAGAAAAGATTTACTTGCGATGTTATAACACTTTAAAATGGTGCTTGGTTTAAATGTTGTTAAAGTACCTTTTTAGAATGTAATTTATGATATTGTATTTAGACAGCTGTGAACAGGAGACGAACAAAATACAATATTTATGACTAAAGAAGATCAAAAGGAAAATCTTATATCAATGGAAGAAATTACACAATTGTTAAAGGTATTTAAAATAATAAATCACCAGGAATGGAATATATGGAGATAACAAAACATGTAGCAAAAAATTACAATATTATTAATATCTGCTGTTTAAAAAACTATATTATAGAAGGATGGCAAGTTTTTCTAGTTGTAGCTATATTTAAAAAGGAGATGAACTGAATTATGAAACCTACCGAAAAATACCTACTTAATTGAGGATATGAGCTTTTTGCTAACAGATTAACAAGATGGAGTGTTATATCATACCAAATTGATTACAAGTGAACGTGGCTTTGAAAAGAAGTTCCTACTCAGATTGCATCTTTAGTATAGCTCAGCTATTTTAAAATCTTAAATAATATAATAAACCCACATTTATAGCTTAAATTATATTAAAACATTGACAAAATTAGCAGGATAAATCTTGGAAAATTATTGCTAAACAAGGAATCTTACAGAGCCTTTACGTGTTCTAAAAGTCTGCACAGAAAAACAAACACTGTAATAGAAAACGACAATATAGAAGTAAAGACATTACTGTTCAACAAACGGTTAGACAGCCATGTCCATTACCACCCACTGTATTTGAATTTTATATTGACATAGTTATCATAAAATGAAAAGAAAGCACATTTTTAAAACATAACAAGCAATACCAACGATAAACTTACTACGTTCGCAGATTATCACGTTACAATTGCTCAGAGGGAAGATGATCTACAGCTATCAGTTCATATATATATTTAAAGGAATGCCATATAACGTAAAAACAACAAAACACTTAAAAAACAAACGTTTACATCAAAATATCCAAAAATGGCCAAAAAAGTAATAGCACACGCCCGTGTAGTTAGATATTTTAAAATAGCTTTAATTCGAAAATTCGATTATTTCAAAGTTTATGCGGCACATCCAAAAGAACTTTATATGAAAAAATCAATATTGACACAACTTTAAGGTTATATAAAATTATGGCGATCGTCACGTACGAAATACCAAAGCATCAATCATTTCTTAGAACGAGTGAATAAGGTAGATTTTCAAAATGAAATTACAACTATAGAACTCAAAGAAATTGAGAAAAAATACACCACAGAACGCTCAAATATAACTAATCCCTGAATTTTATGATGATAAAATTGAGATATGAATTCCTGTATTTTGCTTTTCCTAAACATGTTATAAGATGGCCTGTTTTAAAACTTCTAAATTTTATCATGTATAAAATGTCCTTTCCTTTACTTTCCTTTAGAAGCCAATATTTTTGTGGAAATCTTCATATTATATGGATTCCACGGATTACATTGGCCCAGCTTTTCTTTTAATATGTTTTTCAGTTGGCAGATTTTATTGGGATAACATCATTTTAGATGGAACAAAAATTCAATAGTATTATTTAATTAAATCAGTTAAAGTTTTACAGGACCTCTGTATCATTCTTTCATCAGTATTTAGAAGAATACCCATTTGATTTCCTTGGTCTATTAAAATTCCTTTGGGGTTTACAGAGTTACACAATTTGACAGTCTGCCAATGTCTATAAAGAAGCAGGGGGATAATATTGTGGTAGTGCTAAATTAATTCTAAAAGTGTGTAAATTTACTACTTAGTTTTATCATCATGTATAAGGATTTAAAAAAATTGTAAAATAAACAATTTCCTTCTATGTAGAAAATGTAGGAATTGTGAAATAAGGGTTAAAATGGATTTAATTAAATAATTGTATTATTCTACATAAATTATTTTATTTCCATAGAAAAATGGATAGATCCTAGATTAAAATCTCGTTGCATTTGCAGATGCCACTACACGAATTCTTACTGATATCCAATGCATAGTTTAGATTTTGTTTTCGATATTTCCCATCTCTGCGACGAACATAAGGCAACGTTAACATTTATATTTGATAGGAATACCCCTTCTGATTATCGAGCCATCTTTATATGAGGGTCTAGATAGCAATGAGAGAACCAATAATTAAAGATAAATCGTTTCTTTAGTTAAAATAGAACTAATTAAAATCACTTTTGTCATTTATTGCATTTCATATCTGAGCAAAATTTATCACGTCTCTTTTTATTAATGTGCAGCATTTTAATAAAAATAGTTGTAAATTTTAATTTTGTATAAAATAGTTTAGTCCACTGCGCTCAATTTCGCTTCCAAATCATTCCTTTCCATTCTAATACGTCGAACAGGATAAATTGTGATAATTATGTTTTTCATAAAAAATGTTGAATTTTGCCCCTTTAATTTAAAGTGCACCTTTAAGGTAATTTTGTCTTTGCACAAAAGTTGACCGTATGGCCTTATAATGACGAATAAAATTGAAGAAATCAGTATAATGAGCCTTTGAGAATCTAAGCCAGCAACAGACGCTACTACTCCCAAATTCATGTCAACACACTTCCTTGCCCATGAGTTTTACGTGAATAAATTAATCTTTTATTATGATACGATAAATAATATAAAATTATGAGTACTTAGATGATTCTGGTCTACTGTTCTGATGACTCGGTTTGCAACACGTGTATTCCGAGAACGCATTTCAATAGTCTAAACCTTACGGCGCCAACCTCCGGAGTGTATTTGTTTCTTGTCGTTTCTTTGATCGACTTAATGACTTGCGGGTGTTTCTGCTTATGCAACTAATGTTGTAACTTACGAGACTTAAGAACGTTTGAGAGCATCTTTTCTACAATATACAGCTGTTCCTTAACGCATTGAAATTGTGTACTTTCTATACTTCAAATTATAACACAATTATTACGCATTGTTTGTGTTTTTGAAAACATATTAAATACAAGCATTGTTTTTGTTAATTTGTTATTTAACGTAATACAAAACTAGTAATTTCATTTGGAAATATATCTAGTAAGTGTAAAAATGTAGGCACTTAATAACTTTAAAGGCAGAAAGCATTTTATAAGTTAAGTTCTTAAAAATGTTCTTTTGACTTTAAGATTAAAAGACTGTCCTTTTCTGTAATTAATTGATTTTCGAAACTCAAGGTAGATCCGTTATAACACTTCAGAGATCCTTTCATTAACCAGGTAGGAACTAAATACATTCTTTGTGGTTTGCAATGCTGATTTTCTCTACCATTTTGTTATTCCTAGTTACTTTAAGTACATAAGAGTGCCTTTATTTCATGTCATATTTATTTTAGTTTATACACTTGTATTCTAATGTTCTCATTTTAAAATGTTATTCTTAGTAATTTTTGTGTCAAGAGTTTCAATGCCAGGGGATAATAAAGTTATACAGAAACTTTTATGTTGTAAACCTTAATTACTCAGTTATTAGCTCTGATTACTTTTAAATAAAATTTAAATAATGTGCTTATTGTGCATCTTTCACAAAAATGCATTATGAACAAAAGTGAAAAAACTTAACTGTAACTTTTTATGCTTGAGTGTCTCTCTGCATTTATAAATCAATCTATAATTCACATGAAAGTGTATCTAAAAATATTATTTGGTCCACTGTTGCATTTTGCCTACCATGAAATTTAAAATATTTAAATGAAATAAATATTTTGTGACTTTTAGATATCAATTTAAAGTGTAAAACAGTGTATTGTATCACTTGATAAAACACTGATTTATGATTTTGTTTCCCATTTTTCAGATATTCATAGAAGATGAGGTAAAGCTGTTGGTAGCAGTTCCAATGAGACATAGATGAAACGAGAGATTGCCTGGGATAGGGGAGAATATTGAGAAGAATTGTCTATGAAGATGGAAAAAGCATATCAAATTCTGAAACATTTGTAAATCTCTAGCAACTTAGTAAATGTCTCATTACTTTATCTGGCTAGTGAAATTTAAGTTAAATTTAAACATAAATGCATTAATGTAATATATTAAAGTAAGGCTTTCTTTTATGAAACTTTATTATTAACTAATGTTAAAATAATATAAAACAATTATGAATATATCAGTATGATATATTTCTATGAATAGGAGGCAAATAATGATAATTAATGTAAATAACATTTATTTGAATAAAAAGTTAAGCTTTAGTGTTTATGTAAAAAAATAGTTAGGTATACAATTTTTGTAACGAGAAAAAAATAACAGCAATTATAAAGAGAGCTATGTGATAAACAGTAATTATTTTGTTTCAGGTACAGAGAGAGAATCTGATAGGCATGACGAAACAAGATGTGCATCTATCAATACTATCAAGGATTGGCTACAGGCATATAACTTACTCTTGAATTATCTGAGGTACTTATATAAATTTTACCAATAGCAGCATATTGTCCACAGATCCCAAGGAAATTAAGTTTAAATTATTTTTTTAAAAATACTGAATATTAAATTAAAACAAATTTCAATAAGTAACATTATGATAAGCATCTTTTGCCTAAATAGTAATTTAAGAACTGTAAAATAACATTAAAACAGATCTTGATTTTAGATCTAATATTTTTGGCACATAATGAAATATTTATAAAATATAAAACTTAATTTTAACAAACAAACAAAATGCCTAAACGAGAAAGTATATAAATATTGAAAAGCATAAATTAAAAAAATGAAAAAGCAAACAAATCACATATGTTTAAGTCAGAATAAAGAGATTGGTGTGAATAAAAAAGAAACGGGATGATCAAAATGTATAAAACGGAATGGAAAACAAGTATGAAATGTGTTACAGATAAATACATAACACTATGTATTAGCACAGCACCTCAAAAATATTTTTTTAAATATTTCCCAATGCTTCATATAAATCCGATGTACCGAACAAGTTTAGCAAGTTCCTTTTTTTTTTTTTTTTTTTTTTTTTTTTTTTTTTTTTTTTTGAAAAGGCAAGTGTAATCATGAAGACCTTGCCATTCGGTTCAATTGTTTGCAAAACACATATTAGACTGATATAAGGCAAATTCAGGCTATATTTAAAAAATAAAGATAAAATATATATGACAATGAAAGTTAAAATATTGATAAAATATGAATTTATTCATACCATTGCTTTTTATTATTCTTAACTGTACAGAAATTATTCGTTTACATAATTATCGTCTTTAGATTTTTTCAAATAATATATACTCATTTATGGAAGACCAAATACTTAGAATCAAACCACCTGAATGGAATATTAATGTAAAAAGTTTGCAATAACTAAACGTTTTCTACTATTACTGAACTAGAACGACTGATTGACGAATATTTAATATTTAAGGACAGAAAAATATAATCACAAAAAGATAAAACAATTTACCAGGGAAAAATTCAAAGTTTAGTCAACAAATCCAGTCAGCTTTGTAAATATTTTAATGAATTAATTTATTGCAGCACTGAATAATTAACCGTTACCTATCTTATCATTATTAAAACTGAATAATGGTGTAACATTTTCAAGAAATTGTGGAATTACAATAGTTCTGATAATGTTGGATTAGGTATTTTCTTTTAATTGCTTCCAAAAAAGCTATTTTATTAATGTAAACCAGTTTCCAATCTTTTATTCTCTTTAAATGAAAAAGTCCATATTTGTCAACATATATGGTGTTTTTATATAAAAATACTCAATGAAAATATGCAGCAGACCTCATAGAATGTATATTGTATATTTTAAGTAATTATTGATTTAGCAGAAATTTATAAAATACAGAAAAAGCACAATTTATGAGAAAATCAATATCCCAGCACCATAAAAGATTGTCAACATCATCTTCAAGTGCATCTTACAATTTTGTTTATATTCTACTATGTTCCTTTCACTCTTTCTTCTGTCAATCATCATTTTGATGCTCTTCGGCATTCACATCAGATTTTGTAACATTTTTCACAACTATTAAATGTTCACACCTTACAACACTGCCATCGTTAAAAATTGCCACTGCATCATACCAAAATGTATGGTGCTGGCAACAAACACTGCCTAAGAATTCTTTTCCCAGAGTATGTTGTTGATTTATTAATTACCATACAGACTTAAGCGATGAAAACATTTTTTCAAGAAGAGTTATCGAAAGACAGAAAATGTAAGAAGTAAATCTTTATAAAACGACAACAAAACAATCATGATGTCACTAAAGAAGTCGTCATATATAAATTTTCACCATAACTGGCGCCATTGCAATATTTATTTTAGAATAAAGCTCTTTAAAGGCGGGCACAATCTCTAGTTCAATACTTGACACGCCTATGAAGTTTTTGTATAAACAATGAAATAATTAATTGGAATAATATGAACAAAAAAGTTGCAAAGTTCAAAATTTTAATTTATCAGAAATTTATGTAGCCAAATCTCATTGTAAATGACAGATTTAAGATAGCACAAAACGTTCTATGTTTAAATGATACAAAAATACATTAAATTTGGAAGAACTTAAGGTTTTAAACGGAACTCACAGTATATGAATGTACATAAATTTAATCCTTGTGAAAGATCCAATACAATGTAGTATTAGAAAAAGCTCTAATCTAAATACACAAAATATTATTCTGTTAAACCCTAAACGATTTAAAAGCACGAACCCAAATTAAATTTGAAAATTAGACACTACCGAGCTAAAATCAACATTAATAATTATTGTCCAGAACAAGATTTAAAATACCATCATTCGATACATTTTAACACTTTAATTAATATAAAAAGGAACAGAATACTTTGCTCCAAATGTTTCTTCAAGCTAACAGTATAGCTAGATATATATCAATGAATTAATTTAATACTTGAGCATAAATTTTACTGTGTGGTTTGCTTTCAAAGACTTCTCTGGGAATAAATCTGTAAAACAATGCCCTACTTTGAGTATACATATTTCCAGATTTTAATATTAAACAAGTAAGTATTTCTAAACAAATCATTGCCTAACAATTTAAATATATTTTAAGTTTTCGTTAAATTAACCAGTGAACTAAATGTAGCAAAGAGCTAATTAACTATTAAAGTCTGTGTTCTTTAACAATTCCTTAATTTATTTCTAGATATAGTTTTCTGACACACTGTTTTTAAATGAAATACTGACAAATGAACATGCAATAATTGGATATCAGACAACTCTGTTCCTGTTTCGAGATTTACGAAACATTAACTGTCAACATTTTCTAATAATGCATGTCTTGATAAGGTTTGGGGAATATTTAAAATCAAAATTTGGAACTATTATTTCAAAATTATTTGTTAAAGCTAAATTTAAATATATATCATGATCAGACAATTTAAACTCTAATTAAAAATTAATATAAGAAAAAAAACGTTTAATGTTTGCAGTTAAGGAGAGTAAGCAACGTTTATGTATTGTAACCATCACCAAAGTAAAACCAAGTAAGCAGAAATTTGAAATAATTATAAATAATTTCAGAAAAAGTTTGGTATTTTGCATTTCAAGCAACTTGAAACTGAACTTGTCACAAATGTCATGCTAACTTAATTTAAAAGTATGTGAAATGTTTCATAGTTTATCTATTTTTATGTGTTTATTCCTTCATGATATTAATTAATGCCCATAATTTTATTAGATAATATTAAATATCAAGTACAGCTTAGTATATGCTTATTATCTCTGTTAGCTAGTTAATACACAACGAAATGTGTTAAATAATTGTCAAAAGCATAAAATTAAAATGTTTAACTTAAACATTAGAGTAAATTTGAAAGATTAATTGTATTTGTCCAGCTAATCAATTGAATAGAGCTTTTAAGTGTAGCATCAACTTATATTTACAGCAGTTTATTTGTCTGTCCACCAGCTCAAGACAAGAAATGCAGTCACTCTAAACCCGATAAACGGTTCGCCCAGATATCAGCTGCATGCACTACTAAGATGAAAAACATGCACTCACCTCAAACGAGCGATGTGGCCAACTCCTCAGAGCTGAAGAACTCAACTTTTACTAGAGGAAAGGAAGGAAAGAAAATCTCTTCTGCCGCATCTAGAAATACCACAATGCTATCAATCATGTTTTCTACAATACCACCTCTCTCCCAGAATTCTCCTTTCAGTTATTTTTTATTTTGTATGTTTGGAAACTTGCCAATTAGTTTTGTCAAGAACGAAATGCCTTGGAGAATTTTTGAAGGGATACCTCTCCTGTTACATTCCTCTCTTAGGCATTCTTTTCACTTTTCCCCAGAAAAGTTCAATGGAAATAGGTCACACATGGAGACAAACAAATCACTGTGTTTAGGATTTAGCAGAAAAATATATTGTATATTTATATTACAAATTTTTCTAATATAATATTTCATTTTGTTTTTTATAAGGATTAAATTTGTATATATTCATATACTGTGAGTTTCATTTAAAACCATAAGTTCTTTCAAAGTTAATGTATTTTTTGTATAATTTAAACATATAACGTTTTATACCATCTTAAAGCTGTCATTTACAATGAGATTTGACACCAAAATTTCTGATAAATTATAATATTGAACTTTTCAACGTTTTTGTGTATAATTCTTCCAATTAATTATTTCATTATTTAAACAAAAAACGTCATAGACTGCTGCCTACTGAACTAGAGATTGAGCCCTTTAAAATAAATATTGTGACGACGTCAGTTATGGTGAAAATTAATATATGATTACTGCTTTAGTGACATCATCATTGTTTTGTTGTCGTTTTATAAAGATTTACTTATAATATTTTCTGTCTTTCGATAACGCTTCTTGAAAAAATGTCTCCAGCGCTTAAGTCAGTATATTTAATTAATAAATCAACAGCATATTGTGGGAAAGAATTCTAAGGTAGTGTTTGTTGCCAGCACTATACATTTTGGTATGATGCAGTGGCATTTTTAATGATAGCAGTGTTGTAAGGTGTGGAGTCATTTAATAGTTTTGAAAAATATTAGAAAATCTAACGCGAAAAATCGAAGAGCATCAAAATGATAATTGACAGAAGAAAGAGCGAAAGGAACATAGTAGAATATAACAAAATTGTAAATGGACTTGAAGAAGGAGTTGACAATCCGTTTATGATGCTGGGATATTTCTTTTCTCTAAATTGTACTTTTTCTGTGTTTTATAAACTTCTACTAAATATCAATAATTACTTAAAATTTACAATATGCATTCTGTGAGGTAAGCTGTAAATTTTCTTTGAGTATTATCATTTAAAAACAGCATATATGTTGAAAAATATAAACCTTTTTCATTTCAAGAGAGTAAAAAATATTTAAATTAGAAACTGATTTACTTTAACAAAATAGCTTTGTTGAAAGCAATTAAAATGAATTAATACATAATCCATCATTATTACAATTACTGTAATCCCACAATTTCTTGAAAATGTTACATCATTATTCAGTTTTAATACTGCTAAGACAACATTTTTCGAAACTCCTTATAGCAATAATTAGATTAACTCATAGGTTATAGATAAATAAAAGATAATTATTAAATGCTAAAATAATTTAATTTATTATAATAAATTAAAAGATTGCAAATAGGCATCCACTTTACTGTCTAGATTTTTTAATTACAATTACAGTATGCATTGCCACTTTCAACTTTGTTCTACATTCTATTGTTGCAGATTTTGAGATGACATGTCTACTTGTACTCTATTGATACGGGGCATTATCTCAGACCACAATAATTGAGCATGGAGGCAAATTCTATGCTGATTTTTATCGAAGCCATTTTTAAAATTTTATTTGTGTATGTAACTAGGGCAGTCACCTGTTGCCTTGTAACTCAGAAGCGTATTTTCCCAAAAACCCGTTCACACTACTCCAATTATCAGCCTGTTAGTCAGCACTTATATTACTACCAAACAGGGCTCATCTATGTAGAAAATATTTCGCTCACTTTGTCGCATATGTTTTATCTTCACCAAATAATCATGTCGCCAAGCCACAATGTGAGGACATTCTATGATAATTTTTATTTTACTATTTCTTTCACCTAAAACTTAGCTCTTTGAAAGTTAACGGCACTCTAATGGAAAATGACTTTTTTCTCGCATTACAGAAACCAAAATATTAAGTGCCGGAACACAATTTTTAAGAACGTAAAAGTTATGTATAATATTGCTTGTCACGCATTCGTCAAAATAAATATTCACTATAATATGCGTTGGTCTTGTTCCTTGTTTTTTTCGGGGTTAGCTAGAATACTATTTCCACCACAAACACTCAGTGGTTTCCATTTCTTGCGGTATAAACAGCAGCTCTTGCCTGGCTTGAAATAGAGGACGTTTTAAAGATTTGACCATAACTTCTTCCGCACTACATTCAATGATTGATTTAATGGTTTCCCAATCCAGCTGGTTGACAAACAGTATATCATCCATTCCCACATCTACAATAAAATTAAAGTTGTCAGTGTTCCTCTTCAAAGTTTCGTAAAATGTTTTCCTTTGATATAGCCTCTACATAAAAGGTCTAAAGGATAACATCTGGACATCAAACAGTACTAAATATTTTCATGCTTATAATATTCTCTTATAAAAGTATTATTATGACAGTGAATGGTAGTGTATCTGGCTCCTCCTCCTTAAGGAAATAAAAGCAAAATATTCGAAATTAACTCTAACTTCTACAATGAGAAAAAATAGAATGGATATTAATATGAATTTTATTGGCACATATTTGGAAACAATTTTTATGTTTATAATTTCCTATGACACGAAAATAATACGCTTCGTTTGATTAATAAATTAACTGTGCTAACAGTGCATAGATAACATCACTTAAATATTTTAAATTTGTTCTAAACAATAATTCTCATTTTACGTGTGTAGCAGAACATAGATTAACTATGCATTTAAAACACTAACAGGGTTACCATTGCACTTATGATCTTCCAAACATTGATAGTTTCATATAGGATGTATGTCAAAGGTCTGCATTACCTATACAACTCCAATCCATAATGCATTATACGAGGTCAAGATGTAATATCTCTCTTTCTGAAAACAAATTAAATTAAATATTATAGCTTTATTATATTATAAAATGTATAGATGCAGTTAAATAAAAATCAATAAAAATAGCAAAGCAAAAACACCACTATTTTAGATTAACAAAGGGATTTATTATATAGTCTTCTTTTGTTGAATCCAAATGGTTTCTGTTTTGTTTGTTAAAAAGATGAGTTGTAAGGCATGGATTTGTTGTTGGTTTTATGAAAGAAGTAAGATATCTATCTCATAGTCTATGCAAATTTAGAAAAACTTAACAAATAATCTGAAGATTTGAAGAATGAATTTAATCATTTTTAAGAACAAAAATGAATCACCAAAGATACTGAAGTGTTTCATATAACTAATGAAATAAACAAATATAATTATTACGTAATTAAAATGCTAGTTAGGTGTTCAGGCATATTCTAATAAGTTATAGCATAGTTTGAAGTATGCTGAAAAAATCATTTAAAATGAGTAGCTGTAAAAACTAAACAAATGTTTGAACTGAAATAAAATAAAAAATATATAAAATATTATTCTATAAACGATCCTACCCACATTTTCTTAAAGTAAACTGAGATGAAATATTAAAGAATGTTAAGAATGAATTAGGAATACTATTTTAGAAAGAGAAATAATATCGCTATCCCAGGCTGAGAAATTATTGAATTTTCATTCATAATGGTGCGTCGCTCATATTACACATCTGCTAAACAGCACGACATAGGTTTATTTAAGATCATCCGACCGACTTTTTAGCTATGGGTTACCTCAAAGAACGAAATATGTAATAACCTCACAGAATGGGAATATTAAAACCTTGCTGGAAATATTTCAAATTATTATCTGTCAAAATGTTATCCATATAAAGCAGAAACCATGGTATTAGTTGAAAAATATATGTATTACAATTTTTTTTAAAAACTGAACAGTTTACCCAACATAATGCTTTTTCCGACTTTAGTATACTATTTAAGGTGTTTTGAAGTTTAAATTAACATCTGATTAAGCCTAAATATCCTTGATTATTTTCAAATACACTCTCTTCCTCTCCCTTCCTCCCTATCTCTCTCTGTGACAGAAAGATCATGAAAGTAGGTTGATGGATGTCCTTTCTTACCGAAGGCACTAATGCTTGAAATTATTTGACACATATAAATGCACATCGATTAAAACACAATTAAAATGCTGAATTTTCTGCAGACTAGTTATTAGAATTAATTACTGGAAAGTAAGTGTTTTATATATTGTTGTATGCATTCTTACAATATATAACACTTAAGTAACTGATGCTGATAATTTTTTAAACAAAGTTAATGATAAAATTCAATACATTATTTCTGCCAATAGAATGCGTTAAGAGGTGAATAATTAAAAATTGATGTTTAATAAAAATGAAAAATTAAATCCAGTTTAGTGTGTTGTTTATTTAAGTTATCGATTTATATTTTTTTACGTTTTAACCCTTAAATATTTAAATACATAGAAATGGATTTTTAATATTTCACGAAATAAGCTTTAGTTCATAGAATTATATATACCAGTTATTTTTACCGAGAGAATGTACCTGTTGAACAAGTTACTCGTTTAACTACAGTGAATATAAAAGACATAATTAATAATTAATAATATACTTCTTGAAAATCGCACTAGGAAAATTCAAGTTAATTCTGTAAGAAAGCTAATTAAAATAACTAATTTAATTTTTGTATTGAAAATATCAGTTTAGTTACGGAAAATATTAAAGTATATATAGTTTATTACATATGCCAAAAGTATAAGTACAGCAATTAGAGTGTTAAAGCTATTTACAAAGCTTTATTAACTCCTGTACAAATTAATGTGAACATAGATATCCCATTTTTTTAATTATTTCACAAAATGTCAACATAACATTTTACCAAACACCGTTTTAGTAGTTAATTTGCCCACACTTGGCCATTATTATCATTTTCACTCGTTTGGACACAGAGTCAATGAATTTCTTACATATTTCACTTATTTCTGGCCATGAAACCATAATTTAATCATAGTACAAATAATATCTTCTTTGGTGGTGCAGTCCATTTTCCTCGTCCATTTCTTGACTATCGCCCAAAGTTTATTTAAAGGATTTATATCCTGTGAATTTCCAGATAAAACATTGAAAACTATTTTTGCCATGAAGCCTTTAACATTCTTCGATACATGCCACAGGGCAAGGTCTTGCTGGAAATTCGCCTTTTTCAATGTACAGTTCGTCTGCCCACTTTTCAGTTCTGGGGTGGCTATTTTCTCTAAAAGTTGGATGTACTTGTCGCTATTCATCATTCCGTCAACAGGAACCAAACATTTAGTGCCTGTGAATGCAAAACAGCCCCAAAAATCTTCTGTGAAAGTTTTTCTTTTTCGGCCATGTCCTTTCCATTGAGATGAAATTGACCCAAACTTATTTATCTTTCCAATTATATTATTAAATGTACCCAACATACATTACATTCAGCTGATATCTTTCTCTGAGTTATATTACTACATTCATGGAGGATTATGGCCTTACTTCTCTTCTTCTTATCCATTATGAATAAAAAATATGCTTGTTAGATAATATGTTAAAACAATAGGAACACATGCAAATTACTTAACTTCTAGTACAACCAATAAAAAATAAATTCAATGAACTATCTCAACAATGGGTATCAATAATGTGATGTAGAATTGTAGGGAAACAGTTATTAGCACAGAATTAGTAATAAGACTAAATTATGTGCTTATTCACATTAATTTACAAAAGACTGCAATATTACATTTTTATTGAGTACATTTAATTAAAATATCTCCATTGAGATCTTGAAATTTATATTCAAACAACATGATTTAAAATTATAATTAAATATATAATTAAAATTCTTAATTATAGAAAAGCATTTGTTTAGTTGGATGCTAATATAATATTTAAATGTTTCAGAGAATGACGGTTGAAGTAAAAGAAGTCCCTTTAAAATTCAGATCATCGAAATATCTACAAGCTATGAAAATGTTCAAGACTTGTAAATAATTTCAATTGTAAATGTTATTGTATTTTGTAAAAAATTGGAAAACATTTTCTGTTAATTTAATACTGAGAGTAAGAGACAATGTAAGAGTAATTTATTATGTGAGAAATTAGTTATGTTCCATTTAAAAGAGTAATAGTTCCATTTGGTTGATTAATAGGATCACTACAGTATTTTAGATATACTAAAAATAATTTATGATTTTGCAAAAATACTTTATCAGCTAGTAAACTTTACTAGTTTACTAGCTGATCATGCAAGTGACATTGTTGTATATATTTTAGCATTTAGAAAAAATAAAACCTGGACTAAGTATGATATACATTTTTAAGCTAATCCATTAAACAAATTAAGTTCTTATTAATATTAAAAGCAGCAAATGTCATTTAATTGCACGAATAGGTATCCCACACAACATATCTTTTCTTTCTTCTACAGCGCCAACTATCTTTCAAATAATATTTTAATAATTTCGTTTTTATATATTGTTTCAGTTCTTCAACTATTTATGATGTATTTTTATTGTTTGTCATTATATTAGTTTGATATTAGGTTGGTTTTTCTTAGTATATTCTACTTCCTATATTACAAAGCCTGACACATGACAATTAATATTTCAAATTTTTTTCATTTCTATAACCAGATTTGATGCTTCATTGTAACTCTCCAGTACGTACCATAATGCTAAGCAATGTAATTTCTCACTACTTTCCCCCCAAATTTTGTTATTTTCAGTTATATTTAAAACATCTTACAACATCTTTGTCTTTTTTCGATGGTTTCTACCACAAATTATTTATTTCTTTTGGCTCTCTATTTATTCATTTTTGTGTATATAATATTAGATATTCTCTCCTAAGTTTTTTTTTTTTGTAAAGTTGTGAATGTGTATTCCAGGTTATTAGTTTCAGTTTCAGATGCCTATCTATTTCTTGCATTTATTATATAAACATTTATTTCTCTACACATTTTAAAGGAACTTATGAGCAATTTAATTTGTATAAATGGGCATAAAGAAATAAAAATCTAATTACTTAATTTTGATGGTTATTTATGGTTAATTATAATAAGTATGATAAATAATATATGAAATCAATAGCTTCTTATGGATGCTTTAGAATAATACTACTATAATAAATATAAGAGTTCTCTTTTTAACATTGACAACCCTCAAAATGTTAATGTTTTATCGTGTATCAATCAAATTGTGAGTTGCAGCTGCCAAAATGTTTGAAATCTGTGGCAGAAAAGTCTGAATTGCTTTATTTTAATATATCCTTATTACTACACTCATTTTTACTTTTATAATATTTATCTGTGTTTTTACTTTTTATTCTGTGATCTGTTTATTTCTCTCTTATAAAGAACAGCTAATTTTAATGCATTTTGTTAGTAAAATTTTATTTACTTAATGATACAGAAAGAAGGAGAGTGTAGAATTAGGTGTTGCCTTTAAGTATTTAATAATTATTTTAAAAAATATTATAACTTTATTTATATTATGTCTATTGATAAATTATCAATGTTTTATTAAGGTTCTAGCCACAGAACATAAATGTTTAACTTTGTGTTATAAAAAGGAAGCAAAGTATGCCTTTGAGTAGATTAGTAAACCCAACTATTATAATTAACTTTATAAAATATTATTATAAATTGAATTTTGTTGTACCTCTTCATTCTTTACATTACACAGTTTTACATTCTTCAGGCTATGATATATAAACATTATATTTAATACAAAAATTAAACTTATCCAGTGTAAAATATCTTTCCATTAATGAGTATTTAGAAACTCTGTCTCAGAAACTATTAATATGACTAACTGAATTATTTACATATCAATGTTACTTGCTCCGTTTCCCTACAGATGTTTGTTGGAAATCTATGTCGTATTTACATTAATATATTTGAACATACCAATACTTGATATTGTAAACTGCAATTCCTTTCCCACCAGGTATTTTAATTGATTTTGTCAAGTTTTCATTATGATGTATACCAATTGAAGGATGTGAACTTTGATCATTTTTGTGAAAATGAGATACACATTTAATATTTTGTTGATAATTTTCTAAAATACTTGTAATATTATTTATTAGTTTGTTTATTTAGTTCTAAGTAGTTTGTAAGTGTGATCAGCGCTTTTTTCTGTACATACGTAGCATAAATCTGTTTATACATTACTGTTGCCTTTGATAGTCTACTTCTCTCAACTAAAACTGAACCCATTGTATCTAGATAGAAAAAGTATACAAACACAATGCTTAATTGTGGTGCCACACCTGGAACCATTAGAGGAGATTTATTACCCCTGGTAGCATATGCAGCCCTGCTATCAGTAGTTCGTACTGAAGTATGCAACCCTGCTATCAACTTCCAGTTGGATTGCTCTGAACGGCATCAAAGGATCTCCTTCAAATTCTTAGCAACAATTACATTGACCATTGAGTTTATCGCTATATTGCCTACACCAATAAAAGCTATCGCCCTCCTGCTGGTTATCCCCAGCATTTCGCCCCTGTGGAGCAACAGCACTATGCTCTCTGTTTAGCTCCACCATGATTAACGCCTTTTGACCAATAGAAAGTCTGAACTTTTACCATAAAAATGTTTCCCCCATTGGAGTCTGCTTATGAATGTGTTCGCACTTAAAATAAAAGGGGTTGATATATCATTCATATAGAGACTACAAAAGAACTTTGTTTTTATGATTGTGGAAATAATGATATTGTTTACTCTCGAGAAAAGCAATATATAGTGCTTCCGAAATTAAGGCATTTGGCTCAACAAAGCTTTTGTTGTACAAGTTTTAAAATTTATCTTTAGCTTTAGGGCTAAATTTCTGACCTTTATAAAATATAAAATATATATATTTTATAAAATAAAACTAACTAGTTTTATTGGAATCGTAAAAGTGACTTTGACATATTATAATAAACAGATATAGAAAAAGTAAACACAGTTTGCGTAGAAAAGATGTACTTAAAACTGCAAGAAAAATTAGTCAAAGAGAGTTGTTAATATTCATAAAATATGTCAGCAAATTAAGATTTTTTCTTCAATTTTGTAACAATTATGAATTGAAGCTCATCCTACAAATCATTAGTGAAAACAAGTGCATTGATAATAAAACAATTGTCCGCAAAAGAAAAAAGTATATGCATTTATTTACATTGCAACTAGACTTACAACCAATTGGTAACCACAGTATTTTACATGTACTTACAATTTGTTCACATATAATCTTATTTTTATTATAAGTATATAAGTAAATAAAGTACACGGGCACCTAAAAATAAAATATGTGGAGAATAATAAAATATTCTAATTTCAATTATGTCAACCTATTTTAAATATATATCAACACAATGCTAATACTATAGTGCTTATCTAAGTTGCTTTTAATTTTTAATTGTCATGTAATCTATTTTAACGAAAATAATACAAATTACTAAATTTAAAAATAATAACACAAAATCACAAATAATTTAAAATTGTTTTTTCCCAAGTTAACCGTGATCCTTGTGTCGTCAGTAATTTATTCCACTACCTTTTGCATTAAGTACTGCACCTTCTTTCCATTGAAGAAATGCAATCAAGGATTTCATCTTGTTTGATACAGTGCCAGCAATAATGGGGAAATTTGAATTACTGATTTAAAACCTCGATATTTTCAATATCCTCAAACCCTCAGTTGAAGGCCAAGATGTTTGATCTAGGAAAGGGAAGGCCATTCCGATGCTATAACATTGTGTCTTTCTAATCACTTATATACATATCCTGTATCTTATACCTTAACTTTATCATGTATGTAAAGGAATTCAGTGTCAGACGCTTCAGCATTAGAAAGAACCAAAGGCTGCAAAAACCTCTTGGATGTATTGTTTGCATTTATTGTTCTACGGATCAAATTTTGATTTTACTGCTTGTGAATAGTGCCGAGCGAGGCACGTCTTTGAGACATTATGCATGGGAGTTTCCGAGAGAAAACCGGTTCGCCTGGCATAGCTATTTTGTTTGTCAGTAGCATCATGTCCGAGCAAGAGGTACACTCAACGATTGAAGAAAATACTGGTGTCAATTGACATGTTCGTGCCTGATATCCATGGTGAAAGGCTGGACACCTGAATGGACAGTGGGAATGAAGTACTTTAAGCGCAGTACTATTTCTAACGTTTTGGGGTAAACACAATTAAATTGTTATCATTCTGGAGGGAGCTTTTTAATATGGCAGCAGCTCACCTCCTTTCTCTCAGAACCCTTAGTCACAGAAAGGTATCTAGTTATTGTTATTTTCGACTGCAATTTCTTGATATCGCCTCCACATCCTGGATACAATGTCTCTTCTGGTGTTCAGTGTTCTAGTGACTTCTGTTTGTATTCTACCATTTTCAATTATTCCAGTTCTCAATAAGAATTGCTTTTATTTATGATAATATCTCTTGCCGCTTCTTCCAATAAGTTAACACAGAAACGTTTCTAGACTATTGAAAAGTAAATGACTTATTCATGTCGTAACAATTTAAATAAATCAAATAATAATTGAGTTTTGTGGCAACTAGTAAATACAGAAATATTTATACACGATTGTCATTTTTACTTATACTCAGCATTTTATTTAAAAGGTATGCTGTTCCTTAAACTATTTTGGTCTGTATATATAAAAGATACAAAGCTATATAACTGTGCTTAAATAAATACCTATATTTTGTTCTATTATTTTTAAAAGATAGCATAAGACTTGAAAGTGACACACGATCAACATGCTAAAACTAACTCATCTAGTGAATTCTCAACAGAGCTCTATTTGTGACAACAAGTCTTACCCCCATGAGATTCTGCAGACATATTTATTTAATGTAAATATGCAGATATGACTAAGATATCACAGTTCATTTTCGGCCGAAAATGAGTATTTGTGCAATAGATTAAGTTTTTATGAACATTTCTTTTCCTTGCTTACTCCCACAAAATGTACCAATGATTAAATTTCACTATAAAATACACAGATCTCCATCTACAGTTGTCTGCTAATTTCTAGTTCTTTGAACTCCAAAATCCATGACATGTTTCGCATCTCTTTTATTTCTGAAATAAGTAATTCAGCCAAAAATGCTGTGTCAGCTTAAGAGGACTTTGTACTAAATTTTCTTATTTGATATCGGTTTTTACTATACTTTTTGTTTCCATTGTTCTATTCCCTTGCTTAATTGCTAACAGAAACATTTACCCTTCCCTACATTAAGTACATAATAGAATAAATCACGATTATTGCTTATTTGGGGCAATAAATAGTTCTGTTAAATGTTATGAGCAGAATTATTATATCTAATTGCAAGAATAAAAAGGAAATTTTAAATGTAGCAGAAGATATTCTGTAGTGTAGCAATGAAAATAACTTTGAGAAAATATATTACAGATCCAAAAGCACAAGAAAAATATAATAACTAAAGTGAATTGATTTCAAAGCGTTATAACAATAAGAAAATAATTTAAATGTAAAATGGTACTTGCTGAAACATAATGCATTAGATTTAAATAAAATATGTGCAAAAATCATTTACTGGAAAGCACTTATAACTTTCTGAAATTCAGAGCAATAGATTATGTTTGTAAAAATAGTGAATATGGGCTTGAGATGCTGCTCACAATCGCAATATCTCTTAACATTCTTTTGCATAAAACAGTTATTAGTTTAAAAGGGAGTCTTCAATTAATTTTAAACAAATTAAAATTTTAATATCGCTTCCTGACTAGTTAATACATTTTTCAAGTGTTTAAAAGTCATTTAGCTCTTTTTGACTTATTTTCATTGAAGCAATACGTATGCTCAAGTCGCATTTTGTCGATTTTAAAGGGATATAAACTAAATTGGTTAAATATTTTGAGCTCCGCTGTTATTTTAGATCAGCGCAATTAACTAAGGAGTTGCAGGTGAGAGTTTCATAAACAAAGAGCACTAACTGTTTTTATTGGTTATTAGCTACTAAAACTTAACAACCATCAAACATATATTTTCTTAGTATCCTATATTGTTGATACAGCAGATATTGTAACAATTTGTTTAGTGCAATACGAAAAAAATTACAGCTATCCGAATTATACTTTAGACTCAAAACGCGTTCAATTTTTGGGTGTTTGTATTTGTTACAATTGGCCTATTTATGGATCACATCTGCATTTTAAATTTGAGAAAAATTCAGTCATTCTACGTCTTTTAATAAAATGCTTTTCCTTTCAGAAATATAATTAGGAAAAAAAAAGATGTTGACATTTTTTAATTCGTAGGCTAGCAAAAATTCGACATTTGGCTACTTTTAAAGTACAAGAAAGTGTTATCTATTTATGTCAAAAATGCAAATTAATGATGCAAAAATTGCGATCTGATTTTGATCCCTTGAGTGGAAGCTGGAAATCTTATAAAATAAAATGTACAAAATAAACCTGAAGCTAGTATTAAAAAGGATATATATATATATATATATATATATATATATATATATTAATGAAACATAAAAATAAAGAAACACTATTAACAATGTAACAAATTAACACTAATAATAAAAGTAGATAAAGATAAAACACAGAGAAAGAGTCACACTTGAAACTGCTATATTTCGAACTACTGCGAGTTCTTCAATGGCAAGAAGCTAGACCAATATATATATATATATATATATATATATATATATATATATTGATACCTTGCAATCCTCTGCTATGTATATTTAAATCTCAACAGCAAAAATATAAAACGCAACGAGTATATAAAAAGACACAGAAAAGTAGAACTTCTCAGTTAAGAAATAATACGCATGGATAAAAAGAACAAAATTCCGACCCCCTATGTCCTTTTTCAGGTAAGACGTATATGAACATTGTTTCAGTGCATCTTTTTCGTATTTTTATCTCCAAAAGAACATTATAGCTATACAAACATCGAGCAGGTATATACAATAAGAAGTAGGACATTCTTATTGTATAAAAGTAAAACAGAAACACCAAACAAAATAAAACAACACTTACTGTTGGCTTATTTAGTTTTCACTCTCTTACTAAAGAAGACCATAAATATTGCGAAATATATTGTTTAATTGTGGTTGGTGTATCTGTTTATCTACAGCTAGAATATTCTAGTTCACGATTTTTGTAACACACTATGGGATAATTTGTTTTTCTCGCCTGCTAATGTATATATTCGAACAGTGAAGTAGGAAAAAGACAAAAAACATATAAGTACACAACATGCGAACGTTGGCGTACTTAAGAATTTGCTAAATATATATGTATACAATTTAATTCATATAGAATACTAATCTTATTCTCCTTAACAACTTCCATAGTTAAGTAACATTAATATCATCTACTTATGAAATTGTATACTTAGCAAACAACTTAGCAAACTTTTTTTTTACTTTTTTGATTAGTGTTTAACACCTGTTTTTACTACTGAGGCACCACAGGGGGTGGACACTGGTGATATAAAAAGGATATGGTAAATTGGGAAAGGATTTTTTTAAATTAAAGGAAGGAAGCGTCCCAGGCCTAAGTTTAGGGTGGCTTCCCGGCATTTGCCATTTATGAGGACTGAGGAAAACCTGGAAAAAACCTTAATCAGGGAGGACGGTCCTGGTAGGAATTGAACCCCAGACCTCCCGCTCACGAGTCCGTGCCTTAACGACCTCGGCCTCTCGAGGCTGTAGCAAAGAAATTAACACAGATATAAATAAGATGAGAAGAGAGCAATCTAAACATGTACAAAGATTTTCAAAGTTATTTTGCAGTATAAATTCCAATCTTAGAATGAATTATCGGCTAGAAGCCTAGTCAATTAAATCTTCTTTGTTTCACTAAACGAAAAGAACATGCATTTCTCTTACGAGCCAAAAGCTTTTAGTAGGATCAAAATCACCACAGAGTTCCAATGCCTTTCAAGATACATTTTTATTATCAAAAAGAAATAATTGCTAATATATATGCATATAAATTAGGAAGAATAGATAAGATTAAGAGTTTAAGGAAAAGACAAGGGATTACACGATACCATTTTGAAAGTTTCGTTTGGAAACCAGAATAAAATGGAATTTGTAAGCAGCTAAAATTAAAGAAGGCCAGACTCTACATGCTATTTGTGGATATCAGAGTAGGCGAACCGTCATATATATAAAAGAGCCTTGAAAACGCCAATCACAGTTTGCACTCAAGGAGAGTTTGTATTAAATTTTTCTTCTTACGTCGACTACAAACGAATTTGAATTGAAATGACAATAATTTTCAAACTATTTCTCAGATAATTCGATATTGTTATTATTGTTATTGTTATTATTGTTATTTATTATTTAACTAAACTTTATGTAAACATCGTCATCGGACTACTAAAATATACTCCAATCTCCATTTATAAATTTTAAAAAGTGCTAAACCTCATCTCCCTGGCTGTTTTCTTTTTCTTTCATTAAGTTGTTTTATCCATCATTTCAATTTTTTATATATACCATTACACAGAGTGTCACAAAATGTTTGTTCCTACTATAGTTTATAGTATTGATAGAACTCAAAAGAATGAGTATTTTAATAGGAACTTCCAAATTTCTAGCACAATATAGGCTTGGTCATCCTATAGTAAGGGCTGAAGGCTCTAAATATACTATCATTTGGAAAGATATCATCTAAATAGGGAATAGTATATGTGATATAGCACGGAATTAAATGCTTCTACATAAAATAGAGTACAGAAAGTTATATTTTAGAAATTATTAAATCATTAGAAGGTCGTGTGAGCATAAACTTTATAAGATTTAAAACCCGTTTGATGTGTTCTTGACTTTGTGTATTCGTTCATCTATAATAAATTGATTTTAATATTTTAAAAACCTTCTTAGACAGTAATAATAGCTCAGGAGGAAAACATATAATGCTCCAATATCTTTATGTTTGTTGAAAAAGAATCTATCGTTTCACAGGTTAGTTTAATGAACATATGAGAGAAGCAACTTTAGTTAGTTATTATTTTCAACGGAACGTTCCTAATACCGAAGTCAGGTAAGGGAATTAGAGATAATTTTAAATTGATGCATAGATCGTTATGACAGAAAAAATTAGAACTGACTGTAAAACCTTCTTGAAAGTCTGATTCTATTAAGCAAAATATTTTTCTGTGTTTCATTAAATAATGGGTAAGGCTATTTCCTTTAGTTGATGTCCCGGGTTAAAAAGCGAGAGGTTATTTCCAAAATCTGGAAAATTGTCCTTAAGTTTGTCGTGCTCAACTTTCTCATTGTAATCTTCACCAGAATTTATTACATGACACTGATACGAGAAGCTGAGGTTGGTAAAATACCGACTCGTGATGTCCGTGGTTCGAATCCGCCAGGATCTCTTCCTACCCAAGGTTTTTTCTGAGTTCTCAGATATTCTAAAAGATTTCCTGCCAAAATTCCTTTTTCAATTTATCATTTCATCTGTTTCATTTGTCATTTCATCTATCACCAATGTCACAGTAGTAAACCGGGTTTGGAATCAGATTCAGGTAGAAAAAATTCGAAGTCCCTAACATTTGATTCTCTTACATTTGATTCTCTTATCATTTGATTTACAATGTGGTCTCCTATCATTACCGCCAATCTCTCTCTCCAGATTCGATATACCCTGGAGACTTCTATGGTTATCTCGTTACACAGGTTTTATCTCTAAGGGGCCACTTGTGACCCAGGTTTCATGGTTAACCACGCTCTTAAGGTTAATTTATATTAAATGTGTTTAAACTAGTTTTTAACCATAGTCAGGTAAAATAATTCAAGGACACTTTCGGGATTTGGCTTACCGTGACAATGCCCTTACCGTCTGAGACATGGTGGAACCGTGAATTCCTCTGTCTTTTATCTGACTCTGATTCCAAATTTATATTGTAAAAGCAGAGTTAAACGCTATTCAAAAAGCAACTAGCAGCATCGGCAATAATGCCTTCATTTTGTACCAGTGTTAGTTTCAAGCAGTTAAGATAAAGAAGAATAATGCAGGTTTGTAAATGTAAGTTATCTGACGAGTGTTTATTAATTTCTTTCTTCTTCCTTCTTTCAGCCCAAGAAATAGTGTCCAATAATTTAAGTGTTTCTGATAAAAACAACAATTACTCTTGAATATCACCATTCTCGTCAGCACCAATAAATAATTAGAAATATTTGGGTCTTCTTCACCTCAAAACTATAAAAGTAACTGTTTAAAAACAATTGTTATATTCCCAGTTTATTTCAGACAAAAACATTGAAAAGTAAAATGATATAACAGAGAAAAGAATTAACCTACCCCTTCTCAAAATATTAAATAAACTATAGAAGGTGATTTTTACTTCCGCAGGTATGTTATAGAAGGCTGCCACAGCTAAGCTCAGATGACTCTGAGTTATTCGCCTGTCGCAGCTATTTTTAGTAACATGAGCATTCCTGTGAATCTGCAGTTGTTGTTGGTACAGTCGCATGCAACAGTTGGTGAAATGCTTGTAACCATGCTGCAAAGAAAGGGACTTCATCATTAGCAAGTTGTATTACTAAATTCTATAAGAATTGATTCCCACGTGAAATTAACACAAAAAATTAAAAAGAAAGGAGACAAACTTCAGCAGTAGTGGCACATATAAGGAAAGCAGTAACTCAAGAAAATCCGCCAACGCTCAGAAGTTTTGCTAACTGCACAGGAATATTCAAAGGCGCAATATGCTGCATAATTTTTTTAAAAAAAATCTTAGAGCTAAAACAGCTAGTCTGTGAGAGAGCAACTGTTAAGAAACGCTTCAACAATGCCAGAAAATTATGAACGGCACTGGTGAGTGACAAACGCAATGAGTGAGTTCAATAGATTAGGATTGGGTACATTTGACTGATACAATCAGTATCATTTTCTATCGTCCATAGAGTCAAAAGGAGGACTCAACCTTATCGGGAAAAAAGAGTACACTTTAACATATTGTTGAATTGATTTATTTACGGATGCTCTTAAAATCTCAGGTCATCAGCGTCCCATTCCATTCAGAGGTGAAACGGCCGACAAATTTTGCTCAGAGGTCTCTTTTTTCAGACTTGAGGTTCTTTTTCATACCATAAATCTGCGACACGGGACCCACGGCTACACTTCCTTCCGAAGGAAGCCATACCTAGGATTTTTACGCCCGAAAACATTCATCGATCCTGGCCGGGTTCGAACCGGCAATCTTGGGTTTAGAAGGCAAGTATGGTTACCACTACACCACCAGGACCGACAAAGGTCAACATAGATGCAGTCTACTTCTATAATAACGTTATGGACCCCATTTTCGGTTTTTCGGTTGTATGGTGACAACTCAAAAATTTGGATTGATATGCATAAAGCATCTAGTCACACCGCTTACCATCCCATGCCTACTAGCCATCCAAAAGATGTTAAGAATGGTGTTCATTTGATATCCTTTAAATATTCTCCTGTGATACCTCATTCATTGCTTTTTGCGGGTTTGATTTGTTGAGGCAAGACCTTGTTTCTAGATGTCCTATCAAGGAGAGCATTTGCATTTGCAAAATTTGCCATGAGGTTTGGGTTAGCAGGTTGCGACGCAGCCTTCTACTTGAAAATTGCGGAGTAAAGCGATGGTCTAGGCCCGTGAACATTGCACCGGGAACAGCCAGTGATTGCGAAAATTAATCTCACCAAGAAACAAGGTAAAACAGATTACAACAGGCAACCCTTCAACGTGCTTGGCAATTGCTCCTAAACAATACGCTCGTTAATCTTAAAATCCAACCCAGAATGTACAATTCTGAAAATATTTCATCGGCATAGGACATTTCATTTATGTGATATGAAGTTTCGAATTGGCCTCACTGTGCTCTCAACTACTCACCGAAAGCGCGTGTGTGATGATGGTGAAAACAATTTACAACATTGGTCACTCTGTTAATATTTTAAAGCAAAAATGAAATAAAACTACATTTCAATCCATAATAATAATAATAATAATAATAATAATAATAATAATAATAATAATAATAATAATGATATAAAGCTTATCTTAAAAAACTCATGACAGCTTATTGCATGAACAAGCGTAATATTAAAGTTCAGAGATCTGAGGTGTAATGCACGAAGTTTTAGAAATGGCCAATAGGCATACATTGTAAACGAATGCAGCATCTTCTAATGATTTCCTGGTATATGTGTTTGATTATATTACAGTTTAAACATAACTGAAAATTTTACATATCTAAACCAACAATTAATCGTTTTTTTTTCTAAAAATGCAAAATTTGAAAACTTAATAATGAAAAAAATTTCCTTTTTATTTTTTTTCATAAAGAAATGTACACTATTATTGAAAGTAAAATATCTATAAACATAAAGCATACTTCATTATAAGCGAAATACAGCATTATTATAATTATGGCTGTTGCTGGATAGATTAACATTTGAATAACTAAGTTCAGCCTGGCGAAAAGTTAAATATGTTGTTTGTTTAAGATTGAGCTGAACTTAATATGTGCAGCCGGAAAGTCACGAAAACATGGGAGAGAAGGTAGGAGGAAGCAGAAGGGGAAGAAATTACTAAACCCCACCGAGTTTCTGAGCAACACAGAATTTGAAAGGTCTTTGTTGAAATCTATGCTCATTTTTCATTGTATATGAGTTAGATTCTATATTTTTAAAAAGAAGAAATACGACATTTTACTTGAATATAAATTTTATAAAAAACTTCTCTTACCAAAAAGAGGAAACTTGTATATATAAATAACAGAAAAAAACGTAAAGAAATAAAACCCCTAAACGTAAACATTAATAAATTGTTGCATTTTATATGCTTTTAACTTCTCAAAAGAATGAAGCAATTTTAGTCTTATTTTTCATTAGATTTCA